>CM031243.1:600769565-601261402 GCA_018340775.1 Taxus wallichiana var. yunnanensis | reverse complement strand
AATCCCAAGATAATTGCTAAGAAAAATTAAAAACCCAAATTTATCTTACCATTGCATAGTTCACTTCGATACATTTCCAACGCAAAACAAACAAAGTCGTTTCGAGGTCGGGAGCAAAATTTATGGCCTCCAGAAGATAGGTAGTGCATTTAGTGTTACATAGGCACCCAACCACCCATGTTGCATGCAAAATCTAAGAAAACTCAAAATGGAGGCCAGCATAGGAGCTTGAGTGCCCATGCTACCTCACAAAATCTAAAAAACTTAAAAAGTAGGCCAGCATAGGCACCCGAGTGCCCATCTTTGCCTCACACAAGCATAAAAACCCCAAAATTGGGTTAGCACAGTGCCTAGTGTCCATCTTGGCTCACAAAATACAAAAATCCATCAACGGGGTTAGCACAAGTGCTCGAGACCCATGCTAGCTCACAAAATGCAAAAACTCATCAATAGGGTCAGCACAGTGCCCATGCTAGGTCAAAAATTCAAAACTCATCAATAGAGTCAAGATAGGTTCCTAAGTGCCCATGCTTTAAAAAATACAAAAAA
Source organism: Taxus wallichiana var. yunnanensis (assembly GCA_018340775.1). NCBI lineage: Eukaryota > Viridiplantae > Streptophyta > Pinopsida > Cupressales > Taxaceae > Taxus > Taxus wallichiana. Next base: position 601,260,853 of record CM031243.1, on the reverse strand, counting down.
ATCTCAAACTAGGTCAAAGATAGGTGCTTAGGTGCCCATGCTACCCAAAAATTAAGAAAGGAGGCCAACACAAGTGCATCACCGAGTGCATAGGTGCACCCAACATTGCGCAGGCCATAACTTTTTCTCCTAACCTCGAAATGACTCTATTTTCTTTTGTTGTTGGAAAGGTATTGAAGAAAGCTACACAATTGTAACATTAATTTTGGCTTTAGATTTACCAAGAATTATTGATTTTTCATTTTTAAAATGGCTTGGACACATCTAAAGCTTGTATCACCTATATTATCCTCAACATCAAAATTGGTCCTACAAAACCATCTTTCGGCGTTCTTGCTTGTTATTGTCTGAAATGACACGAGGATCATCGTGATCTACCTCCATTAACAAAGTTGGTTCGCTTATTATGTCGGTACTACCATGCAACAGTGAGTTACTAGGTACTATGTCATAATGCACGAATGCTTTCCATGGGACTACTTTTGTCCATTTTTCCCTCACATGTGTTATTACTTGGGGCATCATTTTTAACCCTTGTCATTACAACACAAACATTCGGGAATTGCACCTTGATAATGAAAACATTGGTACAACTGTCTTGAACATTGTTTGTTTGAGTATATGTGATTGTGCTTGTTTCTCTATTAGGTTAGCTTGGTTTACTTTCTCATATTGCATTGCATTCTATATGTTGCATGGAGTTAAGCATCATTTTACTTTCTCATATTGCATTGCATAATGTATGTTGCATGGAGTTACGTATTTTTAGCAGTAAACAAATGTTAGTAATGTAGTTTTTCATGTTATATTATACTTTTGTTTATTTTTAATAAAGGTTGATGATGTAGACCTAGGGGCAAAATGATATAAACAAGTTGCTTATTGAAAGGTTGGATGCAAATATTGGGCTTGACCTATATTTATCCATTAATCATTTCTTCTCTATTATCATTTATTACCATTACTAATTTTTTCCTAAAAGCTCACCCGAGGCATTAAACAACCATGTTTATCCGTATCCTTAATCCTTTTCAATACCTAAGGGTTGTGCACCCGTTATGACTCATTTTTTCTATCCATTTCAAATCATATTTTCAATTGTTGATTGACTTCTTCTATCACCCCATCGACGCTTAACGGGGCATCCTTCATTCATGCTAATTTTTCTTCAAAAATTTACCTATTTTACGCTTGTCTACTATGTTTGAAGTGAAGTCACTAACTTCACCTCAAACAGGGGCAAATGTAAACACCTAAATTCCGCTTTTGCAATCTTATTGCCAAAATGCATGCAAATCACTCTTATTCTTCCCAATTCCATTATAATTAGTGCTCTTTACTAATTAACTAACATTTCTTGCCACTTTGGTCAGTTAACAAGCACTTCGTTGATCACCAAACCTCTTTCACATTCAGATGCCACTTTACGACGAATCGTAAGTCAAAATCCTCTTCAAAATAGACAATTAGTGTTTAGAAGCAAATTAAGCCTATTTTCCCTCGTTTTGGTAAATATTGCCTAGCATTGACTCAAACCCCTCTTCCAACCACTCAAAAGCACCCCATTCACCTCCACAATGTCTCAACAAGCTTCAAAATCTTATCTAGCCTCTTAGTTGACACTAAGCATTTGATTAAGGCTCCACACCTCTTAATCGCTTGGTAATTCACTAATTGTGATTAGCAAGGCCTAATCATGATTAGAAATTCTAATATAATTTTGGGCTTTTAGTCCCACATGCACCAAGATATAAGTTTCTCCCAAAAGGAAAACTATAAAAAGAGTGCACCTCATTCCTTTATACTTTACACCATGCTTTTATTTGCATCTCATATAATAAATATGATATATAGCCAAGCTCAATCCTTGCCTAAAGCCTTCAATGAGGTTAGTAGATGGATATCCAAAATGACCAAGTAGCGATTTGGAGAGGCCATTTCACCTTGTTTGGAATAGCAACCATAACCATTTGATTTCCTTCTTAGGTCTATTTAGACCCATGTTAGGTAATTCGAGCATATTAGTAGGCATGTTTAGTTAGATTTTGTATTATTTTTATACTAGTTAAGCATTATTTCAAGCTTCTATCTTAATGTTACATTTCTAGACTTAGAACCTTAGCTATTAGGTGGCAATGGTGTTAGCCTTCCTTGTTTAGCTTTGAAATTTGATAATGAATGTTTATGGTGCTTTCAAAATTTTATTTTGCTTTTATGCACGTGGGTTGCCTTTGGTTTTTTGATGACTATTGGTGAGATCTCCATTTAACACAGACCCATAATGTAAAGGCAAAAAATTGAATAGGCCGTAGAGGGTTCAAAAATGTATACCATTTTCCACTTACTCTTTTATTTAAAAATATAAGAAGTTGAACTTGTAGCAAATGTTGAATACCTAATTGTTCAAAATTTGATGGACAACTCTTACAACACTCCAATTTTTGTATTTCATATTCGGAAAAAAATTTAAGTAACCGTCAAATTTTGTAATACATGATTTTTAAATATATACATATAAACATTAAAATAGTCTTAATTATTTCAATAAATAAAGTTTTTCAATTACAAAATGATTATTTTATACATTATACATGTACCAAAAAATGGTTGGTTGTCAACAAATTCAATTTGACAGTAAAATATATTTTAAATTTTAGCCCTGGTTACATCGATGGACGTTTGATCTACCAGGTGACCCTATGTTACACATGCCAGAAAAATTTAAGTAACTATCAAATTTTGTAATACTTATTTGTTAAATATATACATATAAACATTAAAATAGTCTTAATTATTTCAATAATTAAAGTTTTTCAATTAGAAAATGATTATTTTATACACTTATGCACCAAAAATGGTTGGCCCTCAATTTTTTTTTATTTGTGAGCACAATATATTTTAATTCCCAGTGTCATTTACGCCGATAGAAGTTTCATTCTCTTTGGGTGAGCCCGTGTGTTCGTACTGACACACGCTAGACAATGGATGCACAAGATGGTTTTGTGAGGGCATGCGATGATGTATGGAGAAATGAGATTCAAATAGATATTGAATCGGATTTCCCGTCTGAATTTGATATTGACACATGCCAGACAATGGAAGCACAAGATGGTTTTGTGAGGACATGCGACGATGTACGAAGAACAAAGATTCAGATAGATATTAAATATGGATTTTCCGTTTGAATTTTTTAGGAGCTAAAATATGGGCGGGAATAGGTGTGCAAGAAGGTGAAGAAAGTGTTCCTTTCGCCAAACAGTGACCATGTGTTACACATGCCAGAAAAATTTAAGTAATTGTCAAATTTTGTAATATTTGTTTGTTAAATATATACATATAAACTTTAAATTAGTCTTCATTATTTTAATAATTAAAGTTTTTCAATTAGAAAATGATTATTTTATACACTTATACATGTACCAAAAATGGTTGGTCGTCAACAAATTTTTATTTGACAGACACAATATATTCTAAGTTCCGTGTCCAGTTACACTGAGACGATAGGCGTTTTATTCTACCAGGGAACCCGTGTTCAAATCTTGACACACGCCGATAATGGATGCACAAGATGGTTTTTTGAGGGCATGCGAAAATGTACAGAGAAATGAGATTTAAACAGAGATATTGAATCTAAATTTCTTGTCTCAATTTAAATCTTGACACATGTCAAAAAATAGATGCACAAGATGGTTTTGTGAGGGTATAAGACGATGTATGAAGAACAAAGATTCAGATAGATACTAAATATGTATTTTTCAGCTGAATTTTTCGTAGATACAATCTTGGAAAGAATAGGTGTGCAAGAAGGTGAAGAAAGCGTTCCTTTTGCCGGACCACGACCTCGTGTTACACATGCCGGAAAAATTTAAGTAACCGTTAAATTTTGTAATGCTTGTTTGTTAAATTTATACATATAAACTTTAAATTAGTCTTCATTATTTTAATAATTAAAATTTTTAATTAAAAATGATTATTTTATACACTTATACATGTACCAAAAATGGTTGGCCGTGAACAAATTTTATTTGTGACAGAACGATGTATTCTAGGTTTGGTTACGCTAATGGGTGTTTGATTCTACTTTGGTGAACTCGTGTTCGTGATTGACACATGCCGGATAAATGATTACACAAGATGGTGCATGGTTTTGTGAGGACATATGATGATGTTCAAAGAAATGATATTCAAAAAAATATTAAATGTGGATTTCCCTTTTGAATTTTGTACTAACACATGTCAGACACTGGATGCACAAGATGGTTTTGTGAGGACATGCAATGATGTATGATGAAAAAGATTTTGAGAGATATTAAATCTGGATTTCCCATTTGAATTTTTTAGCGGCTAAAATATGGGTGGGAGCATGCGTGCAGAAAGGTGAAGAAAGCTTTCCATTTTCTAGACCGTGAAATTGAAACAACATCCACAAAATCTAACTTCTATTAAGCCTTTATGGTTTACTTTTCCTTGATATGAACTCCCATTTTAACGCAGTTGTAGGGATGTCGGTGCATGTCCAAAAAAAGTTAGATGGAATCGTGTTCATTTTCAAGCAAGTGGGTCCCTAACAAAACAACATGGAAGAGAGACGCTATCTCATAAGACAAGTGCATGACCTCTAACAAATCCATGGATGTTGTGAATGGCCTCACCAACATTCCCGTCGATAAGCATTGGCATGTGCCCAATTCACAAGCCTCGTAGAGGAGGAAACATAGTTTCAAATGTATTATCTGATTTCAAACCTAAGCTCTACATAGGCCATTGAGGAACCAAAATGACCCATGTCTAAGGGAGAAAGCCTTGAGCCTTTGATTGCACTTTCCATATTCTCAACAACCTCTATATCTTCATCGAGTCTCTTTCCCTACCTCTTACAGATGCTAATAAGCTTCATCATTTTTGAGTCTCTTGCATTATTTACTTGACTCGTCGTGCTCAACCTCATCCTTGTCATGTAGCTTATCTTCATCGTTATGAGAAAAAACATCAACAAAATAGTCAACGTTGTCCTTGGAGTTGTGGATGTCTAGGCCCTTCAGTTTTCATATGCAAAGAGATCTCCAAATTTAGCAACTCCCTTGTCTCACTGGCCAACATTCCCACTACATATCATAACCAAGAACATGGCCATTGGAAAGCGGGAGCCTAAACAAACCATATTCGATTCAATACTTGCTTTTGTCTTCAGATTTAATAGTTGTTCTCACCTTCTCTTAATACTACTTCACTGTGCTACCTCCATTCACTCCAATACGAGACTTCATGTATTTCTACCTCTCCCCTGGCTTTCATAGCCTCCTCTACACATTCCACATTTACTTATTTTACAACTATCGGCGTTTCCATTGCACTCTCTTGGTGTGATTTCTAGTATAACTATTTTTATTAAACCGTTTCTATTTGGTGAGTTGTGGTTATTCATAAACAACCAAACATAGATCATTATTGATACATATCATAATTGCAATATGAAGAAATGGTTAGAACTTGGGTACATAAATTTAAATTCTAGGGGCCATGAAGACTTTTCCCAATCTCTCTTAGAAGTGTGTCATTCTTAGGTTTCATGCCCTATATGACATGAAAGTTTCAAAAGAAGAGAGAACCTTGATGTGAGGGCATAAGACCAAAATTTTAAGAATATCAATAAAATTTTTTAAGCCTAACATTTTGTACCATCCTTGCATTATTCAAATTATGCTTTATCTCAAGCTTCACTTAGCTATTGTATTGATTATATTTTTCACATTTTCTTTTAGTGATTTGAATTTAAACTTATGTTGAAGTTTTTTTAGATGAAACAAATATTTCCAAGTATATATACACTTAAACTTATAAATAATTTTGAAAGAGAAACCAATGCTTCTCGAATAATCATATCTCAGTTAAATTCTTACTAAAAACTATTGTAAAAATTTAATTAATGTTTTTAAGAATATACTGTTCAGACAATCCTATAGTATTTTATGTGCCATGCTGAATAAGTAATCCACCAAAAACTCATTTTCATTATTGTTATCATCTCTTTCTTCCAACATTGAATCTACATTCATTCCGGATAAAACTTTATTATTACTATAATATGTATGTTAACATTGTTTGGACACACATGTTATAAATCAAAAACATAACATCAAACCAAGCTTAATTCATGGGCCTCATATCATGTAATATGATGATATGCCTATCTTAAGTATATAGACGTCACATTTATAAATCAACATGATACAAATCTTCAACTATGGCTAAAGTTTAGCAAACAAGAAAAACGTGAAAACATTCAACAAAAAATGTATCACCATCTTATTTGCCATTATTTTGTGACTTTTTGTTCCTCTTTTGGCCTATCTTAAGAAATGGTATTGTTTACTTCATACACATTTATTTCACCTTATCATATGCAACTTCCCACCTCTAAATTACTAATTTTTACAGCAATGACATTAATCCTTTGAGCTGTAGCCTTATATAAAATCTATTGTTGTTTTAATATTGCTTGTATGTGATAGGTATGCACATATAAATCCCATTATTGGTCAATTTTCTAATATCAAATGAAAAACATATGTGATCTACCATATATTTATAACAAATATGAGTTTGGATATACCATCACAAATATATCATCTAAGCCATACACTCAAATCCCATAAGAGAAGTGGAGTACAAAAGTTGATTACAATGCTTAATTACTCATACTACAAACATATTTGCAGAGAGTTTCACTTGTGCATTAATAAAATATCATGTTAGTCAATGTCAAATCATTTCAATTATATCAATTTGTATACACATAAATTTTCACTTTATTAAATTTTGATCTTCACATATATTGAATTATTGCATTAACTTCTCTAGAGAAGTGTCCTTAGGGATATTGTCGAGAGTGGGGAAAAACCGAAATGGTTACGTGCTTCCTTCGGGTTGCATTAGGATACTCAACAATGGTACTTATGAGAGATATTTTATGTGTAGTTAAATTATATCACATTTCACATTTCTTCATACTTCTATAATCATTTTTATAGTCTCCTATTACACTTATTTACTAGATCTCAATTTACAACCACTCGTCTCCTTAATAAATTTATGATTATCTTCCCTATTTCAAACGTTTACAAAATCATATTCATTGGAAAGCCCCTTTTAAGAGATTTCCAATGAGACATAAGAAGTCATGATTCTAACAAGTAGATCAAAAGACATGAGATTTATAATGACACCTTATTTTTTAGAAAATGACATTGACCATGGTCTATGGGATTTACCAATTTTATTCTAATTCTAACCTATCATCCTTTTTTAACATGGCCGAAAAATAATATTTTGCAGTTTTCTCAACCAACAATATCAACCATGATCGATGTCATCAATTAAGGAAGAGTATTTAATTTGTTTTAGATCCCTATTTATACTAGTTAATGCACACCATTTAATATGATCATCCATCACACATTTGGTCTGTTAGTGCTCGCTAATCTACCCAAAAATTATAGGTCTTGAAGTTAGTAATATTTTTCTAATTTGGAGTCCACACATAGAGAATTAAGTACTTTGATAAAAAACATAAGACTTGTATTTTTCATGGTTTAATAAGAATTTGGAGTCATTGGAGTCTTCATTGTGTTCCTAGGTCTTCTTCTTATTCATTTTGGTCCCCCACATCAACTCTCTCTCATAAGGTGTTGTGACCATGGGAAAAGTGAATGCACCAATTATTCCTTCATGTAGGTAAGTATCTTTGTAGAATTTGGATCAAATTTGATTACAATTAACACAACAAACAATCTATTTCATTTAATTTATTCTCTTAATAATCCATATAAGACATGATACACACATATATAGGCCAAGTATCTCCTATATTTTAGGAGTTTGGCTCAACTATTCAAACACCCAAAACTCCATATCAAGAGTGATTGTTACTCAAGTAACAATATACACTCTAAATAACATGAGTTGTTAATAACAACTCTTTTACAAAAATTTATTATATTTACCATTGTGTAAATATAATTAACCCATATAAATATATAATGTGAGCACTATAATAAGATTATTCCAAACATTCCCCCTTAGTGTGAACATGTGAGAATAAAATCACACTTTTTTCGTAAATTTGTCATCTCTGCGTTCTCATGATCCGGATGGTTTTTTAGGACAACCAACAACCGCAACAAGGATGGTTTTCCAAGGAAAGCCAAAACCTACACATACATATGGTTTAATAGGAAAACCAACAACTCAAACATACAAATGGTTTTACGAGACAACCAAGAACCCAAATATCTTGAGGCAATATTTCACCATCCTTTTATATGTCCACTATATTTTTCCTTCAGGGGATTACATAGGAATCACTTACTTATTACAAACTTGAACATGAATAGTTTCACATTACATCTCATTGATTGTAGTTGATTTAATGCAGAATATAAATGGAATGTTGGTGTTATACTCCCCCAAAATGTGAATTTTCTATTTATTCTTCAACAGAACACCGTAAATGAACTATATTACATACAACTAGAAATAGCAACTCTGAAAATAAAGCACACAACTGAAAAAAACACATTAGTAATGATTTGTGTGGCCCCTTCATTGGTGACCAACGAGAGGTTGTTGATCAACCTCCAACCTCATGTGCATCCATCTTCCAAAGTGTATAAATACTCAACAAGATGAAATTTGAAGCTCAAATTTACACCATCTTCTGTCAACGTGACTTTCCCACAAATTTTTGCTTTGGCTCTGAAATTGTAAAGCAAGGTCTAGGGGCTGCAACACCCAATGGGGTCAAGGGGCAACACCTCTTAAAGGGTTGAAGCTAGGCACATTTTCTTTCTTTGCAACCTTCAAAATCTTCATTAGAAATGCAATTATTTTCATCTTATTTTCTCAAAATTTGGACGTCAAATTCCACAAAATACGTCCTTAAGATAAATTATTTTTAATTTCAGACTTTTGATGATGACTTATTTGACTGTTGAAAACCTTTATGAAAGACTCTAAATGATGATAAATACACAATTTTGACATTAACAAAAACTCAACAATTTTGATGACACAAATTTAACTAAGTGACAAAAGACTTTTAAAACTTGAAATTGACTATTAATGTTTATACAAAATATGATGAAAAAAAGGAGACAATAATGTAGTGACACTTTTATGATTTTTTTAATGAAGACCATATAAATGATTGTATTTTAGTCCTTTAGATCTAATGCACATTGGTGCACGATACATCATAGAATTGACTACACATATATTAAATATTTGAATGTATATTAAATATTTGCATGATTTCTTCTTTAGAGGCAACACAACACATACAGATCTAAAATTTTTGGACATTAATCAGGCGAGTCACTAATGTAGTAGCTGACCCTTACATTTTCAGAATCCTTTATGTGTCTCATTGTGATACCAAATGTATAATTTACATCAGATTTGATTAAACTCAACACAACAAACAATCTATTCCTTGTAATCTTCTCTTAATGATCCATATGGGATATGATACTCCAATATATAGGCCACCTATCTCTTATATTTTAGGAGATTGGATGTAATACTCAACCACCCAAAATTCTATATCAAGAGTGATTGTTACTCATTTAGCAACATACACTCTAAAAAACATAAATTGCTAATAACAATTCTTTAACCCATATAAATATATAATGTGAGCACTATAATAGCATTATTCATAACAATTTTTAACTTCTCTTGTTCCTTTAATTTAATATCATATTTGGTTGTTGTGGATTTGGTCATGCATATATTAAGATATGGTAACATATCTCTTTTCTATTACATTATTTATTTATTGGTGTTTAACTTACAATCCTTTCACAACCCTCGATCTTTTTTTACAATCTCTTGGACCTCTCATGTAATCCTTGCGAATATTTCCTAAAGCAACCTCTTGGATATTTTATCTCATTAATATCATGATAACAATCAAAATTACTACCATAATTTTAGAATCATGAGGTACAAGGATAATTCTAAGAAAGGAACCTTAAATTTTTCTATAATATGCTAGTGAATCATAGGGTTTATGCATAATTTCATTGGCTGATCTTTGGAAAATGTTCAATAAGGTCTAGTCTTGGCCAATCTGTATAGTCTAGTCTCTTCAAGTTCTTTGGTTCTATTTTCAATTTGATTTTCTTTAGGTCATTCCATCTTCATAGGGTCGGGCTTATCAAAATATTACACCTATGGAAGGCTATATAAGAAAGTTAATGTCACTTTATAACCCACCTAATACTCTTACAAGATTTTATTGCAAATATCACTCAAAAAGTACTCAAAGGGTCCCTAATTTTTTTAAAGAAATTGCACATTAATTAGAGTAGTCCATACTATAGAAATGAAGCACTCAATCTGGTCAAATAGTGTAGTTTCCTCGATTTCCAAGCATGAGAAAGGTCATAGAGCCATGTATTATTAAGGAAAAGTCACTCCAAACATTATTCAAGGGTTTCAAGGAATAGATGGTTAGTCACGTAATCGAGGCACACTATGTCACACTACTACTACGATGGGTACATTCTATAATATACAATTAACCCACTATTTTGGTGTAAAGATAGAAAAGGAAACCACTAGGGGTTGGTTATCTATTCAAACCTCGCACAAGCAATTAAGAGAACTACATGAGATATGATCCCATAATGAGGGCATGTAGTGAAACACTTGGATTGGTTCAAAAACGAGGATTCTACCAAGGGTAGTATAACCTCACCACACACATGTTTTCTCTTTTTGATTTTCACTAATGATAAATTGAAAGTTTAGGTAGATTTCCATGGTTTCCACTTTTTGTAGGTGATTATAGGTCATTTTAAAGTTGTGTGAGAAAGAGTGACATATAATGAATGACATTTCCTGAAAAGTGAAGCACACATGAAGTTTTACATCTAGAGTTAAAAGGGTACAAGACTATATATATCCAAGTCATAACCATAAAAATTAGGTCTAATACACAATAGTTTTCCAATCTTTCCCGTGTTCATTTTCCAATTCTAGAATCAATATTGAATCATTTCTAGTTTCCGTCTCGCCATTCTACACATATTGATCCTTTCCGTTCTTTCATATAAAACTAAGTTTCTTTCTCCTCTAGTATATTTGAACAATTACTTATCATTTTTCAATCATTACAAGTAGGAAACCATTAATCTAATTATGAATGGTTGATGTTTGAAGTTAATTTATTAGAATACTCTAACTGTTATAAACCCTTACATCCTCTTGATTGTTGTGTAATAACGTAACACATGTAATTTACTTAGGGTGTAAACAATGATTAAGTATAAAAGAAACTCCATATGCATGAGGTGGAGAAGAGACCATGAATACTTGACGTTTGAGATTAGCAGGAGAAAGCTCGATATGCTCAATGGGTTGATGATTAAGCCTATTGATATGCCAAAAGGTCATAGAACATATGCAAACTAAAAAAAGTGAAACCCTAGGGTTGTATATAGGTTGAGATACCCAAAAAAGGATAAACCCTAAGATAACTAGGGTTTTACAAAAGCCATAAATTTGATCAAAGTCGGGCTCATCAAATATTTACAACATAGAAATAAATAAGAGATGTGATGTGAGTAAATATACATAAAATGTAAGGGTTCATTATAGGGGTTTATTTTGAATTAATTAATTTACAATCAACCATGCAAAATCATAATAACACATTAATACTTACAACCATAAAATGATAGTTAAAAAACATCAAAGGGGATGAATTCTTAGTTGTACATAATGGAACAAAGGAGATCTATATGTGAAAACTAGATGATCAAGCTAATATGAATTTGAAGATGCTTCATTTTTGACATTGTAATTAGAAATTGTCTCTTTCCAGGACCATATAACTATTTCTAGATCATGATATGGTTCTACCCTCTTCTATATGGTATTATACTTTCTTGTAATGAGGTTTTGTAACTTCTTCTACCCTTTGTTTTTGAAAATCATGCGTCATTGTATTTTGTTCTAGCTAGCATAACCTCAAAGATAACCTTTAATGAACTACAACAAGTGAAAACCCTAGGTAAATGCAATACCCTTCATCAAAGAATTAAATAAAAAGTAAGAAATCAATGTGTGGGTGAGGTTGGAATGCCCTTCGCAGTCAACCTTTTCCGATCCAATCGAAGTGTTACACTATTTCCCTTCAACAAGAACAAACCTTTTGTAGTTCTCTGAGTGCTTTGTGCAAGTGTGAATGCAAACTAATCCATCCCCCTATGTGGGCTCTCATTTCTCTTGAAAAAAAGATAACAAGATAATTATAGAGTAGATAATGTGCCCAACATGGTAGTAGTGTGATGTAGTGTGCTTAAGCTACCGCACTAAACCATTTTGTCCCTTGGACAACTTTAACGATGTTTGTAGTGACTTGATCTTGCTTAGACATATTTCTAAGACCTTTGTATTCTTGGAAATGGAGGAAGCTAAACTCTTTGACCTAATTGAGATCTTCAGAGGTGATGTAGTACTTTTTCTAAATAATGTGCAACTGATTGAGGAATATTTATGAGAGCCTTGAGTGCTTTTGTGTTGTTATTTCTAATAGGATCTTATGAAAGTGTTTGGTGAGTTATGTAGAGATATGAACTTGTTTATATAGGCTTTTCTAGGTAAATTGTAATGCTAAGGTTGACCATAGGAAGATGAAATGACATATATGAGATATTTAAATTGGAAAAAGAGTTGTTAGATATGAGGGTCCAAGTCCATACATGTTGGTTATGACTATAATCCACTATGGATGTAATATGTACGGTTTTGGAAAGACAAATAGTGATGCTTTATTTACAAAAAAATGATGCCAAATACGAAATACATATAAGATGAAGGAGACAAATTTTAAACTTGTTTAATTATCTTACATATATTTCCTAGTATTTCGTACTTTCCTATGTTATATATAATTAAATATGTATCCCCAGTAAATTAGGAATTAACATGATCTAACATAAACAAGGGATCAAATATAATATAGATATAATCTCACATAAGTGTGAGAATTTATGATTACTTTTAGAAAATATAAATGTGTGTGTGTGTGTGTGTGTGTGTGTGTGTGTGTGTGTGTGTGTGTGTGTGTGTGTGTGTGTGTGTGTGTGTGTGTGTGTGTGTGTGTGTGTGTGTGTGTGTGTGTGTGTGTGTGTGCGTGTGCATGCGTGCGCGTGATTTTAAAATAATACATGTGCATGCACATGCATGCATGCATGTGCATAGACACACATGTGGTAATTCAAAATAATTTATACGTATCATATGATTTCATGATGAATAAGATCCTCACACATGCATAATGAGTATGGCGAAACTATGTCTCAAAGTAACTTGGAATATATCTTATAAGATGAAATTATAACTAGGAGTCTAGTCTTAAGGAATCACAATTTGTCATTTTCAAAAGGACCAAAAGCTACTTTTAGCCAAACAAAAAATATCACCCACTAAAATTACGCTTGGGTAGCTAGCTAAATGCAACTATCCTATTCTAAGTCTAGCTTTGGAACCATATACCTCTTATAGAGTGTGGCGTAATGCCTTCCTAGTTCTGCGTCTACATAAATTTATAATTTAAACGTGCATGTTTATTGTGATCCCCTTTGTTATCCTACTCTAGAATATCCCATTACATAGATACAAAATGAATTGTTATCGGACAACTTTTTATTTGCATACATAATTCATATAATGGCAAAACAATGATCTTTCAAGAGTTCCTACCTTTGGTGGTCCACAATTCACATATGTAATACATATTATCACAACTACCTCAATAATACCAAGGACCAAGTAGAGAGAGAATGAAACAGAGACATCTTTGACTCTATAAAAATTACAAAGAAACACATGCTTAATTGAAACATAACTTGTCTTTAATGAAATTTAACCCCATTTTGAAATCACAAGGTGGCAAATCATCTCAATTTTGTCTTTGTACTTTAATTTTCCCCAATATTAAACTCTAAGATAACATGGAGTTTACTTGTGAGACATGATATCTTCATTTGTGTTTCTAATTTCTCACGTCTTTCCAAACAATCTCATAAATTCCCTAACCTATATATTAAAACACCTATTACATGTATTTTTTTTTTTTTAACTTAAAATTAAATAAAAATGAAAAGTATATTCATGCCTTCCACCCAAAAGAGAGATTAAAGCGATCTATTTACCACTCTACTTAACACCCATAGCATAGATGGTATCATATTAAACACCACCCTACCAATCTCTCGAAATCTGTCGCATGCACCATTTATTTTGTTGACCGAAGGTCGTACAACAATTATTTTGGGAAACATGCACCAGAAAAACATAAGCAGCTTGGAATCTAATCATCACATCATCCCCTGCGCTTTTGATTCCCCAGCCTCATTGCTTTTCAAGAGAGGATGGGTATCTGGTCTTCATCTCCATGGCTGAAATCTCTGGAGGGAAAGCATGTGTTGATAACAGGCGGATCAAGTGGTATTGGATTCGCCATTGCTAAGGAGGCTCTCTCTCAAGGAGCTTTCATTACCATCCTCGCCAGAAGCTCCTCTAAATTAGAGAAAGCAGCACAGAATCTGGCCAAACATGGTGGCAACCCAGATAAAATATGCACTAAAGTAACTCAATATCTTATTCTTCCACCTTTATTCTAAGTTTATCTGAAGATTTATAAGGTGTTGAAATCTGTCTGACCTGTACTGTTTTTATCCAAAAGATTGCAGATGTGGGTGAGTATGGAAGTGTGGCGAAGGCAATAAAGGAGTCATTCGAGTGGAGGGCCATTGATGTGCTGGTGTGCAATGCAGGCGTAGCCAAGACTGCACTTCTGGATGAGAGCAGGATTGAAGATCAGCATGCCATCATTCAGACTAATTTGACAGGGGTTGTGAATACTGTTCACGTTGGGATTGCATTGATGAAACAGAAGAGCGGTAAATCGCCCATGTCTGTTGTTATCATCAACTCTTTGTCGGGACTGGTATGTTATCCCTTTTTCCCTCTCAGAAGCTTGCAGAACCAATACATAATGTTTTTCTTTTATGTTTATGTTTGAAATGTTTTGAAGAAATAGAGTTTTAGGGTAATATAACTTTTACTTCAATTTAAGAGAGAGTTTCAGAAAAAAGTAGTACAAATCTGATTTATACCACGAGATGAAGCAGACCCAACAGATCAGGAAAAATAGAGAATTTGATCCGAAACCATGGCAAGACCAGAACAGTATCAGTATGAAGCTGACGTGTTATCCAAAACATAATAAATTTAGCAAATGTTCTAATCAATGCAATTTGGAAACTTCCTTAAATAGATGACCCATAACAAGAGTCAAAAGGAACCTAATAAAATTGACCAAAACTAGAAACCTTAATTACTATAGATTAAAAATTGTTTTTTATTTAAATTTCTAAAATGTTTATATAATTGTTTGTAAATTTTAATTTGTTAATTAATTAGATAAACATATTAATGATGGACTATGCGGTTTGATCTAAAACATTGATGACAATAAATATGGAGATTTCTTTTCCAAAAACAATCTTCTTAATTAAACTTATCAATATTTTATTGATATGAATTATAATGTATTAACATATTTTTAATTAAAATGGGTTTATATATAAGGGGGTCATCAATTTATAATGTATGACGGCGTTCTCCCTATAGGAAAGGGCTTTGCAGACATTCATGGGACTATGTTAAATTTAACAGATGGTGGTGACGGTTTAGCTTTTCTATGCTATTTTTGTAGATTGACTATTTTAAATAATTTTACTTTTCAATTTTACATGATGCGGTAGGTTTGTCATTTTTAAGATTTAGTTTTTGGTTTTTGCATGCAATATTTGCCTTTAAATATTGTAACACTATAATTTCATTGTGCGTAAATATTCTAATTTAAATTTATAGCTTGCATGGCACATTATATTATTATAAAACTTTTACTTTCAAGGTATATTTAGCGTTTTATATTTTATTAGCTCGGGCTGATTTTAGAGACGTGTGTTGATCTAATTATATAAATACACCATATTATATAATTGGTAGCCAAAATACTGTTTTAACAGAGTTAAAAGGGCAAGAGAAGGTCTCGAATAACATGCCGCTGGTTAGCTTTACAAGTCACTGAGTTCTTTTTGTCGAGTATTCTGCAGAAATGAAGATCTCAAGTATATTGGCATCAGACTTTCAAATACTGAAAAAGCAATGAAGATGATTCGTGAGACAGAAAAACCGTTGAGAAAAAGATATGGAGCAACAGAACTGGAGCATCAATTTGACATTGTTAAAAAAGTGGCAAAAGAGCAACGGAAGAATTTGCGAAAAGAGAAGAGAGATACGGAATCAAAACTAGAGGTGGAGGTTGAAAATCTAAACAACAATTGCGATAGTTTGGACACAACGATCTTTAACTTGTTACAGAAGTTTAATTTCTTTCAAAAGTCTGAAAAGTAAGGGAAATAAAATTATATGCGACCCTTTTAAAGTTTATATTGTGTTACAAGTTTATTTCTTGTTTTTTTTATTTGTACAGATTGACATGGTTTAATTGGCCAATATGCCTTTCTTAAGTTAAAAATCTTGAGTAACAACAATTGTTCATCGTAGTCATCATCTGGTTTTTGGTCATATATTGTTTCGGTTCTACTCAACAATCAGTTTTTTCATCTTCAATCTGTATCTTAATCTCCAATTTCATTGAAAAATAATGGGTCACTTAAATCGCCTGAATACCTCAAATTTTACCAGTTTTCAATGTTGAATGTCCACCAAAACTACAAGAGCTTGCAATCTTTTAATATCAGGAAGAATGATTTCATTCATTCATGGATATTAATTCTATTATTTGTATCTACAACAACCAACAAGTTCTCTGCATGTGAATTAGGTATCTTGTGCACAGATTCATCAATCTTGAGCCATGACATTGGCCTAAGTCTGATCTATTTTGTATTGAGTTTAATCCTTCACCAGGCGACTGCACCTGAGACAAGACATGTGGCTTGGCCCATGACCGTCTCTTATGGCTTCTCCCTCAGCGAACAAACCTTGGGAAAGCGATTCATACATATTAGTCAGACGGCCAATCCATCTACAACCTCGCTCATGCCAATTTTAGTGTTGTTTATTGTGTCATCAAAGTATATATTAAATGTCTATTGTGACTTTAAAAGAGTCGAGTCTTTTTATGTTACAGTTTTTTAAGTGTGTATTTCATAGAGTTCATAATTTTTAATTGTGTAGAGGATGTGAACATAGTGTTGGGATGTTGTAGAAGATATTTAATAGTGGACCATTTATTTATTTTTAATTGAAAAATATTGTATTTTCATGGTCAAGTTCCATTTATAGTCATTGACTATAATGTGAGAATCAATTAATTGTGTTATGTATCTCTTAGGTTTAGAATCCTGTCCAAGTTAAGTATTGTTTACAAATTTATTAAGAGAGTCTATAGTGCTATTATAATTTTTTTAAATAGTTTAAAGATACAAAGAAAATATTTGTTTTTGTAAGGATGTATTATCAGTTGAAATTGACGTCCAAGTCTAAATTAGGGGGAGTTCCATGTATATGTGCTTCAAAAGTGACATTGTGTCTTCCATAGAATATCATACGCACCCTTCTATGTTGATCACACAGCCATTGCCGCTTAACGGTTATAAAGAAAGGTTTATTTGTCTCTACTTATGTGGGTAAAAGGGCTTTCCCATTTTCATTGAAAGCAACACACCTTGGTTAATGACCATTGGTGCCAAAAAAATCGGAAAAGAATTCTCATTAGAGCTACAATTAAAAATTTGTTGCAATGTACACCTCGTATAACAAGAGCCCAAAGAGTTTTGACAAATAGAATATTAAGGTTTTGCTCATTGTCAACTTTGTTGCTAAATAAATTTCTCTGCTTACCTGCAAGATACTTTCTTGCGCCAAGTATTCACATAATGATTCAAATAAATGCATGTATATATTGTGGCAGAACATATGGAACACAAAATCTAACTTTTCAACATACGTGTTCAATTTTTCCTTTTTACAATTGCTCGCTTCTTTATGTAAACCAATACCTGCACACAAATACCTATAGTTTTAAAATGTCAAGAAAGAACCATGCATTATCATCTTTTCAAGCATCACTGAAACATATAGAATATGTTCTTATTGATGAAATGAGTTTCATCAGCCCAAAGTTGCTAAGAAAAATTGACAGTAGGCTATGCGAAGCTTTCCCACACTCAAAAACATCTGAATTTGGGAACAAATCAGTCATCCTCCTTGGTGACCTCGACCAATTACCACCAGTTTTGGATAGTCCTCTTTATGCAAGTAAATCCTATGGAGCCAGCCTTTGGAAGGGATTCCATTCTTCCATTACATTGCAAACAATATTTCGGCAACAAGGAACAACCAATGCACAAGTTTCATTCTGGAATTTATTGCTCCACATGCGAGATTCAAATCCTCTTATTGAGGATTGAGAACTCCTAATGTCTCACACAGACACATACCTAACTTAGCAGAGCTCAAAATTTTTAAGGACGCACCACATTTGTTTGCAAAAATGATCGGTGGACTCCCACAACCTCCAGATGTTGAAGGCATTGAACGTTCCGATCACCCAATCCATTGCTGAGAGTAACAGGTGGGCTAGACCAGGAGATTATGATGATGATCAATTAGAACACAAAGTTATGCTATGCAAACAACAAAAAATAATGCTTATTACAAATTTATGGGTTGACGTAGGCCTCGTAAATGGTGTTACAGGAACAATCACCGACATTGTCTATGACACATCAATGCCACCACCAACATTACCTTTATATTTTGTTGTCAAATTTGATAGATACAATGACCCATGTTAGGATCCCTCCAACCCGTTACATATTCTGATACCCCATATTTCGAGAGGGAATCGAAGACGATTGCCAATTAAAATGGCATGGGAATTAACTATCCACAAGTCCCAGGGACTTACTTTGCATAGAGCAACTATCGACATTAGAACCACTGAAAGGCAGGGTCTAACATTCACAGATTTCTCCAGAGTTCCCTTGCTTGCAAATTTGTGCATTTTACCTCATTTTTCATTCGAAAGGTACTAAAAAATGGCACACATACCAACACTTGGAGCAAGAAGAGGGGAGGAGTCAAGACTACTATCCCTCAACCCGTCATAAATACTACCCTCTACATTGATAACACCTCCACTACTACTTTACTCAACACTTCTTGTATCCAAAGCAACATTTCCGTTCAAGGTGTATCAAATGTATTCATGTTTAGTGAAAATAAAATTGCCCACAAAAGGCTACCATTCATGATATAAATTCTGTAAATGTACAAAGGTCTTCATGTATACATGTTTAGTTCAGATGTCATGATATAAGATTTGCAACTGCATATGTACGAATCTAATTTAAATGTACACATACAACATTTCAATGTAATGTGTCATCCATATTCCTACACTACCACTATCAATCACACGCCTTATCGAGTGTACAAAAAAGCTTTTTTCAACAAAAGACTAACAAAACAACTGATGCAACACTAACACAATTACCCAAAAGTAAGTAACTATCCAAAACGGTATCAAATGTATTCATGTTTAGAGTGAAAAATTGGCCACACAATAATACCACTCATGATATAAAATTTACACATGCACGAAAGTCTTCATGTATTCATGTTAAGTTCAAATAAAATAGTTCTCAAAATGCTACCACTCATGATATGAGATTTGTAAATGTATATGTACGAATTTGTAACAAGTTTGAAATGAAGAGATGATACCTTTAAATGAAGTGATATCTACACTTACAAAATCAATCAAACCCCTTATCAACATCAACAACAAAAGTAATAACTATCCCTCTAAATCAAATAACATATACCGTTTGGCGGTCACATTGTGTTGTACACATGTGATTGCTAGTTTAATAAATAAATTAATTTGGAATAGTAAGATATTGAGATTTTTTTAATCTTGGATGATGTTAGTGCCAACTAAAATAACATCACTAAATGTTGTACTATGAGAGGATAAGTGAAATATCATGGTGAAATGAAATTTTCAATTAGTCAAATGTGCCACTTAATTTAAATTGTTTTTAATTATAAGATTAATGGTAATTCTAAAAATAATATAGTTATCAAAGACTAAAAATATTAATGATGGGGTTTTTAGATGTAGAAAATTTTATGGATTTTCAAATGATTATTAAAATAATATATAAAATTATAAATATTAAATATATACACATAAATTAAAAATATTAGCAATATGTAACAATCCACTATCCATATTTGTGCTTGAAAGTTTATGTATTCATATATCACTCTTGATTCTAATTATGTCTCTCAGTAACATGACACAACCGGGTTATGGGAAAACATTTTGGTCTATGCTTTACTAATTTTATCATCTCGCACAATTTTATCTTCATATAAAATTATATTATCGTGCACACTAATTTTATTAAATTATTGGAGCTTCACATCGAGTTTTAATTAGAATAATACATATAAGATTTATTTCAAATAGAAATGAGTGGCTTCCAAAAAGTAATAGTACATTAAGGACTTCCCAAATTTATTTCATTTTCATGTCTATTCAAGCCCAATACAATATTGCATCTAGATCGAGGTCATCTATTTCAAAACATTGGGAAGTTTGAAGAGAAGGCGATTGACTTGTTAATCAATTTGGAACCCTTCATAGGAGAAACTATGAGACAAATTCTAGATAAGTGTCTTGAGATTGGTACATTGTGGTGTTTTTAAAAAGCTATTTTTAAGATATCTAAACTAGTATTCAATTTTTTAAAATTAAAAATTAGAAAAATAATTTTTTGGGGGTGGGGACGTTAGGACATCCCATATAAAAATGGATGTTTTAGGCATATCCTTGGGGAGGGAGGGAAAGGGTGAGGGAAGAGAGCATTTCGTCCATATTCTCATGTTTTTGAAAGGTCCCAAATGTCTGGGATAAATGCAAAATTAAGGGGACATGTCCCTACATAACACAAAAAAATAGTTTAAAAAGTTTTAATCAAACTTAAATTATGCTAAATATTCAAAATAGAGTCTAATCAATCGAAAATAGCAAAAGTTAAACAAGCATGAGTGAAAGAATGCTATCACTTGATTATGCTAATAAGAGGAGTGCAAAATCAACTCAAAACCTAGAAATAGGCTTAGGAGAGACGACATTCAACGTGTTTTGTAAAATTGGTCTTCTTAAAATATGCTTGGATAAAGTTCATCGTTGGAAGGGTTATTTGGTTAGCTTCTAATCCAAAAGTGTATTGGTTAGTCAAATATGTGGTTGAACTTGTGCAAGGGCTTTGATCATGTCCTCTATTGCTCTAATCAATTGAAACATTCTTACATCAACTTGCCTCTGCCTACACTTATTTAACCTAGATCTATGGTGGTACAAAATTGATGTCTCATTGGCATGCAACCCTAGAAAACTCAAACAATACTTGATCAACTTTTTCTAGTTTAGGGCATGCAATAACCTCTCACACATCCATTGCATTAGAGAATTTGACTACATATAAGATAAAAACAAGTGCGATTGAATCAAGGATGATGTAGTTCTCACAACCTCGAGCACAATCTTCACTCTTGTGAAGCCTCTATGAAATCGAAAGACAATTTAGAATGATCCTTCTCTTGGCATAAGACACTTAACAACATGTAATTCTTGAACCTATATACTTCAAATTTAGCTCATGAACTAATCTAGGGTTATAATTGGAAGATTTAAGATGTGTTTTATCCTTTAGAAAGTGATCTCCAAAGATTTCTTATCTATGTTAATAATCTTTATGGATTTTTCATATATATATATATAATCTATAATTAATCAATTTCTCACTCAAAATAATTGAAATTCACATTTAGATCGACCTAAGAAAGATGGCCATTTTAAAAAATTGACCATTAGACAAGTGGAGGAAAGGTTAGAAAATTGTAGAAATTTCCATGGTGAACCTTGTCTAAGGGGCTATGACCCTAACCCAAGGGTTGAAAACTTGTAAGTGAAATTTGAAGAGTATAAATTTGCTAGATGAGGTTGATCTAGTGGAAATGAGAGTAACTTAAATGGGGAAATATATGTATAAGGAGTTAAATATGTATTGTTGGAAAAAATATTTAAAAATGTGTAAATAATGATGTTGCAGTACCTTAGACCAAAGTAGGGTAGAAAATATTACCCCCTTTCAATGTGGTGTTTGCATTACATTAAAAGAAAAATATATTTGTGTAGCATATATATAAAAATTATAACTGGATTAACATTCTTCCATCATGCATTTGTGCTAGACCAAAAATTCAAACTTCCAAGCATGACAACTAAGCCCAAATTTGAAATTTTGCTCCGAGTCTTCCCAAACCCCTTTCTCAGCCAGTTTGTATCCTATGTAATGTCCATATTGAACTTTTAGGTACATCTAATATGATGAAAAAGTAATTGCAAACATTTGGAATGGTGTAACAAGATCAACTCTTTCATCCAGTTAAGTACTTTTGAAGACTAGTTCTTCGATAAGCCTATAAAGGCCAATCTTGCCATTTTGAGGTAGGTGTACAATATTCATGAAGGTTCCAAAGCCCCATAGTAATTAGAAGGTGGTATTGAAGAGATAAGAGTGTATTGGAAGAAATTTAGGAATATTTTAGGAATATATGGAATTTTAGGGACATGTTGTGCAACAAAGGGTTTTTCACCTCTAAGGAGTATGTAGTCAAAATTGGTACGTGAACTTCACCAGGTGATTCCAAGAGTTCCGTAAGGAGTTGAGAGGAAATAAAATAGGCATTGGAAAGTTGGAGGAATTATACACATGGTGGAATCATCACATTTTTCACAAGACCTAATGACTTCTCAAGGCAGCTTGATTTTCACAGACACACACTGATGTCCCAAAAGAAAAAAAGGCCATTTTTTGGAGGAGGATGAATCAAGTCCTTAAACCTATCCTATTGTTCTTGAAATTTTATTAGGAGTCAAAATTATATCATACTTATAATAAAAGAACATCCGGAGCTCTGAGAATTGTGTTTTCAAGTTTTCATCCTTAGTCAATTTTTGGTTTGGCTCCATGATAATTTTTTTGTCCCCTTGTCCCTCCTATCCTTTTTTTCCCTGGGATAGAGGGGACATAAAAATTTCTTCCCAGCTCTTCCCCTTGGTTCCTCATATGACCATTCTTCTTCTCAACGGAGTGCTAAGCTTATTTCCTCATATTGCACGAGAAGCGCCAAGTGGCACAATCCTACCTAGGGTGCATTTTCTTGTCTCTCTTATCCCCGGGACGGAGGGGACAAAAAAATGTGACTCATCCTCATGATAAAAAGATAAAATCAAAGGACATAGTTTCCTAAATCTCTTGGGATCGTTATGAATACGGTACATAGCTTTGAGAACTTTCTAATGTCTATTGGAACACACAAAATGGATATAGTACACTCTAGATGCAAATCCACACAGAACATGGTGTTCACAGGGATGAGGCCGAGAACACATGCGGCGTAGTGAGTGGGCATAGGTATAATAACAAATGGGTCTTCGTAGTGTCATGAAGCAAAATGAGAGTGTCTATGAACCTTTGGTATTTGAGGGGGCGATAAAAAGGCTTACAACAAAGGGGGTCTAATTTTGTTTCAAAGGGGACCCAACCACCATAGTACTTCAAGTAGATCATTGAGCTAATTGGTGAGCTAATACCAGTCTCATATTGAGTTACACATGAATCTCATTGATGAGTTCATTGGTGAGCTCTCAACACCGACTAACCACTACGTGGCATTCACAAACTAAGCCATCACCGCCAACACCGAGTCCGACGGAGACAAAACGGTGTGGAGACATGGCCGAAGCCACAAAAACCTTGGGTGAGATTGAGCTTATTAATCCCTATCCCTATTGACCCAAGATGAATGTGGGATAAACCCGCATAATCCATGGAAAAAGGCTAGCTCAGTGGCTAACTCAACGGTAGTTGGGGCATGGCCATCTCGTTGACGAAAATAAAAAAGCATAGGCAATGAGTGAATTGGACACGGGATAACATAGTGGATGCGGGACAAATTGATGACGTGGGGATAAATTGGTGACACGACGTGGCAATTGGCGGGGGTGACAGGTGGGCTGAGTCAAGATAACTTAACGATAAAAATAACCCGACGGTTTGAACCTCGAACCTCCGCTTCCCAACTTGGTGGCCTAACCAACTCTGCCGACCGAGTTGGCATGATGTGAGATGTGCGATAAGGCTTATAAGCATGAATCTTGGGCTGAGTAGGGGTATATAAACCCCCACTCAATACACACGCACTTCCAATGAAAAGTGTGAAGTGAGAAATATTGAGGGAAGACTTACAAAAGTATTAAGAAAATTTATGGAGAAAAGAAAGACCTATTATTAAATAGACATGAAGAACTAAAATACCTATTTTTTATGGCAATTGTAAAATTAGGAGTTAATTATTTTTAATTCACCGTTAGTTGTAAAGGCCATTATCACCTTAATCTCCTTATGTGAGCCTAGAATCCAATCGTGGAGCCAAAGGGACGTGATATAACACTCTTGTCAAAGCACACTATGGAGATCTGAATCTTCATATGCTAGGTATATTATAGAATTCTTTGCTTGGAGTCCATGAAGGAGAGTCGTATTGTTAAGCTCATTGATGACACCGGATTTGACTTAGATTAGCGTAGAGGCTGAAGGCGGTGTAGTGGAGGAGAATTAAATAAGAAGGTGACACTCATTGACACCAGGAACATTCCAACTTATCTCTCGTGTAGAGGTGGAGACCATGCAACAAAGGAGAAGTCATCAGGAGGTGTAAAATCAGAAAGCGATGTTGGCACACCGAGAAAATTTCCAAGAGACATATGGGTTCTATAGGATTGATTGGCACCAAAGTTAGGGTTGAGTCGCCACATTCATTATATAATTATAAGTTTATTTGTACTTATAGTTAGAAAGTTATAATGAATCGGTTCAACTATTAGTGAACCCAAAGACATAGGAAATTTCCAAACACTTTTATCAACTCTCGTGCGAGTGTCGGATATTTTTTGCATTACATTCATTTAATTTGATTTATTTTGGTGTGAAATCAAAATTAAAATAATTTTCCTATAAGGATCCGTTGGTCGAGGTTTTTGACCATTTTACGAGATAAATTTGGTATCGAGTAGGTATTATGCCCATAAACTAACTCAAGAAAGTTTGATATCAAGAACTGGTTGTGGCATGCGGTTATAGTGAAAGGGACTTCCACCGAGTTCATCCTATGGCCCATTTTACTCACTATACTATGTACTATGCTACACATAGTGAATCTACATCGACGAGATTAGACACGTCATATTGTTGAAATGAGATGAAGCATGAAACTCCTATAGTATGCGTTGCAAGAAGAATGCTATCACCAAAGGACCCAAGAAGAATGAGATGGTCCTTAGGTATATGCGCATTGCTTTATGACTAGGCATGATAAGGAAAAATATTGGTATTTGTTCCAATATTCTATAAGAGACTTCGTGGAAAAAATCAATAAGCTGATCAACAAGATTCCCACCATTTCCCATCCTACTGTAAATAATCTAAAAAGGTTTTTCGTGAAAGCTCAGTTACTTGAATTGTGTTTCTTTCTATAAAGAGTTCAACCAAGGGATTTGGATAATGCTCAAGAAATTTTCATTGAAGTGGAAGATTATCTCATCTTGTCAGGAAAGATCAAGAACCATTCAATAAAGGATAAGGCCTATAATTTCAAAGATGATATAGTTGATCCATTGTTGCAAAAATTGGCAAATGACTTGACAATGTTGAAGAAGGAAGTTGCTCAATGATCATCTCATTCAAACTGGAACAAAAATCATATTTTAGGAGCACCCTTAAGGCTTTCCTTGGAGGTTCCACTTATCAATGAAATATATGAGGCTAGTAAAGATGACGGAGGATAAGTCATTGAATCGAAATTGAAGATGAAGGAGAAGAAGAATGTGCTCAGATAAGATATTGTGAATATACATTTGATGAAGATTTTGAAGAATCCACAGATAGTTACTCCTATGTGGTGTTCACTCGATCACAAAAGGAGAAAGAAGGATCTTCTTTTACTGCCCAAGCTATAAACAATTAGATCCTCAAATGGTGAATCTATGAAAAACAATAATGAAAGGATGATCCTTATAGTCTTCCTCCGTAGGGGGTCACCCGAGAAGAAGCATGAGAATACTTCAACCAAGAATTCTTCTGCATATTCAAGTAAGTCTCATTCAAATTCCCTTGAAAAATTGGTTTATGTGGATCCTAAGAACATCCATGTGTCAAGACTGCCATAACCCTAGCTTCTCAAGGAAGCTACCCTAGCTTACATGTATTCCCTAGCTTCTCAAGGAATCTACAGTTTCCCAAGGCATTTGTTGTCTATATTAAATTCCCACCAACCTCTAAATGGGATAACAATGAATACGAGTGCAAAATGAGAGATCCTTCTCACATCGAGCTAAGTGACCTGTAAATCAAGAGAAATCAATAGAAAATGTATGTAGATAGATGAGTGGGTTGCCTGACAATGTCCATCCCAAGAAGTAAAAATTCTTAGGATGGATGTTAACCGACGTTTTCGATAAGATAAGATAAAATATTGATAAATTGTATATAGAAGGATCCGAACTGTAATGAACCTGAAATGCAATGAAAGATGATATAATGCAGATCTGATCTAAACAAAGTAAATCAAACTTGTGCGGGTCGATGAAAAACTTGGGTGTAGAGCCTAGTCGATGGCGATTGGAGCTGATCAAGTAAAGCATTGTCGAAATGTAGATTTGAAGGCCTTGGAGGTAGATCTGGAGCTAGTGATGAGGATGAGATGAATAAATTGAACCTGCAAAAGATTTGGATCTGGATCGACATAAAGGATGCAAGAAAAATATTAAATCTAAAGGTGAATGTAATGAATATTGATCCGGTCAATGACGATCTGGTTGAGTCAGTGGTGACTGGAGCTGATAGAATAAATCAAAAGTGACAAGAAGGAAGAGATGACAAGATCT
Organism: Taxus wallichiana var. yunnanensis; assembly: GCA_018340775.1. Taxonomy (NCBI): domain Eukaryota; kingdom Viridiplantae; phylum Streptophyta; class Pinopsida; order Cupressales; family Taxaceae; genus Taxus; species Taxus wallichiana. Next base: position 601,233,720 of record CM031243.1, on the reverse strand, counting down.
GAGAGTTGGGTGACCGTAAATTCACAAAGGGAATGATTGAAAAACTGAATGATAAAGAACACGACAAGATAGGGACCAGTCAACGATGACTAGGCATGGTCGATGATGAATGGGATTGATCTAGGGTTTAATTGAAAAATTTGGGTAAGAATGAACATCTCAGAAATGATAATGATGGCCTAGGAGGAAGAGACAAAGATCCTAGAAGATATTTGAACCTACACAAGATCTTGATGAGAAATATGATGATGAATTTACAATAGTAGATCCAAACATGTAAGAGAGAAAGAAATCTTCAAATCTCCCTAAGATGGACACAAGTTCTCCAAGAGAACTCCAAGATGATTATGGCATCTAAAAAAGAGAGAAACAAAAGAAGGAAATATCACAAGAAATCTTGAAGACTCCAAAATTGCATCTTGAGAAAAGGAGGGGTAAGGGTGGATTTATAGGGTCAATAGTGACCCAAATGGGTCACCTTCGATTACGTGGACCCTTCCATTTGGGCGGTGGAAAGGTGATGAGCTTGAGACAATGAGCCCTTATGAGGTGAGATTAGGGTTTTGAAGGGTGAGGACGAGATTGGGTTGCATAGAATGGATAAATGGGTAGGTGGAGGGTGAAAAATATTAAATAAAGGCCATGGAGAGGTAAAATTATTAAATACGGGCCTAGGGACGAAAAAAATGGAGGATTTAGGGAGGATAAATGAATTAAATGGGGGTTTAGGATTAATTAGAGATGATTAGGGATGATTAATTTAAGGGGTGATTAAGGAGAAATTAAGGTGGGAAATAATGATAAGTGGGATAAATTGAATTTAAGAGGAAAAGGAATTTGAATGGGAAGAGAGGTATGTATGTGAAAAGATGATAGAGATTAAACACGGGAGTGGGGAGTTATACCAAAAATGGTGTCTACATTTACCCCTTTTTGTGAGTGGTTTGCGTTGGGAAATCTATGAGACAAAAATGAGAAGAGATGAAAATATGATTGATGAAGTGCTCACCCTCAAACTAGGGATTAACGACACGAAGAAGAATCGATCATGAGTTTGAAAGAGATAGATTAAGGAAGAAAGAGGGGAAAGGATGAGAAAAAAAAGATGACGAGATAAGATATCTTAGACAGCGATAAAAAAACAAAAGGTAAGGAAAAATATGGCGGTGATATTGGAATCACTTCGGTAGGGCAAAAGTACAGCCTCAATGGAGATGATGGCAATGTTCTACACACTCGTGAGTCGGGAAAAACCACTACAAAATAGAGGGAATCCAATGGGAATCCACTCGAATTGGTATACAAGTCGTGGGACCAAGGGGTCAAGGAAGACATAAAAGTATGGGGAAATGAATGTGAAAATGGTCGGGACCAGTCACAACCGAATACGATATCCTTCATAAAGGAGGAATCGAAAAGAGGCATCTTGGTGGGACTATTAAAAAGAGAGTAAACTAATTATGCCCCAAAAAGGAATATGAAGATGGCTGCAAAGGAAAGATAATGAGATAAAAAATGAGGGATGCAAAAACAATAAAGCCTAGCGGTCTGAAATAAGGGATGAGTGAACATGGGTCTAGGTGGGACGAAAAATAAGAAATGGCCACAAAGATGGTCTTTCAAAATGGTTCCCAAAGAAGGACACGAAGAGGGTCATAATGAGAGCTACTAGATTCAATGAGAGGATTGGATATAATTCGGAGGGACAAATAGGGCATGCGAGGAGCAACACACCGGGATAAAGTGGAAGAAAATAATAATTTGAAAGGAAGGATTGATCGGAAAAAGGTAAAAAGTGACATTGATAAAAAAGATAGAATATTGGGTAGACAATGAGCGGGGCGGTCGAGGATGACTAGGGTAAAATGGTAGCGAACCAATGAGGTCGGTGGAGACCATGGTCATGGGGCTATATAATCCCCAAATTCAACCGACTAGGCTCATTTGCATCGTGTGAAGTGACAATTGAGAGCTTTGAGCTAAAAAGATAAATTGATATTTGAGAGAAATGAAGGCTAGAGGATCAACAAAAAAGTGCTAGAGGACTTGTAGGATTGTAAGTGCATATCCCTTAGCTAAGTTTTTATGCAAATTCATTATTTTTGTAGTTTTTGGATTTTGGGTTTGGGAAAATGGGCGGTTGCTAGCGACTAGGACCAGGTATGGTCACTATTGATTGGGCCTAGTTAGGCGTCGACCCTAGCTAAGAAGTTTTGAACCAACCCAGGTTGACGTCAACGAGGGCTAGGATGCTAATTTTGAGATTTTTGATAATGGATTTGGTTTGCAAACTAATGATTTATTTGTTGATTGGATTTTGTAGGCCCAGGACACCTTATGTCTTAGATATAGAGTTCCCACCCTATATGACCAAATTAGAGGAGATGTTATCTTGAACCGCAGTGGGACCACATGGTCAGTAGTAGGATTGGGTGGATTCGACATTACCATAGGATTCCATGAGATGTAGGATTGATGATCGCATTGGTGGAGAGATGGGATGTGCGTACTAACACATTTTGGTTCTGGACAAGTGAGATGAAAGTGATTATAGAGGATGTATGCAGCATTCTAAGGCTACGATACGATAGAGTCTATCACAATGGATAGTAGATTGGGAGTGTTGATGTCTATTTGGAGTCAATGCCCCAGTAGATTACCTTCACATCTAGGGAATTTCAGTATGAGACTATATATGAACCTAGAGTGACATGGAGAAAATTGATATGTGTTACTATGATGGCTACCTCATGCTATGCACTTCCAGATTCTTGTGGTGCAATAATTCCTTGAAATTGGTTGGAGTATTGGTAGATATTATAGATCACAAGAGGGTGTTTACATTTGGTACCGATTTTCTAACGCAGTCTATCACAAGTTATGGATATATGTGACCGAGAGAATGTTGAGGGTAGATGTGGGGTTCTTGTTATATTGTAGGGCATATGAGCATATTATAGTGACTAGGCCACCATAGATCCCATGGGTTACAAGGGATCACATCGAGATATCGCTTGAATTTCTAAGATGGTGGGTCGATTAGGCTCATGACGGTAGAGGGAGAGAGGAGAGGATTTGTACACCGAGATATTAGGGGAGTTAGATGTAGATCGGGTGAGTTAGCAACCATACCATGATTTCCTTGCATGGCCTAGAACAAATTTAGAGTTGGTGGGAATGAGGAGGATTAGATGGGTGTAGGGGACGAGACACGACATGGTGGAGGAAGTGTAGTTTCCTTGATTCATGTGGTAGTTTGGTGTAGTTCAAACTGCACTGGGCACCTATTAGATATGGGTGAGATGAGGCCGAGAGGGACTTACCTAGTCCTGAGATGGCAGACCCACTGGAAGAGGCGGGAGCTCCATGGGACAAGGATGATGATGTTGGGGTAGGAGTAGGTTTTGCTAAGTGGATGATGGTGGCATGGGAAAATCAAGTGGCATAGCAGAGAGAGAGATAAGGTATGATTGAATGTGGAGGAGGAGGAGATGCCGGGGTGGAGTGGAGGATGTAGCATCCGGAGGTGACGAGGTGGAGATGTAGGGTTGGTAGTAGAGGTGATCTCACTTACGTGCAGAGTGGGATACAACCCACTCGAGAGAGACTCGTGATCCAGAAATGAGACAAATATAGGATGTAGAGAGAGGCCTACGGGGCTATATTTGGAGACCTTGGCCCAATATTATGACAATAGAGTCGAGAGGATGGAGCACGAATGGAATCATAGGGATCTAGGAAAATGGAACCACCAAGGATTTTTCCTCTAGAATAGTACAAAGGAATTAATAGCCAAGACATGCTATTATTAGCGCATTGTGATGTCAAGGCTACTACAAGTGCCGAGATATGTAGTGTATCTCACATAGCGTGAAGGTGGAGCGGGAGGTGCGGGACAACCAAATGCCATCGAGGAGTAAAATGAACATGGAACAAATGCGATGTGATATGGTACATGGTGGAGGAGATGGTGGATAGATGATTGTACAAGCACACTGCCCTGGGGGAAAGATTTGAGACTACTAGATGTACAATTTACTAATTTTGAAGATATATCGTCTTTGAGACATGATCCTTAGTGGCATGTCATGGATGCATAGATGTATATATATATATTATATGATTTTGGTCATGATCTATCATGTATTATGTGTCGATGTATGGTTTTAATTATGTTATGTTATCTTGAGATGTTGTATGATGTTTATGGATGTGATTAGACATAGATGATTATGGATTTGATTATGATTTGGAAATTAGAATATAATGTGGATGTGATGTGATGTTTTATGATGAATGAATAGATAGTTTTTAAATATGATTATGACATGGATAAAAATGGATACAAATGATGTGGTTAATTTAAAATTATGTTAGAAATAGATGATGCGACGTACATATTTGTGGTAGATGTTAAATGGATAAGTATGGTGATCTTGGGAATATAACATAGTTAGGGATGAGATAGCTAGACTAACAAAGAGTAGAAAGTAGGAGAAAGGTAGATGTGAGAAGAAGGACTAGAATTTAATATAAAGTGACCAAAGAGAGATGAATGAAAATTTATTAGTAAGGAGCGAGTGAAGAAATGATTCTTTGAACCAGATTGGAGGTAAACAAGAAATAGAGCCAATCAAGGCAATGCACTTGCAGCCAATAACAGGTGATAACACATAACCATTGATAGTTAGTTAGCAATCCAAGAGAGTCACAAGGGAAAATATGGAAGGTGAAATCATAGACCTAATGTCGACACAACATAAGGGGTTTAAATGTAACTTGTAAATTGGAATATAGTTTCTCCTTAGGTGGGTGTTCTAGGTATATGCCCTAACTCTACGCAATATGGCATAAACTGATCAATACGGGAATTTTTCCATGGATGAGAAAGTTGATCGATGTAAGAAGATTTCTTAGGATGCTTGCATTTGAAATTTTATTCTTTATATTTTGAGTAGATAGAAGGTTGATCAATGTGGGAAGCCTTTACTGCCATGATATGAGATGGTATCCATCCTTCAAGGGAGTGGTCTAAATTTTTTTTTATAAATAGAAGGATATGATATACATGATAGATTTCCTTCAAGGGATTAGTGTATTTACTTTGATATTTTTGCTTTTATGAACATCTTTCCTTCGAGGGAGCAATATGTTGTCTTTTTGGATAAGATAGCTTTTAAGATGAGCATTCGAGAATTTGAATTTTTATAGAATATCTAGGGATAGCTAAGTACACCACTTAGGAGGGAATGAGGAATTTACAATTGATGCCCATGGACCATTTGTGTGGATCCAATAGTTAGATAATAGGGTGATAGATTTAATGATCGCAGGGTTCCCACCTAGAAGGAGGAACTTCGTCCATAAAGAATATGCTATGTGTAAATCCGTAGTGCACATATTGAAGGTCATAGATAGGAAAGTGATGGTAGACCATATAATTCCAAATCATTACATTGAAAGATGGAGGAGGATGATGGATGGATGACCATGGATGGATGACCACTAAGATGACTAAGTTTGCATTGGTAGGTATGTCAAAAATAGAAAAGTCGCATGAAGTGTAATGCGTTAAGAGGTTCGGTTTCCAGTTTACCATTAAGGGAGGCCAAACGATAGCCTCCAGACCTATACTTATGGGTGATAATATAAGGTCCAATATAGTTGGGAGAAAACTTTCCACGTTGGCTCCTTTCTAGAGTAGTGACATTCTTGTTTTTTAAGGACAAGGTCACTAATGTTAAAGTCGCGTTCCTTGAGATGCTTGTTATAAGCATGTTTGATGCACTCTTGATAGACATGATGATGTTCAAGAGTGAGAAGGTGATGCTGCTCATTTAACAACTCAAGTTATTCTAGACGTGCTTAGAAATAGTCTTCATCGATACAAATTCGTAAAGAGAGACGCACAAATATGGGATTTAGAATTCTAGAGGAAGAACGACCTCGAGATCCGTAAAAAGAGAGAAAGGAGTAGCGCCCGTAAAGATGCGGATGCTAGTATGATAAGCCAAAAGAGCGAAGGGGATATGAAGGCACCAATTATGACTGATTTATCAATAGTCTTGGCAAGAATATTGTAAAGGATTTTTTTAGTGACTTTGGCTTGGCCATTATCTCGAGGATAGTATGGTAATGAGAAGTTAAGATTAATATTAAATGAGATGTAAAGCTTATTGATATCTTTGTTTTTGAATGACTTTCCGTTGTCTGTGATGATTTTTTGAGGAATGTTGAAGTAGAAAAAGATGTTTTGATAGACAAAAGTAATGATTTGATTAAATTTAACTGATGTGAGTGGAATGGATTTGACCCATTTGGTTAAATACTTAGTTTCGATGATGATAGAATGAAGGCATTGAGAAGAGTGTGGATGTATGAGGCCAATGAGGTCAAGCCCCCATTGTCGAAAAGGCCAAAGATACGTTTGGCGACAACCAAACCACTAAAATTGTCACCATATATATCATCATGGACTTCTTGGATAGCTATAGTGGATTTGTGAGACTTAAGGTAACGAAGCGATGCCATTGAAGCCATGCTTATAGAGGATTCCACCAAGGATGACATATTTGTTAGCACGTTGAAGAAAATACCTTCGACCATTTTTAGATAGGTCAAAAGGGATGATTGATTGAGATAGATAGTCAAATATTTGATAATACCAAATATCAAAAATATTAGATTCGACAAGATTGACATCAGGGGAGCTTGCTAAGGTGGGTTGGGTTTTCGGATGCAAAATTAGGACAGAGAGTTTAGATTCTTTCATACACCAAGGATGAGAGAGGAAAGGATGAGAGAGGAAAGGGAAGTCACAGTGTCTACAAAGTGATTAGATGAACGAGGGATGATTTGAAGGGTGTAAAATCCAAATGTTTTGAGGAGGAAGTTGATAATGTATTTATAATTTTGAAGAACTTAATTTTTACATTGATAGACACCTTTGACTTGATTAATGATGAGTTGAGAATCCCCGTTACACAACAAAGATTTGGGTACTTGAGTAAGATAAAAGTTTTAAGTCCTAAGATGAGGGCTTCATACTCAGCCATATTGTTGGTGCATTTGAAATTAAGCTTATAAGTGAGGGGGATGGGAGTATCCCAAGGAGGAATGATTATGATGCCAGCACCTCCCCCTGTCGAAACTTAGATCCATTAAAGAAGAGCATCATTTAAGAGCATAAAATTCATGGTTAAACATGTTAATAGACCCGTCTAACAATTTCTCGTGAGAAAGATGATTATCGTGAAAAGGGATGTCATCCAATTGGTCTATGATAGCTTGGCCCTTGATATATTTTTGCAAGATGAACTCTAGGTCAAACTCGGTCATGAGCATGAGCCATCGAGTGATGCAATCACTATGGTAAGGCTTAGAATACATGGTTTTAAGAAGATGAAATCTGTAAGTCTTATGATTGATAATGTAGTGGAGAAGCTTAGAGGCAACGAAGAAAAGAGCAGAGCACAACTTTTCAACTTCGTAGTGAGTCTCATAATCGTGAAGGGTGTGACTGATGTAATACAAATCTTTTCCCTTCTTTACTCATCACAATGTGCCAACATAACACCCAGAGAATGATTAGAGGTAGAAACATAGAGATAGAAATTCTCCCCCTCACGTGGAGGTGTAAGCATAGGTGGGGATATGAGATACTGCTTGAGATCATCAAAGGATTTTGGTAGTTGTGGTCCTAGTAACAATTGATATCTTTATGAAGAAGATGGTGAAAGGGTTGGAAATAGTCAAAAAGTTGTGAAATGAAACGAAAAAATGATTGAAGTCGGACTTGAAGACTACGAAGCTTCTTTAGATTAGGAGGAGGAGGCATCTCAAGGATGGATTTGATTTTGGTGGGCTCAAATTCAATACCCCTGATAGAAATGATGAATCTAAAGAGTTTACTAGTTAGCATGCCAAACACACACTTGAGAGGATTAAGACGGAGGAAGAAGTGGATAAGGCACTCAAAAGGGACCTCAAGGACAACAAGGTGGTCGATAGATACTTGGATTTACCCAAAATATCATCAACGTAGTCCTCTACAATATTTTGAATGAGATCAAGAAATATGTAAGTCGTGGCTCACTAATAGGTGGATCTGACATTTTTCAAACCGAAGGGCATAACACGATAGTAGAATGTCCCCAAGGAGTGATGAAAGAATTCTTATGTTGGTCTTTTGGTGTGATAAGGATCTGATTATACCCATAAAAACCATCCATAAGAGAAATCATCTCATGGCATGAGTAAGGTCTACTAGTTGATCGATATTAGGAAGAGGGAAATCATTTTTAGGGAAAATGAGATTCAAATCTTGAAATTCAAGATATGATACAAGTATTTCCCAAAGCTTTGGAAATGGGTAAAATGTTGGAAACCCATTGCAAATAATCAATAAGAATGATGAAATTAGATTAAAGAAGGCATTACAACTCCTCTTTGACAAGGAGGGAAACTAAAGGGTGCATGTGATAAAGCTTTTGCTTGACCGACTTAACATTAGGAAAGCTAACGATGTTATGGACAATGATGGAAGGATCGAGGCCTGACATGTTAGCGTATGACCATGCGAAGGCTTGGATATTTCAAGAAAGGAAAGTGTTAAAATATTAAAGTTCCTAAGGATCAAGGGATTGACCCACTTTAAGAATGTGAGGCTCTAGAGTCCCTGTGTTGATGTCAATGGTGGATTCGTTAAGAAGGGTGGATGTGTCCGTGGTAAGGACTTATGAAGATAGCAATATTTTTCCCCCATGTAGGAAAGGATGGAATCATCGTTGGTACATTAAAAAATGTCAATGGTAGAGGAATCTTCCTCTATCATTTCTAGATATTGAAGATGGAGGGACCTAGCTTCACCGTCACACTAATAAGTGACTGGTCCCAAGGTGATGGTGAAGATTAAAAAAGGTGTAGGAGATAGAAATGGTGTCATCCATATCCATAACCTCATGGGATAGAGAAGATGGAGGATCGATGTCCATGAGAGCTAATGATGAAGGGAGAGGGTTTGTAGATTGTTCCTTAATTCCTAGGCCAAAATTTTCATGGGGTTTGTGAGATTGATCAATGACGAGGTCATGCATGCCCTGTTCATAATTCCCCATTCCAAATGCTTTCCAGGTGCAACGATGAATATAAGTGTATGAAAATGATTTCTTATAAATAAATTCAAAGACATTGATGCATGGATTGATGTGTGGTTGAGTGTCAATGTGGGAGGAAGGGTGATCAATACCACCATAGATGAAATTGGTGTGGAGATGAGGTGTATTGAAGGGAATGAAATCCCCGATGTCGTTGATACATTGGAGCTTTGTAGGTTCTATCGAGTCTATGAGGTGTGGGAAGAGCATTAAGCATGAGAAGATGATACTCCCTAGTGTGAGCTAATCCATCAATTTGTCTAAGGAGTCATCATTGGGAATCTTGGACGTGGAGACAGATGAGCTAGTGGATGCTTCAAGAAGAATCTTGTTTTGGGATGAGCACGACATTAGGATGATAAGTTATGTGACATGATTTAAATGGAGGAATATCTGCGGGGAGAGTTAATATCTTCCCCTCATGTTCATACTTGATGCATTGATGGAGGGTGGAAGGAACATAATGCATGCAGTGTGAATCCATGGTCATCCAAGGAGGATATTATATTGAACTCCCCTTCTATAATATATAAGAATTCATGGAGGAGTTTTTTACCAACATGGATAGGAAGAATAACCATGCCCAAAGCGGGAGCGATAACATCATTGAATGCGTGAATAATCGCAGATGATTGGGTGAAAATGGAACTAGGGAGCTTAAGTTGATAAAAAGTATGAGATGAGATGATTTTATGCTAGCTCCATCATCTATCATAAAATGACAGATGAAAGTGTCATTGATATGCACAATGATGAAAAAGAGGAAGGTCATGTTCTTTAGGTGATATGTTGAGAATTTCAGTATTGTAAAAATATTTTAAGGATGAAGTGACAAGTGCTCCAACAAGAGATGCAAAGGGTTGAGCCTCATTGTTAGGAGTAGGGATGCATTTGAGAGCTTCAATGAGGGCTTGTTTATGATCTGGAGAGATTTGGATGAGCTCATAAAGTGACATATTAACTGGGGCCTGATGGAGTTGTTTCATAACACTCTGTTCAATAGCAGTAGGCCAAGGAGAAACTAAGATAGATACCTTAGGTTTTGATGAAGAAGGTGGTAGAGTAGGCTTGTTAGAGGGAGCGGTGACAACAACTTTTGATTTTGATTGAGGTGGCGATTGGAATTCATAGGGATGAGAATAGGTGGTGGTCTAAAAACATTGATAACGAGAGAGGAGGACTTTATTTGGAAGAGGTTTTGGTTGGAGGAGGGATGGCAATGAAAGTCTTGGATGAATGAGATGAACTAGAGATTTTGGAGGATGAATATTGGGATGAGGAAGTTGAATTGGTAGATGGAAGAGGGTGATCCCCTTTAGTGAGAATATCATCTTCATCAATAAGATTATGGATAATATTTTGGAGATCCTTGTAATGTTTGGTATCATGTCCTAGTGCATGATGATATGTAAAAATGAGATTATAATCGAACCATGAAGGTTTTGCCCCATGTGGATTGAAAGATTTGATAGGTGGGAGGGTAATTACGGATGCTTGAAGTAGACATTGAAATATTTCTGTGTAAGAACTGATGAGGGTGTTTGAATATGGGGTTATAGATGGAATAGTATTAAGAATGGTGGATGAAGGTAGGATATATGGTTTGTTTTGAGATGGTGTAATGAGAACCTTTGATTCTATCTTGGGATTGGAAGGGGTTGTGTCTCGGTTTTAGTTTTGATTGGTGGTGACTTAGATGGTTTGGATTCTGATTTGATAATGATAGATGTGGATGATTTTGAAGGGGGTAAGATTTAGGATAAGGATGATACTTATTTCTCTTGTTGATAAAGGGGGTATTGGATGAAGGGTTTGACCTTAATATGGATGGTGATGCTCCTAAGAGTGATGATGAAACATTATATTGCTTAGGAGGGTTAGTCTTGGGAGAAGGAACTCCAATTTTTTTGTGGATACGTGAGGGATTTTTGGATGGCCATGCCAATATTCTTAGACTTTTCTTGCGAGGATTTACCTTTGGAATAAATTATGAAAATTTCAACCGAGGATCTGTAGGCAAAACTAGATGATGTAGATTGTGCTACTGGGATATCAAAGGCGGAATTGGTTATTGTATGATGTGTTTGACGAGTTCTAAAGGGGTGGTAGATTATGTAGGTTTAGGATTCATTGGTGTAGGAATGATTGGAGTTGTAAATGGGGTGAGAGTCTCACTTGGAGGCACATTAAACATGTAATTATACATGGCAAATGTTTCAAGGATGGTGTGGAAGTGGTCGTAGATTATGATGTTGATGTGGGTATGCCATAGTAGTAGATCTGTTTGATGTGGAAGTGGGTGTGTATGTAGGGATGTGAGATGAAGATGTTAAGGTGGATGTTGGATTAAATAGAGATGGATGATTAGATGCGATAGGTGAGGATGTGGTAGGCATGGATGGAGTGGGTGTAATTGATATTGATGTGGAAGTGGTAGTTGTGGACATAGTCGATGTGGATATAATGGGTGTAGAAATATGTGTAGATGTTGATGAAGTTTTGGGTGTGGGAGAAGAGTCTGAAATAGATGTTGATATAATGGATGATGAGATGATGGGTGTAGGTGATGGTGTTGATTCTTGATTTATAGTATTGATTGTATGGGAATTATGTTCTTGTGATGTGGAAGGTGGAGTTTGATTATTAGGTGGATGATTGGGAAAGGGTTGTTTTGAAGACATCAAGGGGTTGATTAGGTGGCACATTAGGATTATCCACTTGGAGGTCACCAGAGTCTATAAGTTTTTGGACAAGGTATTTAAAAGTGTGACACTTCTCAATGTCATGACCACAAACTTGATGATACTTACATGTAATTCTCCTCATGATACCATGCTGGTTTGAGTCGTGATTCATCAAAGGGTCGGATGGGAGGAATCAATAAGATTATCTGCCATTAAATTATTGAATATCGCACTATAGGATTCCCCAAGAGGGGTATAATTAGGAGGTGGTCTAGGAAATATCTATGCAGGCTCCATGTGAAAATTGAATGAAGATGAATATTTAAACATGATGGCTTTAGTGGAATTCTTAGATTTTTCACCATGCGTGGAATATTTAGTGAACTTATGTTTGGGCTTATTTGATCAAAGTTTATGGTGGCCTTGCTCAAGGGCACAAAGTTCAGTTTTGTAAGCCATGGTGAATGTATCCTTAAAGGTTTGAAATGATTGAATTTGAAGAGTGGAGGAGATATGATTTGCACAAGACCTTGAGAAGAGTTTAATTAATTCAAGTAAGTGGAAGGTAAAATAATATTTAGTTGATTATGCCACACCATCGTGCAACAAAGTCAACAATAGATTCGTCATCATATTATCTAATGACGTAGAGGTTTGTAATAGTGATCTTATGTGAAATATTGATTGAGAAATTTTATAGGAATAGTTGCACGAGTGGGTGAAGGAGAATAAATAATGTTGTGGGATGTCGTTATACCACCAATGTGGGTATGGATAATGAGATAGGGAATGTGTAGAGCATAAAGTATTTATTGTGAGTGATGAGTTAGCATGCGTGCCTAAAGATACAAATATGTTGTTGTGGATCCTCCTTGCTATTAAACTTAGATAATTTTGTAAATTCCTAGTGAGGAAGATAAGGATTTGCAGGGACAAATGGATTGATGGGTTGATTACAATTTTTTTATATGAGAATGTGGTTTTGGATCCCAAGGTAGCGGCTTCAAGATTATCTATTCTACTTAATAATACTTGCATGGGATTGTTAGATGGATGGGGTTGAGATGTTTAAGGATGAGATTGTGATGCATATGAGGTATATGGGTTAGGTTTTTAATAATTTTGATATGTTTGAGGATGAGTAGGTGTTGTGATGTAGAGAAAATATAAATAAATAGGCCATTCACAAATCAAGAGGTTTCAAACCCACAACTTTGCTAATATTTGTAATGTGAGGATCAATCTAGAAGCTAAAAATGGTCAAAGTTCTCAAACTTGTCTAATCAACACTACAAGACCCTCAATGATTTCATAGGTACATAACTTGATTTGAGGAACCTTCACAATATTGTCCCATTCATGAATTAACTTCTTCTTCATTAACATTGGTATAACACTTACTCACCTTAGATTTCTCTACTCTTTCCTTGCTTTTGCTTCACTAGTTCTTAGCTCAATCCATGTTCCTTATCCATCTCCCTTGGTTAACATTTCAAATCCATTGTCATAAAGAATAATGAAGTGCATTCAAATCCCTAAGATACAAGCTCATTCTATTAGTCAAACCGCCCTGTCCCCATTCTTAGTATCATTTTCCTTGAAAACATTTTAGCTTTATGAAATTAAGGAGTCTCCTTCACCTAAATTTCCTACTCCATCACCTCAAATAAGTGTTAATCAGTTCATTAAAATGATGTACAACTCCAAGAAGGTTAAATCTTATACTACACTTGCTAAAAGCTACTCCAAGTTGCCCTTAAGACCAAATTCCTTGATCCAACCATGATTTCATGCTTCCATGGTTATCCAAAAGGTCTAACTAGGCTCATTAGATCATATTTATCTATATCAGTTTTCCCTTAAAATATCAAGCTCCAATTCTCTATGTAACTCTTGTTCTTTTTTTTTTTTTTGTAATTTTGACACATACCTTCACTAGACAATCTAGGAACATTGTCATGACTATTTTACTTTACCTGAGGTATCAAGATGAAATGGGATTGTTTTGGAGTACCCATTAAAGGCTTACAAATATGTTTGAATTTTCAGGTTCAGACTCTAAAGGCAACTACACCTTCCCTTGCAAAATCACTCATCAAACCAGTTCATTACTCAATACGCTTTTCCAAAATCTGGTAATAAAATCCCTCGTTTCCACTAATGAATTTCAAATTTTCCTTTTCAATTATTTTAAGGATTCTACCATGATGGATTCTACAAAGTTTTAGATCAAATCACAATCCCTAAAGATTTCTAGGTCATGTTTTCTCTTCAAAACCCTAATCAATGCACGAGAGAGCCCAAAAAGGTTCAAAATTGCATAACTCCTTCAAGAATTCAATTCAAGGCCTAAAATTTATCGTGGAGGTCTGATTCAATGTTAGGAACACTTTTTAATTACTAGAAGAGGTGTCAAGTTCCAAAAAATGGGGCTTGCTAGTTTCTTTCCCTCCTACAAACTCGTAGGTGACAATCCACATCATCTAAAACCTCTTCTTTGATACACAAATAATAACTCAAGGTCCGAGTATCATTAAAGGAAAAAAATGTATACTTTAATCAAGGAATAAAATCAAGAACCACATTCAAGTCATCTCTTTCACTTCCATGCAAGGTACAATGCTTGTAACTCTTGTACAGTCACACTAAATGACGAAGATAGTTCTTTCACATCAATATCTTGAAGAAATCCAAACACATAATAAGCTATTATTCATCAAACATTTATGAACTTGAAAATGATTCTCTTTACCTACCTAACTTGTGCCATTATAGGCTAACTTCTCAAGATGTATTACATTGGTGATCTCAGTCAAGAATCCTACAAGTTAGGTCCCTCATATAACCAAAACAGGGACTCACTCTTAAATGAAAATTGTGAAGTCTCGGATCTTTTCCAAGGTAATGAAGTAGCTTTCCCTAATGGGATACATCAAATGCAATCTCCAAGGATCCTATTACAAGATGAAAAATTAGAATAATACAACACAGCCTCTAATTCCACGCTTAATCTTCACAAATGTATGCAAGTTCATTCTAATAACCCTAATGCCAAAAGATATAACTTAAAAAAATCATTACAAATACCTAAAATACCTTTCAAACTTTCCATAGTTATGAATTTGGTTCTTAAAATAAAATAAAGTTATCAATGAAGCATATATTATAACAATAGTCACCAAGGAAAGACAGATATGTCTATTAACTTCTTGAACATTCAAGCAAATATATAACCCAATCAACTCAAAAACCCAAATGTAATAACAATAAATCCTTTCCCATACAAAAAACAAACTCCTTTTCATATTATTGCATTCATCATGGAGCTTTTAAATCAAACACATAGTTTTTACACCAAAAATACAATCTCCTTTCATCGTGATGCATGAAATACAAACTTGTTTGATATTTTTCTTCCTCTTCACAAGGAATGAATCCTCCAAAACTGACTTCTGCTTCTTCTTATTCAAATTCCTTCAAAAATAACTAACTTTATAATGTTAGGCTTAACTATAAATCAACTATCAATCAACTTCCCTAAGTTTAGTGAACTAACATAGAGTTATCTCACTATTAAAATACTCAAGATCCCCAAAATGGACTAATTCCACCTTTAATATAACATATTTAATACTCCTAGACACCTATCACTCATACACAAGCCAAGATTGGCTAGAAGGTGATAACACCACATTTTGAAATTTGAATTAGCTTTTGGAGGGAAATGCTATAAAGGCACAAATTCAAATCTTTAAGACTTATAATTGCTCTCAACCTCACATACCAACCATTCTAAGCCCTTCATACATGCTCATGATGAATTTTGATAAGAAGGAAGGTTGACAACCGATGCTCCCGCATCATGTTGGTGGAAGTGGTTGATAAGGGGGATGTAATTGAAGGGTTAAAATTGAATGAGTTGAGATAAGGGTTGTTGTTGAGAAATGGGGATGTGATAATATTGATGAGATTGGGTCGATGTTGAGAGATGGGGATATTTGATTGGTTTGGTATAGAATGAGTTTGAATGTGAGTAATAGGTGGTTGGGATATTTGAGATTATTGATTGGGGAGTGTGTAGCGATAAGCACCTCAAGGAGGAGGTTGATGGGTTTGAGTTGATTTAGAAGGATGGGGTTGCAAAGTGATCACATTGGCATGGACATGGGAAGTGGAAATAAGGGGTAATGTTGAATTATGTTGTTTGGATGGAGGAGGGAGAAAGTGAGACTCTTGAGATGATTGGATAGGAGCACAAGTGACAATGGTAGATGATGAGGTGATGGGGTTAGAAGAGGTGATAGTAGTGTTAACATGAGGAAAATTAGGGGGAATGGGACCACTAATTGAGTGGTTTGGTGATTGTGAGGGATAATGGAAGAATATTGGTGAGGATCAAGATCATGTTGGGCCATGGCCAGTTCATTCATAGCTCTAGGAAAGAATACGAAAAGTTGTGATGTGAGGACTTGAGTGGATTCAGGATTGGAATGGTAGGCATAAATTTGTTGCAAAGGGGTTCAATCAATGGGGAGATTGGTGGTTGTATGTACCCAAAATTGTAGGGTACTGCACGTCCGAACAACGTAACACGTGCCCCAATGATGATATAGGTCTCCTCGCAAGGTGTTCAAGATCTGGAAAATCTCTCCAAGTATGCATTATCATCCCGCATGCCCCGCTTAGCCCCTATGTGCTTTGTTTTTCCCTTTTCCCCTCTTTTCTTGGCCTTTTGCTCTTGATTCTGAAACCACCGCCTGCCAGGTGGCAAGGCATCATGTAACCGCCACCCTACTCAGAGCGGTGGTCCTTCACGTGTTTTCCAAAATGCTCTTTTAACATGACTCACGTAAAATTCAACATTTACCAGCTTTTTTCACCGCCTTGGGCTTGCATTAATGATTCTGGTTCCCTGGAATAGTGTTTTGCCATTGTTTATAGTTTAAGAGATCAATTTGGTTTTTACCTTGGGTAAATGCAAATGCTATAAATAGTTGGCTTGTGCTCAAGCAAATGGCCCCTCAAATTTGCCTCTGAATTTCTCATTACAATAGATTAGTCTTTCATTTTTCTTATAATTCTTAGTTTCATTCATTGCATGCTTAGTTAGTGTTGTCTTGTTGTTAGCAAGCCACATATCCATCTTGTGCAATTGTTGTTATCACTTCATCCAAATCAATTGGAATAGGATAGTTTGTTTTCAATAGGAAGCCATTAAAGTTACGGGTTTTGTTCTCCAAACAGGATAGTTTCAGAGTTACGGATGTTTTATGTTGCATGACTTGCAATAAATCCCGCTAGGAATTGCATAAGCCAAGCTCTCAGTACTCTTGCGTTATCTCTCTCCTACTCACATTGTATTCAGTCTGTATCCTAAGCTGCCTTTGTCCCAATATCTACTTACGCTGATGCTAGCATTACATGTTTTTCTTGATCCACGTGAGCATGAAAGAGTGAGGAGATCAAACCGAGGGAAAAAATCACACACACCATCAGATTCACCACTGTTCTATAGAATCTAGATTCTAGCTTTCAAAGTTCTAATTAGAAGAATATCAAATAGAGTAGCCAATCACTTTATTTAAGTCAATTTTACTTTCGATATTGCCAGGGAAGCTGTGGGGATTGATAGTTTCTGAGAGACTATGATTCATTCCTCACTTCGAGGTAGGATCGAGAGTCTTTCAAATAGAATAGATCAGTTATTTCATTGTTTAGAATAGATTTACAATCGCATTGCACAGCAAAGTAACTATACTCGGTTGCTTTGTTTGTTTTAAATTCGTCATTAGATTAATTGTCAATTTCTAGATATATTAAAATAGCTGCTCCTTCAATTTTATTCATATAAAATTCATCAAAAAAATACAAAAATAGAAAAGTCATATATGCTATAGAAACACTTTACATAGTTAATTTCACTTTACTGCATTTGGATTTACGTTGTTGCTTTTGTATGACAATCACGGGACCTAGAGAGCCCAGAGAATACGTATTCGAGCCAATCGTGCCCCAACCCAATCTTGTCACAGCAATAACTGATATAGATCAGAATCTTAGGATCCAAGTCTTCCAAACAATGGTAAACTTACAACAAATCAGTTCCCAGTTACACGGGTTGAACATAGAAGACGACCAAGCACACACGTTTTGGTCAAATCAACCAAACTACAAATTACCCTAGATATATGCCCGCATGATTATGGAAGGGTTTGAAAGAGAGAAAACATTCGGTTGTGACCCTTTGGTCCCACAGCCAGACATAGGAGACACTCTCACAGATATAGATACCAGCTTAAGAATTCAAGTTGCACGAAGGCCTGTGAGATACTTTGAAAAGATCACACAACTGTTAATTCTGAATATAGAGGATGAGAAAGCATATGACTATTGGATACTAGGGATTAGGGACTGAGTCCACACATGACCATAGTAGGACCACAAAAAACATGAATCTATGGTTGTGACCCACAAATCCCACAGCCCAACGAGTCCATAGGTGAATCAGACATAGATGTTGGCCTACGTACATTAGTATTCAGATCTACTCCACTTCCACCTATCATCATCGAACAGTTATCCTTGTTAGACATAGCAGCTAACGAAGCTAAGGAGTTCTAGACTAGGCCAGAGAATCACCCATAGAGTCAATTATATTTACCATCCACCCTATGACCTTATCTAGAGACATACACGAAACTATCCCAGGTCATTTTCCACGTATTCCACAACCCATAGACCGAATCACGCCAGAGCTCAATATTGATTGGAGCCTTCGAGCAATCATCCTTTCGATCGATCTATCACACCAGTTCAGGTTAGGAGGGCCTTCTTTGCCTTAGATTCACAATTTCCACTAGTGCACGTCGAAGACATCATATTGCCTAACTAGTTTGTCTACATCCCACGCATATTCAATCCCCACCGGTTGTGTCAAGACGACCTCGGGAGGTCGGGTGTGAGGAAAAGTTACTTGTAGATTCCCACACTCGCTTGTCACTTTTCCATCGTACAAAATTGGTGAACCCGACGTGAACACAACATTAGTAAAACTAACGTGAAGCAACACAGTGCTTTCCTTTTCCATATTACCTATTTTGTCCACCTTCTCTCTTTCCCATTATTCTGCGGGTATTCATATACCCCCAAATATGTTGGGATTTGATGCATATGGCAGGCCTCTCTTAGGTCTTGAGGCATACTACGCTCAACTAAATAGACAATCATCACCCTCGCTCTCGGTATGGGGTGACAACTATTCAGATAACCAATTATCAACACAAACTCCATCGCCAAGGGTCAGATATAACTCATCTTTCCAAACAGAGGAGTTGGATCAATTCGCTCAAACACAACAAATAAAGCCTTCAGCTCGAACAATATGACGCTCATAGGAGAATCTAGTTCATCTCCTTAGGTACTACTTAGACCACAAATTAGTAGACAAGCTGACCCATACCTAGTTTTAGATGATGAACATTCGATACGTTACGCTAGGAATGAACAATGTTCTCGAAGTATGTACCCACCTATAGGAGGTTTACAAACACAACCCAAGGTCTCTTTTTAAGAAAATAGCTCCATGTCATTACATATAGGAAATGCCCTCGGGGAAACTTGGTAGGGAAACGATCAGTTCATAGTAGGATATCACATGCCTATGCAACATCAGGATATACAACAAGCGCCACTAAGGAAAACTACCGTGACTTCACCAAATGAGGTCATTTCAACTTTAGTAGAAAAAGTTAGGGGGTTAGAGCTTGCTCAGGCAAATCACCATTCTCAGTTCATGTAGGCAGGAAATCCTAATCCTCCACACCATCCTAGCCAAGTAGACCTTCTCACAGAATAGGCACGTTAGGCATGCCTCCTTAGTATTCACAACAAGCACCAACAAGAATCGCCATTTCTAACACCATTCTGACACCTCCCGGTCTAGTAAAAAATAATCTATTCTTGGACAATACCCCTTCATACTTAAACATGTACTCCAAATCACCACAAGGGGATATGTTCTCCTCTCCCAGCATGGTTCCTCAAACACAGGGGTTTCCTTATGCCCCTGCCAATGCGTATGCTACACCATATCAACAACCCATTCCACCTCCACTCCCTCAACAGGCACCATCAATGGTCGAAACCTATGCGATAGGGACATAATCAGGATACTTGAAAGAGCCCTTAGATTTCACCATACGAAGCGTCATGCTTCGAAGACCTCTTCCCAATTTACCCAAATACAAAGGTGAGGGAGATCCGAATGCACATATCAAGGCTTATGCCACGCATCCGAGAATTACTCCTTGGGACAGGGTTGTTGCTAAAATATTTCCAAAACCTTGGAAGGTATCGCTCTCGATTGGTATTATAGAATACCTGAGGCTTCCATCCATTCATTCAAGCAACTCGTTTCAGAGTTCATCAAGGCATTTGACATGAACAAACTATTACGAACAGGAATTGGGGAATTCTTGCACATTAAGTAAGAACACAATGAATCAGTCACCCATTTCATCCAGAGGTGGTGTACAAGTTCTTTATTCTTCAGCAAGTGCTCCAAATATGGACCAAATGGAACTATGTGATTTATTCCTTCATTCTCTCAGCAGAGAAGTGAAGGAAGAAGTCCAGAAGTTCCCACTAAGGACTTACGATGAAGTACTTGAAAGTGCTCTCCGAATAGATCAAGCGGCAATAGATAGCGGTCGTAAGATGTATGGAACAAACGGGAGGTTAATCACCTCCAACCAGAACACTACAACTTATCCTACTACCACAAGCGTTAATCAAGGACCTAAAATCCTTAATAAAAATCACGGAGTGACGACAGATGGAGTAACTGATCAGGCCAAAAGGGTAAATGTTGTGAATACTCCACCACTAATAAACAACCAACGAAACAACAATTTTACCCCAACAGTCAATACAATGGATTTTAATCATCCACAACAACAACAACAACAATGGCGAAACCCTACACAGGTCCAAGCCAAAACTCAACTGGATATCAAAACCAAAGCCAAAACCAGAAAACAACAAATGTAAAACTTTAATCCTAATAGGCAACGGTTTGATCAGAGTTTTAGGCCACAATATACACCAAGTCAACAAACTAGGAATTACAATCCTAACTCGTATTGTGGTTTTCACAAAATCCGAGGCCATGACACTAGAACATGTCGTGACTACAATAAATTCATGCAACATTTGCCAGAGGAACAAAGACAACTTTTTATAGATATGTTCTTGGTAGATCCTACGTCACCAACACCAAATACTTTTACAGGGGCCCCTCAAAATGCACCCCTCAATATCTTCAATGATCCGCTCCCAAATCACAACAATAACAAGTTAAATCCAAATGGGACAAACAAGGGTGTAATTACAGGAAACAATGATCATGAATCCTCAACTTCACTGAATCCATTAGTTGCACCACAATTAGGAAGTCAGCCACGACCTAAGATAGTCGGTTTAGTGGAGTTAGAACACCGAACTACCCATAGAAGTTTAGAACAAGGACATGAGAGTATTCCTCTTAGCTAAGTCCAAGCTACCCACTAGAAATAGACAATATCCAACAAGTATTAATAAAGCCCATGGGTGCTTATGATTTAATTAATGATCTAACAAAAACCTTCTCGCACATCTCCTTTTTGGATTTATTGAAGAAATCCCCTACTCACAGGGCTACTCTTTTAGAGGCATTAGGCTTAGGTCATTTAATTAACATCACTCCACCTCCCGAAACATAGGTAAACCATGTAGAATTTGATATCCATCCTCCGGGATAGGCGGATAGGGATGTCGAATTCATATTCAAAATAAACAAAATGCCAACAGATGTTGAGATCGCACGCCAAGGTGATCCAGCCTTACACTTGCAAGTATGGGTTTATAACAATTATGTGAAACACGCGATGGTTGACGATGGGGCAGCAGTTAATATAGTCCCCTTCTCTTTCCTTCAAAATATAGGGTATGGAGAAACAAATTGTTCCATGACTCGAAATACACTAAGAGGCTATGACAGCCTTAAAGCCACTTCAATTGGAACTATAATACTACCGGTCACCTTAGGACCCAAAACAATCCTGACTGAATTTTATATTATAGATCGGAAACTAACTATAACATGATCCTCGGCTGACCATGGATACACCGTATGAAGGAAATCCCTTCTACGCTATTTCAAGAAGTAAGGTTTTTACACTTAGGAAAGATATTCATAGCCAAAGGTGATCCAAAACCATTCGATATACACTTGGCTGACTTAAAGAGAAGACCAGGCGTTCACTCGGAGTTTGAACTCCCAACAAACCAACTTAATAAACCCACTGACGCAAAACCAGAGGAAAAGTTGGTACCTACGACAGATCTTGAAACCATGAGCCTAGCCAAGACAATCCCAGCCCTCAAAGATGAGGCTAAGATTGTAGAAACAATATCATTAGAAACTACTACAAAAATTGTTGAATTACTAGAACAGATCTACCAATGTTCCTACCATTTGATTCGGTAGGCATGGGATGCACCCTAGGTGTCGGTTCTCTCCCAACAATATATCTCTGCATGGTAGAGTTAGAAGATGTTAACACAAAAATATCCTAGCACCCATATTCCTAGTTAAGTATTGGACTCTCCATTTTGATGGAGCTAAATGTCGTTACGGAGCTGGGGCAGGTGTAATTGTTACTTCTCCCGAGGGAAGGGTCCTACCATTTTCCTTTAAACTAAATTTTGAATGTACAAACAATGGCGCTGAGTACGAAGCAAACCTCCTTGGCCTCATCTTAGCTAAGAAAATTGGTGTTGATAACATCAGAGTGTTAGGAGACTCGCAATTGGTAGCAAACCAAGTTGCTCTGAGATGTATGAAACCAGAGCCGAGCACTTACAACTCTACAAAACAGTTGTACTGAATTTAAGCAAGGAGTTTGACTTCATATCAATTGAAGCAATCCCACGAGAACAAAATATTCTCGCTGATTCAATAGCAACCTCAGCATCATGCTTTACTCCAAAAAGTAATTTAGAGGATACCCATTTCATGGTATCCCTTCATACTGAACCACTGATAAAAACAATGCCAAATCCTCTTTTAAACAGAGATGAGAACAAATCTACTATCCTAAACCACATTGATAGTGATACAATCACTCTTGATTACTTAAACGCCTATGCGGCATTACATCTCACCCATCACGTAATAGATTTGTCTTTAATCCCACATTCATCTTCTTACTTCGGGAATCCCATGACAGAACTTCCCCCACAAAAGGAACTTAGCATATACACAATAAAAAATAGAGACGATATGGAATTACCTCCAGCCCCGCCTGAGTTTGAAGAAGGTAACGCTTCTCTAATAGAAGAAACAATCGATATTAATATCAGAATGGAAGATGAACCAAGGATATTGAAGTTAGGATCCTCGTTAACTCCATCGGAAGTAGAAATACACACTCAAATCCTCAAAGAACATCGAAGGGTTTTGCATTTAATTATAAGGAAATGACAGGGGTTGCACCACACATTGTGGTACATAACCTCGTCACTAAATCAGATGCAAAGCCGATTAAACAAAAATCAAGACCAATGAAACCTAAGGTAGCTCTCATGGTAAAAGAGGAGGTAGTGAAACTCCTTCAGGTAGGATTCATCAAGCTAGTCAATTACTCTCAGTGGATATCTAATATCATTTCGGTTCTCAAAAAGAATGGGAAGATACACATCTGAATAGACTTCTGAGACATTAACAAGGCGTGTCCTAAGGACGACTTCTTGTTACCGTCCATAGACGTCATTGTTGATGCAACAACTGGATTTGAGCCGTTTTGTCTCTCATGGATGGATTCTCGTGATACAATCAAATCGGAATATCTCGAACAAGATGAAGCTAAAACCACGTTTATAACTCCTTGGGGAACCTATTGCTATGCTGTTATGCCATTCGGACTTAAGAATGTTGGCGCTACATACCAACGGGCTATGACGTATATATTTCATGATCTTATTCATAAAATTGTGGAATCCTACATAGATGACTTGTTGGCCAAGGCCAAGAAGCATTGTGACCATCCGGAAGTGCTTCACGTCATTCTCTCACGTCTAATAGAATACGGAGTCACGCTAAATCCAGAAAAATGCATCTTTGGTGTAACAGGGGGGAAGCTCCTAGGTTACATTATATCGTCACGCGGGATTGATGTTGACCCAACCAAAATTAAGGTTGTTCTCGAAATGGTGCCACCTTCGGATGAATCTAGAATCAGGTCATTTCTCGAAAACTTGGTGCAATCTAGAGATTCATCTCGGACTTAAGTTTCGCCATTCATCCAATCAACAATCTACTCAAGAAAGATTATAGCATTGATTGGACCGAAGACTGCAATGAATCTTTCGAACGTAGTTAAGCGTTTATTGTTATCACCACCTACACTAATGCCACCTAAGCCGAATCACCCGTTAATTTTATATTTGCGAGCCACCAATGTCTCGCTAGCCTGTATGCTGGCTCAAGAAGACAATGACATGAGAGAACGTGTGACCTATTTCATTAGCCAAACGTTGCTCGACTATGAAACATGTTATACACAGTAGAAACGAGACCCTTGCCATAGTCTTTGCAACCAAACGCTTAAGACATTACATGCTAAATCAAGAAACAAAGGTTATTGTAAAGACGGAGCATTTAGGAACTTTCCTCATGCAAGGGTCCTTGTCTAAAAAGGCTGGACACTTTATAACCTTAATGGGGGAGTTCAAACTAACGTTTGTAAATCAAAATTCCGTTAAAGGACAAATCATCACGGATTGGTTAGCTGATAACCCACTAGACGGAGGTAATCTAGTAGATCTGGATTCTTTGGATGAATGTGTATACTACATTGAAAACAGACCTCCCATCTCTGAGTGTCCCTGGTATACTGATATTATTAATTACATCATGGATCATACGTATCCGGAAGGCATTACATCACAACAAAGAAGGCGGTTACGCATTATTGTAGCCAAATACGTCGTTATAGAGCAAGTGCTCTATCGAAAAGCATTCGATGGAATGCTTCTAAGATGTGTCGACACAGAAGAATCCAAGAATATTCTCCACGAATCTCACAGTGGAATGTGTGGAGGCCACTTCGGTGGCCATGCCACCGCTCGTAAGATACATCGAATGGGCTATTTCTGGCCTACTTTAGAACACGACGCAGTAGAGTTTGTACGAAGGTGTCATAAGTGCCAAGAATTCTCCCATGAGATCCACATGCCGACACAAGCTCTACAACCAATCGCTACTCCATGGCCCTTTTCTACATGGGGCCTCGATTTGATAGGGAAGTTCTCTCCCTCATCTACAGACGGCCATAATTTCATAATCACGACCACCAAATATTTTACCAAGTGGGTAGAGGCCATGCCTCTCACTACTGTACCAGGTTCTATAATCGCCAAGTTCATTTTGAACCAAATCATTTGTAGGTACGGTGTCCCACAAATCATTATCTCAGACAATGGAACTTCTTTTAAGAATGATGAAGTTCACGAATTGTGTAATAAATTCAAAATAAGCCATCATACGGCCTCCTTGTATTACCCCCAAGCCAATGGACAAGCTGAAGCAACAAATAAAACGTTAAAAGCCATTCTCCTTAAAACGGTGAAAGAAAACAAATGAGATTGGCATTTGAAGTTATATCCGGCCTTATGGGCCCACCGAACCTCAATAAGAACACCAATAGGAGTGACTCCTTTCTCGCTAGTATTCAGGGTAGAAGCAGTTCTCCCGCTTGAGGTTGAAATACCCAGTCTCCGTATCTCATTACAAGGGATCCTGGATGAAGATGCTTACAGAGAAGCACGTCTTTCCCAACTAGAAAGCCTAGATGAAGCTAGGTTAGATGTCGAATAGTGGCACAGAGTCTATGCTGACCGGATGTGCCAGCAGTATAACAAGAAGGTCTATGAACGAGACATATACGAGGGTGATCTGGTTCTAAGGCTAGACAATGGATCGACAAAAAGACCGAGGAAGGAAGGAAGTTCCGGCCTAAATGGTTGGGCCCATACCGAGTCATGAAGGACTATGGAAATGGTGCATATCTCCTATGCACACTAGAAGGTGAGGAATTTGGTGAAACGGTCAATTCCCTACACCTTAAATGATTCTATGCATAAGCAACTAGCACTACTTGTATAAATATAGCTACATTGCATCTTCATATAGTTAGGATCATTTTGTCCACTTGTTTTGTACAAATTTGTGATCGAGGAATTTATTCTTAAAAATCAATTCATTACAAACTTCTGATGGTATTGGCATAAACACTCTAATCATACTTCTCCACTTTTGTGATATCATCAACTATTTCGGAATCATTTCATCGAATAAAGTTAGATATGACAAAGTCTTAATGGTAACCATACCAAGATCTGCATGCTTGTTCTTAGTTTTGGTTTCTTCTTAGGATAGGTGTCTTGCCTATGGTCTGTTCTATAAGCTTCATTGTGTCACATCTATCCCGTATGAATATTTCTTTAGAAGTAAGAGCATGCTGACATTTTACTCAAACAAACAAGTCAAGTATAAACTAAACAAAAAATTTTAAATTTACACATTTCCTTGCCCCACCAACCTTTGGTGATGAGCTTGCGTCTCTTACTAGTGATGTAGGGTTGGGAAAGGATGAAAATGCCCTTACTCACCTATGCCTCGCCTAAGGTGATAAGCCCACGCTTCTTACTAGTAGCATGGGGCAAAGTGTAGGGGGTCCTCTTGACAAACAAACGTAAAAGGTCATAAACAAACAATTCAAATCTTGAAGTCTTGAGTCAAAAACAAATGAATCGGATGTCCAAAATTCCAAGAGAATTAAAAATCCTAAAACCCAGATTTTGTCTACCATGTGGCCATCTACGGATCTAAGTCTAGATAAACCGCAAAGTAAGTTGCATCCCAAAACTATGAAGTCACTCGAGTGGAGTAGGCTTGTAGCATCCTAATTTGGTTCCACCAAAGCTTTGTCTATCTTTCATCACTATCATTTCAACACATTTCATAACTTGTGCCCTTTCCAACTCTCGGTGATGAGCCCTCGCATCTTACTAGTTGCATGGAGTTAGGAGTAGGGGCAGGTTTATCTGCTCATCATACCAGCTTATCTTCACCACTTTGCCAAAACAAATATGAAGTATTCAAAATTTCTTAAAGAAGCTAAAAATTCAAAATCACGTTATATCTACATTATCATATATCAGCATCATGAAATACAAAAAGAAAGTAGACACTTGTATCATTTGTTCTCCATTGCATACATTCTAAAAAATATAAGCATAACATCATAGTTCACATGAGGAAACGGAAATGAAAGCAAAATCATGAATGCCAAGAGTCTGATCCAAAAGGAATATATATATATATATATATATAAATGATCAAAATTCTGTACAATGCCATCATGCGCTAAGCATGGTCAAAACACTCAAAGAGCCCGGGATATACAAAAATATCATACAAAAATCTAGGAGAGCCAAGTGGCTTCTCAATCCCTATGAGACCCCTCTAAAGGTGCATGCCCACGCCTAGGACTCCGGCTACACC
The DNA here is from genome assembly GCA_018340775.1 of Taxus wallichiana var. yunnanensis. NCBI lineage: Eukaryota > Viridiplantae > Streptophyta > Pinopsida > Cupressales > Taxaceae > Taxus > Taxus wallichiana. Next base: position 601,206,277 of record CM031243.1, on the reverse strand, counting down.
GGCGCTCTGAGTGCACGGAGGGCTCAAGATCCCGAGGGCAGCCGCAGTCTTGCCACGAGAATGACTCCTCATCAGTGCTCAACCTGTCCTATACCCCGCTAGCTCCGTACAGAGAGTTGATACCATCCTGGCCACATGCCAGATAGGGGCAAAGACGTCAGTATGTCTGCCAGCTATTGAGGGCTCCCCTGCATCCATAGACAGCTCTGCATGGGTCCTCTCCATAGGGATCATCAGGGTATCGGTGCATACCCTGCGAATCAAGTCTCGCCACTCATCGGCGGTCTCTGCAAAACAAAGGAGAAAATGAATTAGAAATAAAACAAGAGATAAACACAAGTGTAAACAAAAGGAGAGATGGCAATTAAAGCAATCCTAACTCAAAGCAAAGAGAAGATAACTTACTCGGATCACCAGGCCTCCAGGATGGATCTCTAGGGTTAGCACCTGCCACAGATGCCGCCACTGACTGAGGTGCTCCCCATGGCTGGAGTGACGTAGTGTCCCGCAACGGACTCATCCTCCCCACCATGGCCCTAGGAGAGTGGCTCCTCTGAACCCAGAGTCACTCTCTCTGCACTCTGCTCTACCCTCTCTGCCTGCATAATATCCTGAGTGTCATGCCACTCAGGATCACTATCCTCCTCAGTCTCCTCCTTTGTCTCTCCCCCTGTGAACTCCTCGGACTCGAGTCTATGTCGATGGGGTCATCACTGCTATGGGCGGGGCCCCGTCTCAAGTAAGGGTGCCTGAGGAGCACCGTCTCTCCCTTGGTCACATACTACCCACCTAGCTGCAATAGGAACGCCAGGGGTAACAACTGTCCAACCCCGGCCTCTAGGACCCCCTCTGGCCTCTCGAACTAACCTGTATACTGGCACTACCAGGGGAAGCATGCCCATGTAAGGTAGGCCAAACTGTTGAGGAACTCGGCCAAAGGGGTGTATCTCCACTCGCCCTACTCTATCAATGAGCTGCCCTGTGGTGGAGCAGAGATCAAAGTAAGAGCCTCCTCGCCCCATAAGCCTGCCATGGCCTTGATATGGTGTGGCCTCCATGTCATCGGTGGTTAGAGAAGCAACTGGCTGATGAGGTGCTCTGAGCACCGACATATTTGTCCATCTGGCTACCCTCACAGCTCCGGGATCTGTCACCTCTACACCTCTGCCATAAGGGATGAAGCGCTCGTAAACCCAACTCATAACTAGGGTCGGGTGGCTCAAAGACTGCCCCTATAAGTGGACTACCCTGTACAAGTCATGGTAGGTAGTCCCAAGTATATCTGCTCCCCAGGCATAAATCCGGCCATGTCCCTCAATCAGTGCGATGATGGGGGACCATCAGTATAGTAGTGTGTCTCCTCCCTTGTCCCCGATCAATCTCGAGGAAAGGATCCCCATAATAGCCTGGCGAATCAAGGGGATGGGAAAACTAGGAATAGACCGAAATTTGACCCCATTCTTTGAACCCGTGGAGATGACTGCATCTCCCATGTAAGAGGCTCACTGTGCTATCCGGGGCTCGTGAACTCTGCTATCTCAAGAGTAAGACGTCTCCCGATGATCGGGACCCCCAATATACGATAGACATCCTCCAAAGTGATGGTCTACTCACCTCGGACCCCTGGTAATCGGAAGGTGTTCTCGATCATCATCCCAGTAGGAAAATAAGTCACAGAGTATGTGACTAGATGGTGCAACATGTGGAACCCGCAATATACGTAGTATACCATCCCTCTGAAGAGTATCCTGCTCATTCTGAGAAAGGGTGTCTAGCACTGCTGGGAGCCAGTCACACTCCCTCTCTCGGCTCCACCGAATGTACTCCTCTCTCACCTGCATACACCCAAAAACACACAAAATAGAGCAAGTTAGCATCCAAATGACATTAGAAAAATCACGAAAACACATAAAGATGCTAGAAATGCAAAAACAAATTCAAACAAGTGTTATTTTGGCATTCTGCGAAGAACCGCCACCCTGAGAAGGGCGGCGGTTTCGCAACCGCCACCTTAAAAGTGGTGGTATTATAACTGCCACCCTAAACAGGGTGGTGATTGTGTCCCAAAACCCACGCGGGTTTTATAACTTAAAAAGGCCAAAAACACGAAAAAGGACCATTTTAACTAAAAACAAAGCCTACCTAGTAGGTGCCCCCCCTAGATGGACCTTTTGAACCTGACATTTTCAAAAATAAACCCCCATGACAAAGATTTTAGCATTTTAAAAGTTTGGAGGTAAAAATGATAAATTGAGGAAAACTAACTTGTGATCTTACGGGTCGATGATCTGCTCGCGGAGGCATGATCGCTATCTCATCACGAACATTTTGACTCTACTCTCGTAAGAAACCATCACCGTGGGTCCCAGAGCTCAGAATCAATCAAATCAACATGCGCAAATGAATAGGAAAATGGGCCCACTTTCATATATATAAGCAAACTTGACTTGTCTTAAATTCCCTTTTCACAGGTTTGAAGCACCGACGGAGGTAAGTTCTTACCCCCACACAAATGGTACGTCCTCATTTCATGTTATTTTAGCATTTATTTTCCAATCTATTTTGTCTATCTGCACTTGATTCCTCTTTTCATTTTGCAGGGGGCGAAATTTTCGATGGTGTCATTTCAACACATGGACATATTAGGTATAACTTCCAACTTCCCATTTCGGGACCTCCATACTCGGACCCACCATTTTACGCCCCTTCATGGCTAAAACGCTTCTTTGAGGGGGCAATATGTACGTACCCAAAATTATAGGGTACTGGACTGCGAACAACGTAACACGTGCCCCAATGATGATATAGGTCTCCTCACAAGGTGTTCGAGATCTAGAAAAGCTCTCCAAGTATGCGTTATCATCCCACATGCCCCGCTTATCCCCTCGTGTGCTTTTTTTTCCCTTTTCCCCTCTTTTCTTGGCCTTTTTCTCTTCGATTCTGAAACCACCGCCTGCTGTGGTGGCGGTCCTTCATGCGTTTTCCATAATGCTCTTTTAACACGACTCACATAAAATTCAATGTTTACCAACTTTTTTTCACTGCCTTGGGCTTGCATTAATGATTTTGGTTCCCTGAAATAGTGTTTTTCCATTGTTTATAGTTTAAGAGATCAATTTGGTTTTTACCTTGGGTAAATGCAAATGCTATAGTTGGCTTGTGCTCAAGCAAATGGCCCCTCAAATTTGCCTCTAAATTTCTCATTGCAATAGATTAGTCTTTCATTTTGCTTAGAATTCTTAGTTTCATTCATTGCATGCTTAGTTAGTGTTGTCTTGTTGTTAGGAAGCCACATATCCATCTTGTGCAATTGTTGTTATCACTTCATCCAAATCAATTGGAATAGGATAGTTTGTTTTCAATAGGAAGCCATTAAAGTTGCAGGTTTTGTTCTTCAAACAGATAGTTTCAGGTTCTGGACGTTTTATGTTGCATGACTCGCAATAAATCCCACTAGGAATTGCATAAGCCAAGTTCTGTACTCTTGCGTTATCTCTCTCCTACTCGGATTGTATTCAGTCTGTATCCTAAGCTACCTTTGTCCCAATATCTACTTCTGTTGATGCTAGCATTACACACTTTTCTGGATCCACGTGAGCACGAAGGAGTGAGGAGATCACACTGAGGGGACAAAATCACACACACCATCGGATTCGCCATTGTTCTATAGAATCCAGGTTCTAGCTTTCAAAGTTCTAATTAGAAGCATATCAAATAGAGTAGCCAATCACTTTATTTCAGTCAATTTTACTTTCGATATTGCCAGGGAAGCTGTGGGGATTGATAGTTTCTGAGAGACTATGATTCATTCCTCACTTCTGAGGTAGGATCGAGAGTCTTTCAAATAGATTAGATCAGTTATTTCATTGTTTAGAATAGATTTACAACTGCACAGGCAAGTAGCTATACTCGGTTGCTTTGTTTGTTTTAAATTCGTCATTAGATTAATTGTCAATTTCTAGATATATTAAAATAGCTGCTCCTTCAATTTCATTCATATAAAATTCATCAAAAAATACAAAATTAGAAAATCCATATATGCTATAGAAACACTTTACATAGTTAATTTCACTTTCCGCATTTGGATTTACGTTGTTGCTTTTGATGACAATCACGGGACCTAAAGAGCCCCGAGAATAGGTATTCGAGACAATCGAGCCCCACTGATCTTGTCATAGCAATAATCGACATAGATCAGAATCTTAGGATCCAAGTCTTCCAAACAATGGTAAACTTACAACAAATCGGTTCAGCTATTACAGGGTTGAACATAGAAGACGACCAAGCACACACATTTTGGTCAAATCAACCAAACTACATATTACCCTAGATATATGCCCGCATGATTATGGAAGGGTTTGAAAGAGAGAAACATTTGGTTGTGACCCTTTGGTCCCACACCCAAACGTAGGAGACACTCTCACGATATAGATACCACTTAAGAATTCGGTTGCACGAACGCCTGTGAGATACTCCGAAAGATCACACAACAGCTTAATTCTAATATAGAGGCTGAGAAAGCATATGACTATTGATACTAGGGAATAGGGACCGAGTTCGCACATGACCATAGTAGGACCACAACAAACACAAATCTATGGTTGTGACCCACAAATCCCACAGCCCAACGAGTCCATAGGTGAATCAGACATAGATGCTAGCCTACGTACATTAGTATTCAGATCTACTCCACTTCCACCTATCATCATCGAACAGTTATCCTTGTTGACATAAAGAATAACGAAGCTAAGGAGTTCGGACTAGGCCGAGAGAATCACCTATAGAGTCAATTATATTTACCATCCACCCTATGGCCTTAGGCGAGACATACACGAAACTATCCCAGGTCATTTTCCACGTATTCCAAAACCCATAGACCGAATCACGCCAGAGCTCGATATTGATTGGAGCCTTCGAGCAGTCATCCTTGCTGATCGATCTATCACACCAGTTCAGGTTAGGAGGGCCTTCTTTGCCTTAGATTCACAATTTCCACTAGTGCGCGTCAAAGACATCAGATTGCCTAACTAGTTTGTCTGCATCCCACGCATATTCAATCCCCACCGGCTATCTCGGCACGACCTCGGGAGGTCAGGTGCAAGGAAAAGTTACTTGTAGATTCCCATGCTCACTTGTCACTTTTCCATCGTATGCGTGGTATTTCAAAGGAGATAGTCATGGAGAGAAACTGGATTAGCATCGAGAAGCTCTTGAAATTCTGCACATCCACGAGGGATGAGAGGAGGCACAAAACCTTCAATAGAGGTGGAGGAAGGGGGTGTTGCTGGTCTAGATGGAATGAAGTGATGATAAAGAAAGGGGTTGGTTTTGAGATGGGTGTTAGGTTAGAAAATTTGAGTCTCTTGAAGAGGGGGAATTTATACCATTGGTTGAGTAATTGTAGAAGAGGTTACCAAAGGGGTGGAGGTAATGATAGAGAGTGCAGAAGTTTGTTGGGAGGTAATAGTGGAAATAGGAATGTTGTTAGATGACATGTTTTGTTCTATTTGTTTTTCTTGGGATCGTGTAATAACTGGCATGAAAAAAAAAATAAAACAAAACTATGTTGATTTTTAATTAACTCAAACAAGTCATGCAACAAAATTTTGATTATCTTGATTGTTAAAGATGTGAAAATTTATGAGAAAATGGGATTTATGGGATCCTAGGAAATGACAATATATGGATGGTTTCAGGTAGTTTTTGTTGGATTCCTTGATATACCCAAAGGTACGTGAGATATGTATCTACGATGACCGCTTAGTACAAGGCTTGGTATTGGGGCCTACCCCCTCACTTCATGGTCCCACAACAATAAGGGAGTTGGGTGCTTAGCCAATATATCAGTAGACAAAAAAATTGTAACATGACCAGAACACCACGGCGGCTTTCCTATTGGGTGATGAAATACCAATAGTTCCACTTGGTAGAATATGTTTAGATGTGTAGTTTTGATGCATGTGTTTGGATGTGTGTGATGAAAGTGTATGCAGAGAGTTAACCCCTTAATTAGACTATATTGCAAACAGATACGAAGGTTCTCTCTAGATCCAAAATAATCTGATGTTCAATGAGGAAAATCAAGCAAGAAAGGAAAGTACGATGTAAAAGGAGCAACTAATAAAAGAGGAATACTTGGATAACACTCTTCTTTTTATTATTTTTATTTTTAAGAAAGAAATAAAATATAAGAAACGTGACCCAAACACACACACAAGAAGCAACACTCCTTCCTACAAGGTTAGTGGAAGATGGATAGAAGAAAATGGAAATGAAAAACAAATCACAAGACTCACCAAAGAAGCGGTGGTCCCACTAGGCATGCCGAATGTTGACCAAATCTCCTTGTTTCTACATGGATTAGTAAACTAGTACTAAAGAAAATAAGTAACTCTAAGTATGATAGGGTTTATGGTTTCTCTAGATGGGATGATGATGAATACGAGAAAATAAGATATCCTTCTCACAAATGAGCTAAGTGACATACAAATCAAGAGAACTCAATAGAAAATGGATTAGTAGATAGATGGGTGAGTTTCCTGACAATGTCAGTCCCTAGAAGTAAAAATTCCTAGGATGGATGTCAACCCACGTTTTTGATAAGATAAGATAAAATATTGATAAATTGGATGTAACAAGATTTGAATCATTATAGAAACCAAAATACAATGAAAGATAATACAATGCATATATGATCTAAACAAATTAAATCAAACTTGTGCAATTCAAGGGTGACCTAGGACTGCAGAGCCTATTCGTCGGCGACTAGAGTTGATCAAGTAAAAATGATAGGAAATGCATATCCAAGGCCTTGGATGCATATCTAGAGCTGGTGATGAGGCTGAGATAAATAACAAGAAATTGTAAGAGATCTAGAACTGGATATGATAGAAAGGATGAAAGAGAATTATGAAATATGAAGGTGAATGTAAAGAAGAATGATCTGGTCGACAGAGACTGATTGAGTCAGGTGACTGAGTCCGACAGAACAAATCAAAAGTGAAAGGAAGGAGATGACAAGATCTCGAGGGCTAGGTGACAAGAAAGTCATAAGGGGAATTATTGGAAAACTAAATGATAGAGAACATGAAAAGATGGGGACCTAGTCGATGATGACCAAGAATGGTCGATGACAATTAGGACTGATCTAGGGTTTGATGGAAAAAGGTGGGAAAGAAAAAATATTTGCAAATGATAATGATGATATAGGAGGGCGAGACAGAGCTCTTGGAAGAGCGGAATCTACACAAGATCTTGATGAGGAATATGATGATGAAATTGTAATAGTATATCCAAACATACAAGAGGAAAATATATATTCAAATCTCCCAAATATGGACACAAGATCTCCAAGAGAACTCCAAGATGACTGTGGTAGATAAAAAAGAGAGCAACAAAAGAAGGCAAGATTGCAAAAGGTTTAAGACTCCAAAATTGTATCCTAAGAAAAGGAGGTGTAAGGGTGGATTTATAGGGTCGACGGTGACCTAGATGGGTCACCACTGATTACAGAGGACCCATCCATTTGGGTAGTGAAAAGGTGACGAGATCGAGGAAATGAGCCCTCGCTGAGGCAGGATTAGGGTTTTGAAGGGTGAGGACGAGATTGGTTGCCTGAGAATGGATAAATGGGTAGGTGGAGGGTGAAATATATAAAAAAAGTCCATAGAGAGGTAAAATTATTAAATTCAGGCCTAAGAAGGACAAATTGGAGGATTTAGGGAGGATAAATGAATTAAATAGGGGTTTATTGTTAATTAGAGATGATTGGGGATGATTAATACATGATTAATTAAAGGGTTGTTTAAGGAGAAATGAAGGTGGGAAATAATGGTAAGTGGGATAAATTGAATTTAGGAGGGAAAGGAGATTTGAATGGAAAAAGAGGTATGTATGTGAAAAGACAATAGAGAGTGAATGTAGGGTGAGGGGTAGCGATACCAAAAATTGGTGTCTATAATTTATAACAGTAGACTATTATGATTGATTAACTTTTAACATTAACCCATTCACAATCGAGTAATGCATGCATGCTTACAAAAATATATAAGAGGGGAGAGAAACTTAGTTGTATAATAAAAAGAATGTATGATTTGGATGTGTAGGGTAGTGGAACAAGTTGATCATAAATTATAAATGCTTCAATGAATATTATGGAGCTACAAAATCAATAGGAAGGACCTTACAATTATTATGTGGTCTACGCTTTGAATTGTATGGTCTTTATGTGAAACTATATGTTCTTGGAACCTTTTTCATTCTAGATCTGTAAATTCTTTTGATCTTTTCTTGTTAGGAAATGGTTCTTATCAGTATGTTGCTTTTTCTCGCACAACTTTGAGACGACTTGCAACAAATTGGAAACCCTATAAACTTGTAAAACCCTTCATAGAGCATTAGAAAACTAAAAGGAGAAAACATGTGTGTGGTTTAGGTTGGACTATACTTGGTGGTCATATTCCCATCTACCATACCAATCCAAGTGTTGCACTACATGATCTTGTTGCATGATCAATCATCATGTAGTTCTCCTAAGTGCTTTTGTAATGGTAAATAACTAACCAACCCCTTAAGGATACCCTTTTGTCTCTTGAATCCAAGATAACATTCTAGCTCACAATATAGAATGTACTCATCATAGTAGTAGTGAGATGTGGTGTGCCTCATCTATCTTAACCCTTTTTTCTTGAAACCTTATGAAATGTTTGGAGTGACTTTGTTCTTGCTAAAACATGGATCTATGACACTTGAATGCTTGGAAATAGAGAAAACTAGAGTATTTCACCTAGTTGAGTACTTTAAACCTATAGTAGGGATTTCCATAAATGTTTTTTTATTGATTTGAGTAGATTTAGTAACCCTTTGAGTGCTTTTGGAATGATATTTGTAATAAGAACTTGTAAGAGTGTCTAGTTATCAAGTGACATTAACATGCTTATATGACCTTCTGTAGGTGAAATATTCTAATAAATCTAACCCTTAGAAATTAAATGACTCAAATAATATTTTAAATTGAAATTTGAGTCGAGATAATGTAGAGGAGAGAGAGTGTATAGATCATCCATGACTAGACCTCACATATCGACCCTTCACTACATATTTGGATTGAAGATATGTAAACCAAAATTGAAATTTGTGTTATGAATAATAGAGGTTTAATACTTCTTTGATCAAATAATATTCTCATAATTGACAACAAAACATAGTGTAAAGATAAGCAAGTTGTAGAAGATATGGAAAGATGAGGTGATTGGATTCCAAATATGAGCATTTGTCTTAGACATGGAACTTGGTCAAAATTAGCATTTAACAAGGACAAGTTATGAAATTATATTGTCTACATCCCCCTTAAGTGTGAAATTGAAAATTGCATGCCTAAAAGAAAAACATATATCTAACGTGTACAAACACTTTATCTTTTCTCGAAATTGGTTCTATGATATGTTGGTTTGGCATGCTCCATGATAAAACCTACAATGCAAAGTTTAGTTAATGTATATGATATAAAATGAACTTTAACTCAAAATATAAATAATGCCTTTAACTTTGAACTTTGCAAAAACGTAAGTAAAGAGATGAAAAACATGGAAGGAAAACACCATTTCATTTTGCGCAGAGGGAGGAGATCTCGTTTCATGTCGTGCCTTGGAGAGTTGGAGTTATTACTAACATTCCAAAGGATTGGGGTGGTCAATATCCCATGTTGTGTCAAAGGATATGGTTGAGTGTTGAGTATCGGAGATTGTGAGAAGAGGAGACATAATGCCCCTATTTTTTTAGCTTTATAGAGAGGAAGGTATTGACTACGAAGAACTTAGCTACTTCAAAGAAATACCCCATTTGGAAATATGGCGAGAGAAGTGGAAATATTGTTATATGAATAACCTAGCCACTTTGATGTTTTCCACTAAACCCATGAACCACACCATTATAGACAGATCTAATCCTAATTTGTACCAACTTAAAAATCAAACCTTAGAAGGAAAAAACATTGCCATGCCCATAGAGGATTCTATTACAACTAAAATAGATCATGTATAATTTGAGAAATAAAAGGGGATAAGGAGGTCTATGCCCCTAAAACCTTGTTCTTAAAACCGAATTAGGATAGTTTCGTGAATAAGGGATGAAGTGCTCACGCTCCCTATAAATTTCTCTAAACTATGTCATATGTATATATAATCGTGTGAAATATTGTAAATAGTTTATAAAAGATATAGAAGTTGAAAAATTTAGTAAATATTTTCTCCATATAGGAACATAGAAATGGTGAAGACCATATCATGGTCTTGACTATACTCTAAAATTTTGGCCTTTTTTTGAGTTCTACCACATTTCAATGTTTATGACATTTTCGAGGATTTGAGCCCTAAAATAACTATTTTTTTATTCTATAACCTATATATAGCTATATAAATAACCCAAAGAATGTATTCCTATTTTGAAGCATGTGTGATAAAACATGTGAGTGTGAGGATAAAAAGAATAGATGTGTATCCATTTATCATATGTCTAATAATTTGTGTAGGATCACATAGAGTGTTGGAATGGTGGCCACCTTTGATAACCTGTACTTGCAAAAGGAGTTGTACATGGTGAAAAACTTGTAGTGGAGAAAAAGTAACACAAAACACACAACAAATAAGAATACTTGTGTAAAACAAGTAGAAATGACAGAGAAAAGTATCAATCGCATCATACTCCATAATAAGACATATATATAAACATCATAGCAGTAGAATAAGCATGTTAAAAGCAATAGTAGAAATAATACTATGTAAAGACAAGTAAGCCATAGAGTACTAAACTTGTTATATATAGGCATAGATCCCTAAACATGGGACACCTATGGTCTCAAAAGAAAATTGTAGTAGGAGACACAATATTCCTACATAATTAGAAAAGCATATGCATACGTGCATTATAGGAATAGAGCCACAAACAAAGGACACCAATAATATCACAAGACAAGTAAGGAACTTAGGTCATATCAAGAAAACAATAATTGTATCATAATCACACAAGACAATCAAGTCACGCCCTATAGTAACAAACAAGGAAGAAATCCATATAACAATGTAGTGACAATAATATATGAAACAAGTATAGAATACAGTAATAATGACAAGAAAATAATAATATAGGCTACCACTACACAAGAAAAAATGTGTCGTCATGTTAACCCAATTGGTAGTAATAAACATTATGTATGTAATCAAACATGATGAGGAAGGTGTAAAATAATATATAATGAAACAAAATATCTATATAGTATGGAGGGATGCCCCAAAAAGAGTAGTGTAAGGAACCAAACCAGCTCATATCTTCATATAAAAATCTATGCATGTCCCGCATCAAGTTCAAGATACCTCATGAATTCTTGTGTGTAGAGAATATATATGTTATCTATCAAATGAATATAACAAACACCATGTATAAAGTGACAAGATAGCTAATCATACAACAAAATTTCCTCATTTTTTTAATGTTTTTGTAATGTTTTGAAAATACCTATAGACAAGCAAGGGGATAACATAAGAGCTACCTAATAAGGGCCCCATGAATAAACATGTCATGTTATACTTAGCGGGTGAAGGGGTTATATGTCCCACAAGTGTCAAAAGAGATGGATGATGTTCATGTATAATCTGCTTAGGATCCATATCATGTGTTGTAGAATACCTAGGGATAGTACCAAAAGTAAATCATAGTGGAAGCATCACCCTTTGACTAAAGTACATAAGGCCATGTACATAGTGCAAGAAACCTATCCTTAGAAATAAGAAAGAGTGATCTTCATATGCCCCTAGGTATTTGAAGGACGTATTTTTGAATGAATAAAGCTAAGGTTTGAATATTATGTGACAATTGATAAAGTAACGTGATTTGCTGAGTGTCATGATGGAAAAGATAATAGAGTAAAGGATGTACGACCACTCGAGATCCCAAAGAGTCAATATTGTTAATGATTCATGGAAAATGATGTGTAGTGTCATGTCATATATAAAATGTTGTGCTTAACATGGTTAGATAGTCAACAACAATTTGTTGAGAAATATGTAATGCTTCCATGTAAATAGTATCTTCTTCATTAATAGGATAAAAATGAATTGTCACAAATGCTCATCGACAAATCAAACTCTTCATTGTCATTGGGATTAAAATAATCTCGGTTGTTAGAATTACTAGTTGTTATAAATCGAGTGTTATCTATGAAGTTATTATCTTTATCCCCCATTGAGGATGTGAGGAATAATGAGCGACGACATTGTAGAAGTGAATTTAGCATCAAGCCGGTATGTTCATATGCTTGTAGAGTTATACATATCATTATAATCATCAACAACAGTCATATGGAGAGAATACCATACATGTGTAGTAAATTCTACCTTACTAGTAGCTGGTACATGAACAAGATCATTCATACTTATACTAAAATTAGTATCGTAACCTATATTTGAATAATAATTTGTCCCACTTTGTTGTGGGATAGTAGATATATCTGCATAATCCATTGTTGTTTTCCCCCATAACTAGGTTTGTATATGCTCTAAATTCTCTAAGGCCATGTGTAATTACTCATGCTTTATTACTATTGTTTCCATTTCCATTTGCATAATTGTAGTATGCAATTCTCTCCCCAAGAGTAGCTCTTCCAAATAATGTATGACTTCCATATCATTTTTTTGAATAGGAGGTTGTTGTGGCACAAAAAAATTTGTTCATTTAGTATCACATTATGCTCATTTGATCTAGTTATAGATTTATGCACCTATTGAGATTAAGGGATTTGATATAATTGCATAGTAGAATGTCGTATATCGAACGAAAAAATGCTCTTATAATAAAATTATTGGATTCTTCATTGTAAAGCATATCAATCATTATCAAGATGTCTATTGATTCCATGATAATTGTAAAAATGGTTGACATTTTATTTTTTCTAGATGATAGTAGGGGTAGTAATGAGTAGGTAACAAATTATTTAATCGATTATCAAGTAGATCATAGAGAATAACATATTGTTGATAATTCTTGTCAAACCAAATAGGTGATTTCTAATGTGGTTTTTAAAGTATGTGAGATTGATCTTTTGGAACATACACATTATTGCCTCTATGTAGGACTTTCACTTCATTTGTATGAGCACATGTAGCATGCATGACATTTACATCACATTGTTAATTGGCAGCTTTAAATCTAGATTTATCATGATATTTGGAAACATAATTGACATGGGAATTTGAGGGATCCTTTAGATGTATTATCTCATCCTTGAGAGACTTGATCGCAATATTCATAGCTTGAAATTGGAATTGAAAATTATGGTGTAATGCTTGAATAGATTATAGGTTAACCATATGAAAGATGTCAATTTTAAAAATATAAGGGGGTGAAATATGTCTCAAAATTGAATCTACATGAAAAGGTGGCATATCAATAGGGAACATTGTTTCTTGTAATACTTCCAAGATAATATGTTTTCATGTGTGATAACGTTGAAGAAAATCATATAAGAAAACTTGGGAATTTGTAGCATGGACCATGATGGCACAAAATGATATAAGAGCCTCCAATTAGATAATAAATAATACTAGTCAACATACGAAAGGTCGAAAGTAAAGAAACCATAAAGGATAAGACACACAGGTATGCTTAGAAAAAATGATCATCATAAAATAATTTAAAATGACCTTTTATGATAATAAATAATGAATTAAACCCCAAAAAGAGGTATTTTGAAACCAAAATATTTGGAATAAAAAATCTCTAAGTAATTTTTAAAAAAGTATATATTTTTCTAATTAATCCCTAATTACTAAATATAGTAAGTTTGAATTTGCGATAATTATGCAAATATTTAAGTCAAATAAAAGAGGTTTTCATTATATATATATATATATATATATATATATATATATATATATATATATATATATATATATATATATATATATCATTTTAAGGAATTTGAAAATATATTTTTATAATTAATATATGTGATGAAAGGTGATTTGGTAATTAGGAATCCCTACAAAGAGACCCAAAGCGATGGATGGACCATGAGACCTTGGGGAAAATTGTGAAAAATAGATTAGGGAATGTGATAGATGAAATTAAGGTTTGGATATAATATGCAATCACAAGTCAAGCTCACCAATTTTTTTGGTGTTATGGGAATGCACAAAACTAAAACATATGAAAGGGTTTGTAATAGGTAGAATATTTTGACTAATTAACTTCCAACATTAACAATTCACAATCAAAATAATGCATTCATACTTTAAACTATTGATAAACGATAATTACTTTCTCAATTACATAAGAGTAGAGAGAAAATTATCTATACAAGGAAATATAGGGATGATCTAGATGTGTAGGGTAGTGGAACACACCGATTAGAAACTATACATGCTTTGATGAAATTTTTTGGAGCTGCAAACTCAACAAGGGTAGGACCATACAACTATTATATGGTCCAACCTAATCTATATGATCATGACATGGAATTCTACAGGTCTACGACACTATGATGGCTTAGATATGCAACTTCTTGTGTGTTTTGTTGGTCTAAAAATGGTCCTTCTTATATGCCACTCTTGTTGGCACAATGGGATGACCTATAATCACATGTAACAAATTGGAAACTATAGAAGAATGTAGAACCATTCATGTGTGTGGTTAATGCTACAATTCCATTTTTTTAGAATTGCATCTAATGAACTAATCCAAGTGCTACACTGTGTGCCCTCATTGTAGGATCGGGCCTTGTATAGTTCTCTTAGGTGCTTGTACAAGTGTGAATAGTTAACCAACCCCTTAGGGGTGCTTTTATGTCACTTAACACCAATATAGTAGGATAACCACATATTATAAAATGTACATGCCACATTAGTAGTGAGATTTTATAGTCATGTGCAATATCACTTTGTCATTCTCTAAATGATATTATAAAAATTTCAATGTTTGGAGTGATTTTGTTTTTGCTAAAACATGGCTCTATAACCTTTTCATCCTTGGAAGTAAAGGAAGATATAATCTTTAAAATAGTTGCGTGCTTTAGACCTATGTTAAGGATTTTCCTAAATGAGGTGTAACTGATTTGGGTAAATTTAGGAGCCCTTTGAGTGCTTTTAGAAGCATATTTGCAATAGGATCTTGTAAGAGTGTTGGGTGAGTTATTAAGTGATATTGGATTTCTTATATAGCCTTCTATAGGTGAAATATTCAAATAAGATTGAACCTAGACAAATGAAATGACCCAAATAATATTTTGAAATTGAATTAAGAGTTAGAGAATGTGAAGGAGAGGGACCGTATAAGTCGGCTAAGATTGGACCTCACATCCTAACCCTTCCCTATGTTTTTGGATCAAAGAGATGGAAACCAAAATGAAATTTATGTCACGAATAAAAACGTTTAATGCTTCTTTGATCAAATAATATTATCATAATTAACAAAAGAGAAGAGTGTAAAGATAAGCAAGTTGTAGAAGAGATAGAGAGAGATAAGGTGATTAGATTCAAAATGTGAGCGTTTATCTTAACAAGGGAACATGGTCAATCTTTGGAGTTTACAAGAATATGTTACCAAATGTTACTTTGTCTACAAGTATTTCAATTAGGTCGATCATATCCCTTACCTTTGTTTGTGGGATTCCTATTGAATCTAGTCCCTATGTGCGAGCCTTTAACTTCACCCCGAAGGCTTCCTTATAGATATAATCTAAGGAATGAAATTACGCAAGCCTTGTGCTAATGAAAATATCACCGCACAATGTTGAATTCCTTAATAAGTTGTTTCTTATTTATTCATTAGATTCAAAAAAATTGTGTGAGCCCAAATATTTTTTTGATTAATAAGATATTATATTATAATAACAAGTAAAATGATACAAGATAATTCAACAAAAAGTGGGCGGTATGAAATCATGCCCCAAAGCCATGATCAAACTAGGCTAGGCCTAGGAAAGTCAACTATAACAACATAACAAAAACACCGAGACAATGAAATTATATCCCTACTGCAAAAATTTGACCAGCAGAGGGTGGATCATGATCATCATCGAAGCCAGCCAAATCTAGGAAGCTCCTTGCCACTGTCCGACACTTCCCAACCAAACCCAGGGTGGACCTCTTCTTCATTGTCTTCCATAGCATCCCAAGTAGGTGAGATAGCTAAAACCATTATGGGGAAATTATCCGGTAGAAGAGGAAGGCTTCACTTGTCATGGGTGTGTGGATTGGGGGAAGTTGGTGAGCCCCAACCGAGTCGACGAGACGACAAAGGGTACCCCCAACCCCGGTGGCAACATGAGGTGTGAGCCCAAATATGAATCTAAGAACATGTTGCATTCTCACATATCCCAAGAAGCCAAAAATTTCCTTTGATAAAAATTATAGGTAATTAAGACGATGTAGCGTCGATATCGACTACATCAATTTTTTCATCAATGTGCAATTTGATTGGTTTTTTATGATTGGTTCATTGACACATATGTTAATTTTTATCAATACTTATTTTGATTTGATAAATATTTGTTACTTAATCTCCTATTTATATGATTACATGTTAATGTATCCTCTTGAGGATTATGTGTGTACATGGTCTTGTATAGATGGTGGTGGGATTTGACCTATTCTGGGATTTCAACTAGGCTGACCATCTCCCCTAACTTTATTTTTTGGATTCCTTTTAACTTAACTTGTATTGTGTGTACCTTGTTCTACGTGCGAGAGGATTCATTAGAAATTTAATGTAGGACACAAATTCTCAAAATTTTCATCATCAAATCTATCGTTGTCTAATGTCATATCTGAAATATAAAATGTATCATGAATAACCACAACCTTCATAAAAAATGCATAAATTTCATGATATCATAATAATTATATTCAGATTTGGTTTCTTTATGGAATTTGTTATGGATTCTTTTTAGACTATAATGATGATAATTGTAGACCTGAAACATCCATGTTGCTAAAATCAACTACCCTTCCTCTCATTAAATATATATACTATTAGAAAATAACATTTAGTGAATAAGAAGTTAGTGAGTTTAATCTAGTTCAATATAGAAGATAGAAACCATGACTATAATAGTGAAATCCATGCATTTGATTAAGAAACAAGAAAATAATAAGAAAAATGCGAGGTTGCATGTTCAAACCTTGACGATAACATTTTATAGATCGCTGAAGTTAACAAAAATGTGGCGTTCGTGAAAACTTGGGAAGATATAGAAAACATGTAATTAATATTATAATATAACACTTAATGATTCAACAATTAGTGCATTTAATTTCACAAAATTTAATACATTACCCATCCACTTGGTCCTCTCTCATCTTATTTTTCCACTCCCCCATTCTATAAATCCCAATAACATGAAACTTTAAAAATAACAAGCGTAATATTATACACATGAAAATACTACAAATTTAAAGAGTGTTAAGAATCTGGAATGTTAAGGAGGAGATTTCTAATACAAATCCAATTGAGGAAAACTCTTGCAGTTGATATGATTTTTTACTTGGGAAAGCGTGTATAATGGCATAAGATAATGGTCTTTAAAGATGGCACAAGACCACTTAACCTACCATGTTTTTGGTTATAAAATACAATGAATACATCGGCTAGAGATGGGAGGCTCATATGTGTCATCTCGAAAGAAAGAAGAGTTTCACATTTGTTCCCTCGACATTTTCCAACCCCTAGAATTCACCTCCCTCAATCACTTTCTTCAATGCCCCTCTTCCTCTTACAATATTTCACTTCTTTGAGTTTAAGTTCTTCAATGCATCCTTATAGGTGTCTTCATTGCATTGTTAGTGTGTGATTACTAGTTTTAAAATAGTTCTTGGTGAGGTAGTTTCTTGGAATGTAGGATGAGGTGATAATATTTGATTATTATTGAAATGTAGGCTGAGATTATCGTGCCCACATTTTACACACACAATGTCAACAGGAAAATACTAGGATAATTTTTTTTTGACTTACATTGCTCACTACGCACGACATAGTAAGGGCTCCAAGCACATAACTCGACTCAAATAGACACATGCAGACGACATCGGCATGTCGATGCCACACTTTTCCCAATGAATGAATCCTAGAATGACCCAAAACACAAGAACGTGACTTTAGGAATGGCGAACCCACAACACATCATTACTTTAAATGTATTTTAGTTACGATTAGCATCCCAAGAACATTGTTATGTAAGCATAATTTTCTCCCTTTTTCCACCTACATGTTCTGAAAATTCATTTCACATTTCACTTATTGTTCAACCATTTAATTTTTCTCTTTACCCTTATGCCAATCTTCATAACTTACATAAGTATTTTCCATATTTCAAATTTCATACAAAATTCTAACTCTCTCATTCTTATGTTAAGATTATGCTTCCCAAAACGCTTATTCAATGTTTAGAATTTAACCTTGCTACACAAGTGAACCTAACGTGATGTCAAGATGAAATCTTGGGATTAAGGAAGACATAGATTCAAGATAGATTTTTCCCCAGAACATCCATCGATCACGGAATAGTTATTTCGCTACCATAGTTGTTAAAGTTCAATAACTTATGGACTTCCATTTATATTTATATATCTTTTGTTTTCTCGAAGTTTGGTCACGCCAAGGCAATTTATATTCTTTGCAATGCATGAAAATGTTTAATTAAGTTATAAAGACTCCAAGAGTAACCTTAATCCTAATCTCATTTTCAACTTATATGATATGCTCTTACATCGCACTATGGTCTCGTTCTTAGCATCGTCTCAAAACAAAAGAGCTACAAAAACACTTGTCTGACATCTTAAGGAAGTACATGGCTAGGAGCATTATAAACTACACATGAACACAAGTGATCTGCGTTCACAAAGATCCCATATCCTTGCATTGCACGATTCTCGCATAAGAAATATTCTTTATTCCTTAATGCCATAAAATGACATAACAAGGGATTAAGGGACAAGATTACAATTTCTAAGGTTCTCTAGAATCAACATCTTTCAACTCAATTTTGCATGCAAGGAGTTAAATTATAGTTTTCTACCCACAAGTTAACATACAAAATCCACTAGGGTTTAGTTTAATTCCAATATGCACCTAATGATCTATGCCTCCACTATATATGATTTTAAGGCAAGCGGACATATTTATACTAAACCACCTTCAAGAAGATACCAAGATGTTATTTTGATAGAAACCAAGGTAGCACCATTTAGTCGTTCCTTCGAACAAGGACTCATAAGGTGACTTCCAAAGCGGTCTTCACCACTCAACCTAGTGTCGGACCTGAAGAGAGGGCATTCTTCTTGCAATTACCAAAACTAGAAGGAAACCGCATACTGGGGTAAAGTTGGACCTTGACATTCCTAAAATATGGGTTCACGACCATGCTCGGTAAACATAAAGACTATGACGGTAAACTCCAACTAGGGATTTTATTTACCTAACCTAGAGTGTTCCATCGAGTGCAAAGCTTAAGTTCGTTCTATGGTCTTAAATTTCTTATATGGTAAAAAGGATCACACATGCAGGCAAGTTATGCATGAATATTTTATTAAGGTTGAGTGTTCCCATTAAAACTCTTTATTATGTTTGCAAGGTAAGAAGATAACCCAGTAATTAATTTAATCGTTTATTGAATACTAAGAAAGTACTACAATATATTAACTTCAATTTCAATTTACTATGTATAAATCAAACCCTTTTTCCATACACAACTAAGAAACAAATTGAACTCAGTGATTAGATGCACATTTCCTAAGTATCCCTAAAACTAGCATATCATGCATATTACCAAATTTCAATGATAAATTTTCAGTAACAGAGACTACATTAGACAGCTTATTCATTTTACAATGACCTATAAATATTACAATAATAATAATTAAATTACACATCACTTTTTTTTCGTCGTTCTTCCATCCTACAAAACCCACGTGAGCATGATATCGTGATAAATCACCGGCATGGCATCCTCCCTAATCAATCATAAGTATCATTTTTCAGTTTCCCATTCATGTCTGAAAATAATTACAATTTGTAACCGAAATAAAAAGGTCTAGAAACATGTATTCATTGCATTTTATTTTTCTTCAATTTGTAACCCAAGAGAGAGAAAGAGAAGGGAAGAAGGAGAAAAAACCATTTTGTCAAAAGTTCTATTTCACACAACAGATACACTAAAGGGTTTTAAACAGTTATTTTCACGTGTTAAAAGTTTCCGTGGTGGTTTGGCAACCCTACGAGGGTCCGTAACTTTCTGTTTTTACATTTTCTCACTAGTTACAAAATGTTCAAAACGGGCTCGAGGCTAAGAAACTGCTTCCAAAAGTTATCTTTCGATGAGCATGCACACCATGATTAACTTTCTACGTGTCTCCAGATATACCAAGAGTTCATAGCAGCTGATGGAATTGAAAAAGAGCGAACGGTTTACGTTTGGCGGCTAGTTTTCCGGGGCCACTAGTCGTAGTTCACCCAAACAGTAAAATGAAAAAAGTTAGCTCGAGGGCCTGAAAACCACGTTCAAAACGAACGTCGATGGAGGAGCACGTAACGAGACATATCCTACTAGTTCCCCTATATAAGGATAATTCATCAGAGTCGACGGGACTGAGAACTAGAGAACCATTTTTAAACGACAACAAGTTTTCTGGAGCGACAAGACGAAATTGGTCTAGTTTGACCTCGTCAAACTGCAACCGGAGGCCTACAAAATGGCTTCGCCAAACTATCTCAAAAATTTCTCTTTCCTATACTGAATGTTCCATGCATTTGTCTAGTATAAATGCTAGAGGTTTGCGAAGATGGGACGTGATTTCTCTTTCCGGGTTTCAAATGGCGGTCCAAAACGAAAGCCAACTTTCTAGTTTTAACAACTTCCTACTGTTGTAAACCAGTGTAACATGGCTCCTATAAGAGCGTCAAAAGGATGTCATATGTTCGTTTCAGGTCAAACCAAAGGTCAAGGTGACTCCTCGTATACGAAGGTACGCAAATGAAACTTCACAACTCGTTTAGAGTTACAAAGGGTAGTTAGTGAGTCTTCGAAAAATACAAAATTTAACTATTTTAAACAGGAAGAAGGTCAACTTAATCAATGGGGATTCAAATTGTCCAAGTTGATAAAATAATATTGGAGCGATCAAGATGGGTAAGATTTTTCTAAATCATCTCGAAGTGAGGGTAATAGTTCATGGTTTAAAGTAGATGAGTTATAATGACATCGTGAGTTACGACACGACAATTTATTGTTTTGCAACGAGTTGCAGGGACATTTAACTGTATTAAAAATATTAATAATTTAAAATTCTATTTAGTTGCAAAAGAGAACTAAAACATGAGAATTATGAGAGGTAAGGGAAGAAGAACCATGCCTAGAGAACGAAGTTGGTTGAAGCCGTAGGCTTGGGGTTCAGTCTCTTGCTTGGGCACTTCATCAACCAGTTCACGAGCATCCTCAGCTCCACCATTTTGCATACACATCTACCAGGGAAGTTGCATTGCAAACGAAAACATCTTGTTTTCTATGCCTTGATGGTTTTCCAACAGAGTAAGTAGTTGCTTGTGCGTTTCTAAAACCTTTTGAATAGATCCATTATGTGCATATCTTGCAATCTTGGCATTCCATGAGGCAACATTTCTTTGAGGCATTTTGTCAAACAGTTGACATTTTTGTATACATATCTACCATAACACCTGCAACTACAACATCTGCCAAATGTCCCTGCCCTGACTGAAGCCCTTGAGATCACGTTTTTATTTCACTCGAACCAAGAAAATACATCCTCACAACCGCCACAGGTTGATGGTCAGGGTAGGTTCCATAAGACCACATCTCTTTGAGGCATTCTGTCAAACAGTCCAACGCCTTTTTAACAGACCCATTTTTTTGCATATCCTGCTATCATTGCAGTCCAGGAGACCACATATCTTTCAGGTATTTTGTCAAATAGTTCACATGCGTTGTGTATGCCTTCACATTTTGCATACATGCCGATCTGGGTACCTGACAAGACATTTAAAGATATTATCTTCCCATGATGCTTTGATGGATGTCCATGCCTGCTTCTAAAGCTCCCATTTTGACAATAGCTGGGAGGTTGCTAGAAAAAGGCTGTGGATTTTGGCTTTATACGCACCATATGCATTTGTTGGCTTTACTCGTACCAAATGCATTTTCTTGGAAGTTTCTAAGGCCTTTTCAACAAACACATTTGTGCATATCCCGAAATCATTGCAGTCCATGGAACTGCATTTCTTCCATGCATTTAGTCGAATAGTTCACATGCTTCCACGTTTTCACAAATGTATCTACTAGGGCACTTGCGACTGCAACATCTGACAAAGTTCCTTTGCCTTTTACACTTGATGGGAGCCCACACAGAAGTCCTGGACATGGGCTGGAAGGATGTTGACAACGTGACAGACCAAACAGACAAAAATCCTCCTCCATTTTTGGTTTATTTTCCCACGCAATTTTTTGGAGCTCATTTTTGAAAGCGGATGGGAGGATGTTCAAAACCCGGTTTTCACGGACCGCCCCTTTTCACGCCTTCTTCTACAGCAGATGGGTGTGTAGCACTGGCCTAAAGCTTCCTCCCATGGCGGCGGCGGCAACACTCCCTCTCCCCACACAAAACAAAAACGATGGAAGCAAAGACCCAATTTTGCCCTAAATCCGCCCTAAGCAGAATATCACGGGCTTTCTTTTAATTTGCATCCTTTTATTTTATTTTATTTTATTTTATATTTATTTTATTATTATTATTTTTTTATAAATGGAGGCATTACAAAGATGATAGCATGAGAATACGGAAGTAGACTATAAGCGGTGTCGTGGAAAAATCCTTAAAATATCATATCACTCCATTTATTATATAAGAAAATAAATATTCCTCCTTAGTATTTTTCAAAAAATATGTAGAACATGTCGTTGATCAAAACATTAATGTGGAAGCACTTGAATCCTAGGATATAATGCTAAATAATTATTGGTATGGATGAAGTAAAATTTACTATATTATTTTTATATAAGAAGGGTTATTTTGAATATTAAATATTATTATTTTATAATGCATACCATACTACTAATTGACCTAAGGGTGCAAAGTAGACAACAATATGGGGTTTTTTAAAAATAAATTATTTTTATATAATTTGTTTAATATAAAATATTAGTATCATTATGATTTTTAGTGATTGTGGTATCAATGTATTTATTATTTTTCATATGGGCTAGTTAATTGCCATGATAGTATGGTATTAGCATTGTATTTATTAATAATTGGCATAATATTAGCTTAGTTGAATTTTTATATCATAGAACCTTGACATTATAAATGAGATTAAATGTTAGTTGATGTGATAGATTTGATAAATAAAAATAAAAATTATATGTTGGTATGAGACAAGTTATTTATGGTATTAACTTATTTATGTGTTTGTTTTATAAATTTTTGACACGATAAATGGAAAATTAAAAAATTAAGACTTTTAAGGAATATTCCATTTTCTTTTAATATCAAACCCGGGAGTTAGCGGGATATAGGAAAATGCTTTGGCATATGATTGCTTAAAAATTTGAAATTATCAGATTCAATGAATGTTCATGGCGGCTTACTACTCCCGAACATTATCATGCGGTTGAAATTAAACACGTGTTTAATCGTATTCAATAGATGCTAAGAGATCAATTATTGTAAAATTTTGAAGCACATTAAAAGATGTTATTAAAAATGTAAAGTATCTTTATATAAAAATGGTTGCTTTGAATATGAAATATAAATATATTGAATTGTGTTCAATAGTAATCATGCTACTAATTTCCCTAAGGGTGGAAATTACATAAATGCTTATTTCACTAAATTTGGACTTATTCCAGTCTGAGAAGCTAAAAATATAGCCAATATTGGAATCCAATATTACTAGTTTTGGATTCCAAAATGTTAAATATTGGAATTATTTGCACTCCAAAATCACACATATTGGATTCCAATATCACATATATTGAATCTAAAAATCAATATTGGAATCCGTTAATTCTCCTTCCGAGTCCAATATATGAATAATCGATCATGAATTAAATTAATGAATTTATGAAAAATTGTTTAATGATTTTAGGGAATCCAACATTGATATGAGAATTAATGCCTAACGATCATATTTAGCTCGTATAAAACATAAACATGTTCTGTTTTATATGGGTTAGTGGCTACTAGGCTTAATGTTTTCTTTGGAATAAGGCTCGTATATACGCTTTAAGACATCTTTAAAATTAAACTATGTAGATTTGAATATTTAATAATCCTTTGGCCTAGCAGAGACACAAGGCTAATGAAATTCATGAGATGCGAGACACTTCCAGGTCCATTTATTATGGTGTGATTAAACCTCAAGGCAACCAGATAATTACCAAAGATGTTATGAAGAAACTAATAGAGAGTGACGATCCAGTTTAGGAGAATGTAATTAACTATAAAACCATTCCAGATATATTTTCATATTTAAATTTAGATATCAAATTAACTTCATTTACTATGGTGTGATTGAACCTCAGTGTAACAAGTGAATTTTGGAAGATGCTATGAAGAAATTAGCAGAGGGCGATGATCCAATGTACGGACTCGTAATTAAATGTTAAACCATCCCAGATATATTTTCATATTTAATTTTAGATATCAAATTAACTTCATTTACTATGGTGTGATTGAATCTCGGTAAGAACCAGAGAATTTCTAAATATGTTATGAAGAAATTAGCACATGGCAACAATCCAATGTAGGAGAATGTAATTAACTGTAAAACCATTCCAAATATATTTTCATATTTAAATTTAGATATCAAATTAACTGTAAAAACATGGCATATATATTTTCATATTTAAATATGGATATGAAATTAATTAAAATTAATTGTAAAACCATCCCAAATATATTTTAGTATTTAAATATAGCTATGAAATAAATTGAAATTCCTTTACTAAAGGTAGAATTATAGTAAAACATTTGAAGAATATTTTGAATTTATATTGTAACACTATTCCCAAAGATGGGATTCCAAATCAACAATAGAAATCATAGTAAAGCTCCAAAAATAATCTCCTATAATTGTGTTTTTGATCTAATAAAATCCCAAACATCTTTGATGTCCTTCAATGGTTCAGTAACAACAAGTATTTGTCTTCTAACTTAGAATTAGTGTTAAATGGTTTAGCAATTATGTAGTTCCCCACATCATTGAATTTTTTTCTCTAAAGATTTATCTACAAGCATTGCATTTTTACAATGGTACAATGCATTAAACCGCCACCAAACGGAGTTAATATTATTGAGATATAATTTGGGATTCCCAAAACCTTCATAATCGGTGTGTTTTGTCTTGATGCAATATTCCTGTGTAAATATGAACTCGAAGCTTCCAACCTCTAAGACAATGTTTTGAAGGAATGAAGGAATCATGTCATCAACATTTGACTTTCTTGCTGATGTCCATAATGTTATTTTGAATTTTTTTTTCATTTTTTCAAGAACTCTTTCACATTTGGTTTGAGAAAATAATTTTTTTGAGCTTGACACCGCCAAAATTTTTAACGTTTTTTAATGTCAAAATATCCTTGTGGAGGGTGTGCCAAAACATCGTTTATATCAAATATGATCAGTTTCATTTTGCATGTGTTCTTATCTGCAAATGAAAAAAAAAAAATCAAATGGTTGAGGGCGGTGAATCAACCAAAAATAAAAAACACATCCCTTTTGATATTGTTATATCAAAAATCAAATGGTTTTAGGTGGTGAAGAAGGTAAAAATATAAGGGCATTCCTCATTTCTTATTGTACTAGGAATATTTTTTACATAATTTGTTTGAATTGAATGTAATGTTTTAGTGTGATGAGTCTTTACATACCGTATTATAGTTATTTCATTGCATTTGAATGTGGTATACATTTTCTATTATCAAAGCAAAAAAAATATTTAAGCATGCTCAAAATTAATTTAGGAATACATATTTGATTAATAAAAACTGCTCAAAGATTTGTTACAATAAAGTTTCTCTGTTAATTCACATTCACAACTTATACACTCATACTCTCAACTTATAATCGGGAAAATATAAATACTCCCAACTTATATTCGTACAATCTCAACATACAAAATAGTTAAGTAGAACCATCATAAAAACATATGAATGTATTTTATTTACAATGTTAAGAAGTATCATCATAATAACATTTTGAAATGATAAATATTTATTTAGCATTTTCTTGCTCCAAATATTTGATTCCCTCTACCACATTCAATCCCATAGACACTATTAGTGAAAAGTCTTTGAACAATTTTCTCCTCTACTTTTCATCCCAACCATAAAATTTGCAGGAGGGTTTCCCTTTGCACCTAATGTAATACACAATGTGTCTTTAGAATTGTAGGGAACATCATTTCTACTCCAAACCTTTTCTAGATCTTTTATTGCAATTCCATTGACTATATTGCAATGTTCCTTTCCTCATATGAGTATTGGATTCAATTCACTCTATAATTTTTTAGTGAAAGCCTTTTTAACTTTTCAACATCAACAAAAGTGATTTTTTCATACCAAAATCCCATTTCAAATTTTGTTGATAATGAATTTATAAATTCTTTTAGGCCACCTCGTAGGTTGATAGTCTCCTTGTTGAACTTGAATGACATCTCCTTAGAGGGTGATTGGTTTTTCTCATACAACAAGCCCTCCAAATCTAAAATAAGTAAGTAATTATTGTGGCTAATTGCAGGAAGTAAATAATTTTTTTAATCGGCCTCATATCAATTCTAACCAATGGAAATAATCAACATTTTAGCTTGCGGATACCACTTACCAATGGAGCTTGTATCTAGGATTGCATCTTATTTACCATTGTTGGATCATTTGATGAAATATCTATTTCAAATAAACATTAATTTATTCATAATCTAGCTATTGTTATGGAAAATGAAAGAATATTTGAAAAATATAGTGATCTACGTGGTAAAATTGTAAATTCAATATTAGCAATTTAAAAGGCCACCACTTACCGACCGAGCTTCCGGATTTTCTTGCATCGACCTTGCCCATTGCTGGTTTTTTTCGACGCAAGATGTATTTCAAACAACATTAATCAATTCATAATTGATTTCATGTTTTGGGAAATGAAAACATAATTAAAAATCACATTGATCTCTGGGGTAACATGGTAAGTACAAAACATGTTGAGCATGTCTGTAACCCCTCTTGGCAACAAAACTAAGCTCTGTGGAAGGCCCTCGAAATTGATGGGTTCACGGCCTTTGTGAGGAGGATTAAAGGCCATGACAGGAACATATCTCTTACTTTTTCACAGAAATGGAAGGACATGGTTATTACCTACAAAGGTAAGGAATTCACTATAACCAAAACCTGATTTCCTTTGTCACTGGCTTGGGAATGAATGGAATTAAATTCTATAGGAACAAATTTGATAAGGATGTAAAAGAGAAAAATTTTGTTAAAGGGGATGAAACCCTCAAGATTGGGAAAATGGGCCTGGTCTATTCATCCATTCCATCTCCTTATGATGAAGTAGCTAAGATGGTGGTCAGATACATAACCTTGAAACACTTCTCTACTCTTCCTCTCCATCATCTAGTTTTATTAAACCACTTCCATTGTACCCCCAAGGTTAGCCTCTCCTATTACATCCTCCATTCTTTGGAAAAATATATTCTTGATGTACAAGCTCACCTTAGAGGCCTTCCTCTCCACCAAGGGGTCATTTTTCTCCTGCACCAGTATTTTCATGATGTGGTTTCAAATATCCCCTCTCACCCTATAGTCCCTCCTCCACCACAACAACATAGAGTCAGGACTAAGAACCCGAGCTTCCATCCTCCTTCTTCAAACCCTACTTTGGCCAAAAGGGTGCTACGTAACAATGATAAGGGTAAATATTTGGAAGTTTTAG
This sequence comes from Taxus wallichiana var. yunnanensis, assembly GCA_018340775.1. Classification (NCBI taxonomy): domain Eukaryota; kingdom Viridiplantae; phylum Streptophyta; class Pinopsida; order Cupressales; family Taxaceae; genus Taxus; species Taxus wallichiana. The sequence continues at coordinate 601,178,300 of CM031243.1, read as the reverse complement.
AAAGCCTTCTTAATATTAGCCAATTTGTTCATGAACCCCAAGCCATTAATGAATTGAAGGCACAACTTAAGTTACAGGCTGATGCAATTAAGGGCCTTGGAGAGGATGTGAAATTTATTCTCAATGAGGGATGTGAAGAAGACAATGACCCTACTTCTTACCCTAAACCCATGGATAAAGTTGAGGATCTTTCCAAGAAGTAGTAGGCCATGGAGGGTAAAATGCAATAAATTGTCGTAAGCGGATTGATTAGTTCTCTATACACAAGGATTGGCTTGACTTCATCCGGATACAAAGTTAGTCAAATTTGTGACATCAGTGGCATTTCAAGATATATCTAGAAGGAAGGGAAGGCTAAGAAGAGGTCTATTGCTTCTAACAAAGAAAGACCCTACACAACAAACAACTATCAACCTTTTCAAGGCTATGGAGGATGCTCAAAAGGTCTTCCACAAATTCCTCAAGTAACTATCTTGTGGCCCCTATTTTTTTATTCTTTTGTCTCAATGTTGTTTTTCTATGGTTGTGCAATTGTTTTATTGTTTTTTTGTGTTATGTTTTGGTTCCTTTATGGTAGTTTATCCCTACCTTGGTCTCTACTTGTATTATCTATCTTTCTTAGGATTTTGTATCTCGGGTTTGGTCCCCACCGGTCAAAAACCAAAGTGTTCTTTCTATGTATTTTATGGTTGTTGAGCCCTTTTGTACCTCGGGTATGATCCTCTTTAAAACCATTTAACATCAATAAAAAAACATGATAAGTACAAAATCAATTATTCTATGTCTTTTGAATGAAGTTTAACACCCACTTGGGTTCGATTATATTCATTGAACCACCCATTAGCGTATAATGTTTTTGAGATATTGGTGTGGATTAGCAACCACTAAGTTATGCCATCATTTCCTAGAATAAGCATCGATACCAATGTCTGTTAGTTATGAAATGGTAACTACAAACTATGGAGCATTGGATGCCACCATGAACTTTTGAAATAAGTTATTTGGTTATTCCTTCTTTGAAAATGGTTCCTCTTATAGAGTTAGCTGATATCGTTTTCTATAAATTTTTGATCCTTATAAATGGTTTTGTTTAAAAATATGCATGACTAACATACTGTGTTCTAATCAGTATATTCATGTTGGTTGCCACCATGAACTTCACTATTACTTTATCCAATTGTTGGTTGTCTGCGCATAAACCATTAATTGTCTTATAAATTTGTGGGGCTTAGTAGTGATTTTGATTTATAAATACAAATGACTAACATACCGGGATTTGATTGCATATTTGTGTTAGATGTTCCCAATTTCTTCTCATTTGTCATCATAGTCAGGTGAACATAGAGTTTTGTTAAATAAACAAAAACCATGGAAATTGAAAATAGAGATCATTAAACATATTTATAAAATGATTAAAGGTCAATCACCATGTTGAACTGGTTATGTAGCATCAAGTTGAAAGGGTTGTACATCAAATCCTTTTTTTCATTGTCTCCGTAAATAATAAATGTGTAAGTAGCTTATATCGGTTAAAATCCATTAAACAAAATCACTTGTTCAAGTTGTATTCCGCAACAAACCTTTCTTCATATGAGAATAGTAATGTTTCAAAACATTTCCTAACTATGTGTCTCATCAATAAAAATAATAGATAAATTAGATTCAACTAATGCACAAGGTGCGACACTTCTATCATAAAGCACTAATACTAAAGAATTTTTTGAACAACATCGAGTGAACATCTAAGCCCGTAACTCATATGATCGTTTGCAAGGAAAAGGATGTTGGTTTCTTTGTAGGAAAATTTCACTTACAATTAGCAATATTTGTGGAAGTTTCTCCATCCAATCCCTATTAAATTATTTTCTTTCATCATTGTTATCATCGCAGGATTGTGCATGCCGCTTATTGTGTACATAAGACACAAAATTTTAAATTTATCGCTGCTTTCATAGAGTCTGTAACATCCATCCAGAATTGATTCCCCATTGTCCTTAACCTTTTCCATGTATCGTTTTAATGTTTCTCTTAACATTTTTGAATATTCAATTGATATGAGAACAATAATAATAGAATCCAACACATTGGTTCTAATAATCAAGTAGCAAATCCATTATTACATCACAAGAAATATTATTAGACAAATTGTAAAAATCAGCGATAACACATTCGAAATTCAAAGGATTGGTGGTAGGAATAATTGATAAAGTTGACGGAAGTTGGAATGGGTATATTTCCTTCCATTAACATCACATAGTTGTATAATATTGTCTAAGCCTCGAAAAGAATAAATTATTCTGCCACATGGTCCTTTTTTCGTTTCACCTTTTTTCCCCTATTTGGGAATAATATTTTCTCTTTCCTTGTCTCTCTTCACCCAATAGTACAAACAACTGGTCGTAGTACGATTCATGCAATTAAATTGTTTTAATTACATCAGATTCACTTTAGGATGACATTAGAATACTCTCTTGATGTTCTTCTTTCAAATAATGTAGATCTTTTTATCTCATTTTTCTGTCTCCTTTTATTCTCTCGCAAAGAAGAATCAAATGTCTCGATATTACACCTTCATAAATAGATCTAGTTAACTAGACATCCCTTGATTGTACTTTATTTTCTAGTACCGATAGTTATTCATTGGTCATTCCTCTAGAAACCTTGAATTAATTGGTTGTGAATCTTGCCAATGAATTTGGCTGAAAGTTAACCTGATTATCTTTAATAGGTGAATAAACAAAACCAATTGATCTAAACAACTAAAATTTTGTTGTCCATTTATTCCATATATCATCTGAAACAATAGAAAATTCCATTTTTCATATAGAATTTCTATTTTTCCGATTTGAGAATCAAAAGGCATTGATTCTCAAAGCTCTGTATTCAAAGGACAATCATATTTTTTTAATCTTTTTATATAACAAAAGTAAATGTTAATAACCATTGCAATAAAATTAAAATACATACCTTCCACTCTTCTAATTTTGTTTTTGACAGTCTAGGATGTTGAGGACATCCTAGGACATTGAGGATATCCTAGTGATTTCCAAACTGATCTAGCTTTGTACAACAAATCAATAAACTTGGTTTCTATCCAAGTTTTGTTCACTTCATTATATTGTTTGTAAATATTATTAATGACTTTGTTAGTTGTGTTGGTACTCGATCTCGCACCCCCGAGGCCCTCACACAACATTATCAGGGAATTGGAATGCTTGGAGAATGATAGAATTTTCGGTATGTGTCTTTTACATCCGGCGATATGTCTAATAATCTCTTTGGGACCAAGATTTGGGGTAATTAAGTGGCATGTACAAAGGGGATGATTTTTCCCTACTACTTTTGGTCCTTCCCGAAACCAGGGTGAGAGAACTCTTTTGGTAACATAAAAGGAGAGGGGGATATCAAACCTTAGTTGCTCAATTTATTCAAATGATGGATCAATTTGGGATAAACATGGCCATGGACACAACACTTCACTCTCATGAGTTGTCACACAAAATGTTACATATGCTTACTTTACTAGACATATGCTACTATATACAACAACATTCCATTACGTTTGCATATTTTTGATAAGGGAAGTGAAATTGAAGGGTCCTTTCGCTGTTATTTATAGACAAAGCAACAGAGTAAAAATAGAGACTAGTATGATGGGATAGGAATTACATTAGGTTTATGTTTACGAAGATGGGGGATTATATGATGATTAATTTGTTGGCATGGTCTTAATAGGTGTTGTAATTGATGCAACAACACATTAATGACAAAGTGAATGTTTTATGATGATGTCATGATGATGTTATTGATACTAACATATTGGTTCTTATGTATATCAATTGATACAACAGGATTCAGTGAGGTGTGCTTCCTCTTACAAACCCATACAGGTGCCTAAGAGATGTTGCTTGGAAGTGTGAAATTATTGGTTTCTTGGGAAGCATGTTGAAATTTTTTATAGCATGATTTTAGGGTGCTTGAGAACTCACCGTAGTGGAATAATTCAAGTATGTGGGTCACTTAAATTACATGTGTGCTCATTGGGAGCAGGTATAGTAGCTTGGAGGTGTGACAATGTGGATTAGAGCCATTTGAGCTCACAGAAGCATGAAATAAAGTGTATCATGGCATATGATGTATGTTTGGGTCATTTTTAGAGGTTTCTTGTTTAGTTATTACATTATTTCAATTGACCCTAGCTTCTACAGTGAGGATCTAACATGCAAACATAGGTAAGTCTTAGTGACTAGAGAGATTGAGATATGATATTGATATTATGATGATTGGAGATGTTAGAGGGATGATTCATGATGATCTTAGAAAAATTAGGTGCCCATGATGTGTATTTTTCCAGATATGACTGATTTTGTGAGATAGGGTGAAAAATAAAGCAAAATCTAGCTCGAAGTGCAATTTTAGATGCTCATTGTGAATAGTATGATTTGTATGGGAACTTGTGGATTTTGGGATTCTTATAAGTTGATTTTAAAAGGTTTCACAAAAATAATCATTTAATTTGATCGTCACATTTTTATGAACAAATGTTAAGAAGGTAAAGTGGTCTAAAACCCTAGTTAAACCCTAACTAGGAGTAGTTTGCAGAAAGTGAAGTATGGTGACCCAGTTTTGATTGATTCATAAAAAGTGATGATTGGATGTTGTATAGAAATCCTCAGGATTTCTATAAATGTATGGTTGAGGTCATGGTGATGAGTGGGCCCCACCTAAAAATAGCAGTTTTTGGAGAAGAAGGTTTCAGACAAGATGGTCCAAAGGAGTAGCATGCAAAATTGATGTTGCATGATGATTGGGAGTTTTTATTTATGTAAATGGATGTTTCAGAGAAATTTCATGTAGGTTCATTTGAGGTCCAAACAAGTTGACTGGTCAAAGGGCAGTTTTGGGATCTCAAATAGCAAGGTCTAGTAAAATGAGCATAAATTGAGCTACAGGTGGAGTTTTGAGATGATTCAAGTTGTGTTGGAAATTATATATAAGATATATATATATATATATATATATATATATATATATATATATATATATATATATTGAAATATGGATAGAATCATGACGAGGTCATTTGATAGGATTTATAGGTCATTATATGATTAAGAATATTTTTCGCAGTTTAAGACAACATGTGTTTCATGAACGTTGGATGTTATTTGAAGCATTAGATGGATTGGGTGATACTTCATATCACCTAGAATGTGACAAGGAATGAATTGGTCATCCATTGAATCCATTTATAAGTCTTGAATAAATTTATAAATTATTTTATGAGCTAACCTTTGGAAACAACGCTTTTGGCAGGAGTTGATCTTGTGAAGGCAAATGTTGCTATGGTTTTAATTTAAGGATGGTTTGTGACTTATAAATTTCTTAGAAGTGTTTTATAGGTTTTGAAATTTCTTTTGAGTTGTAATATGGTATGTTTTGGTTTAGTATAAGTGATTTGGTGATCAGATGAATTTTTCGTGGTCTTTGAAGGGTGTATGAAACAATTCTTTTGAGATTTGAAAGGGAATCGGGCCTAATAAATGAAATAATTTGATTGGTTGATATTAATTACGAACATGTATAAATTTTATATGATATTTTATTCATATGTAAATGGTTTTGGGTCACGAAAATGTATGGTACTAATGTTAGGGCATTTTAAAGAACGTGCCCATGGGGTTTTGAGCCATTTTTGACGCATAAAATGATGTTTTTGGCTAGAAAACCTACTTAGGTCATATGTGACCATTGTAATGATGTTATTTGAATATAATGAAGTTTTATGGTTTGAATTTATCATGAGAGATAGACCTCCTTTGGGTTTGTGAGTTGATTTGCATATAAAAGTGGAGTTTAAGTTCATTTTGAGAGCTAGTCTTGCATGAGGGTGTAGAGCGACCTAGAGAAGAGTTGTTTGAAGGTATGAAGGAAATATTTGAGGGAAGATAAGATGTGTTTTAGATTGAGGAATACATTATTTCATGATATCAAGAGGTTAGAGGCAAGACAAGTTGAGAAAGAGGAAGAAAGAGCAAGGTTGAAGACCTAGGGTTTGTGAGTTGAATAAGTGATCTCCATCAGTTGTGGTAGTAGAGATATCAGAGATCAAACATCTTCGGAGGTTGATTTGGTGCTTGGTCATCTTTAGGGGTTGTATCTTCTTTGTGAAGTTGGTGCTTCTCTAAATTAGGGGTTGGTGCTCTACTAAATTAGGGGTTGGTGCTCCTTGTGAAATTGGTGCTTCACTAAATTACTTTGCTTCGTGTAATATAAGAATAGTTTCAAAGTGGGTTTTCTTCCCTGTGAGGTTTTTCCTCTTATATCTCATGTTCATGTGTATGTTCTCTTTATTTTGTTCATGAAGATACATATTTTATGTTGCTAAGTTCACATTGATGGATAGATAAATGTTAATGTTGCATGTATAATAATATGAAATCATTTATAAAGGATTAAAGGAATAACTAACCCTTATTTACGAATATATTGTTTGTAACATTATTAATAGTGTGTGTGAGTTACTATTTATAAAATGTAATATTTAGATATTACATTATGTGAGTGAATGATGAGTTGTAATAGACAACTCATCATGAGGGAATAAAGGGATAGTTGAAATAAAGGTGGAGAGAATCATGTTGGAGAGATAAGTGGGAATGTGATATGGTTTGACTCTGTATTCTAAGGATGTCATTCTCCTATATAATGTAATCTCTCATATGAATAAGATATCCCGAATGAATTCAAATTGAATTATTTTATTATTCGGTGTATAGTTTCCTTTTTAGTATTCTATTTTTTTAAGAAAGCTCAGACCAAAATAATATTTGGTATCAGAGCAGGACACATTGCTGAGTTTTGTGATGGTATTTGGTCTTGATCTCACTATGGTGTGTTATTCATTCGCTGGTAGTAAAAGGAATATGTCAATCTGTGGATTAACTCGCATGCAATCTACCATGTGATCTGGGCAACGTATGTTCCATTGGTGCATCGATTTAATTAGACCTGATATCTTTATGTCCACATGGACCAGTGTCAATCCTGACATAAATATCTCCCTTTGTACTCTGATTGGTGGACATATTCACTCGTGTGATTTGAATGAATTCTATACTCATGCATCATATCACTGTTCTCTGACAGAAGGAAAGATCAAACTGAATTGACTCTGTCCCAAAGAGCCTTATCCATTGGAGAGCCATGGAGATCTATCTATTCAGCGTCAACAACTGTCTCAGCCCGATCCAAATCAAAGCAACGTCATCCCACCAGCGCATTCAAAGACCTGCTCAGGTTTTGTCAGATCCGTAATTTGGAGCAAATTTGACCTGATCAAATCTGCAGACATATACGCAACAACTTCAAACTGTGTGTCCACCAACCCATCGAGTTTTAGTCAACTGTTCCATGCAATGTGTCGAGGTTTAACTTGAAGTGCATTGGTTGTTATTAGTCATTTATATTAAAGTTTTGTTGGATATGGTTCATTTCTTCTAAGTCCATTTGTAAGTTGTTTAAGGTCAATGTCATTGTTAAGGTTTTGCAAATGTCTAGGATATTATTAAAAGAGTTTTAATAGTGTCAAAATTTGTCAAAAATTTAAATTGTTTGTAAAAAGGGTGTATTTTCGGTTGAAACCGACACCTATTTGTGTCAAATTGTGGAGATTCATAATGGATAAATTGAGTTATGTTGAAAAATTTGATGGAAAGGATTTTCACACTTGGCATTTACGAACTCAGTTGACACTAATTAACAAAGATTTGTGGGACATTGCGGATGAAACCAACCGATGCTGATGAAGCGGCCAAATGGGAGAGTAGAGATCATAAAGCAACAACAATCATTGGACTTGGGTTGTCTGATGCATATTTGCATCATATAGACCTTTCAAAAAGTTCAAATTTCATTTAGACAACATTGAACAAGTTGTTTGGATCCCAAATAGGAAGCACAACAGTGACCTCAAGCGTAAGCGGTAAGCTCGGACTCAAGATGGATGAAGGAGAAAACATGGTACAACATATAAGTAAGTTTTGGTCTATTTTGAATCAATTGTCAGGGATAAAAATTAAAGTAGAGGATGATGATGCAAAAGCTGTTTTGTTGAATAATATGACATCTCGCTATTCAAGCATTGTTTTTACTTTGAGCAAGATCAATCCCAACTTAGAAGATCTAATTTCTTTACTTGATAGATGGAGAAAATAAGATGTTACACCGGAGAAACTACAATTTATGGCGAGAAACAAGTCATGTGATAAAGGGAGATTTAAATCTTCTTTTAAACAAAGATCAACTTTTAGAGATAGAAAGAAACATATCACTTGTTACTATTGTAAACAAGATGGACATCTATCTATAAACTGCAAGAAAAGAGCACAAGATTTACTTGATGGAAAAATAGAAGAAAGTGCCATGGTTGCTTTGATGAAGAAGAAGACAGTGATAAAGAAGAACCTTTGGATGATGGTTATAATTCTGATGATTTTCTATACTAAATAAGCAGCAGCAGATGGAGGCAGAGGCAACGGAGGAAGGAGGACAACCAGCGTCCTCTTGCCAGCCGCAAGCGACGGGGCCGCATAATGAGTTTGTGGCATTTTTTCAGTTGTGTGTTTCATTGTTTGTAATAAGAACAGATGTCACATTCCTATTCAGAGTTGTATTTCCTTTTATAACCTCCTGATGTAAATATGTTGTAGTAGAAAGATAAAAGCACAAGAAAAAGTAGCATCATGTTTTTCTTGAAGAGGATGAACAGAGGTTCATGAGCAGGGGCTCGTACCTAGGACAGAGGTCCATTTTTTTGTCGAATAGGGGTTCGTATTTGGTGAACAGAGGTTCAGCATACCAAGATCATGAGCATGCAGAGGCAGGCAAGCTGTAGAAGACGTGTGAATGTTTTTCTCTACCTTGTTCACATTAGGGGAGTGTGTAATAGGGATTAATAATGTAAACAATAGGGGAGTGAATGTTACGAATATATTGTTTGTAACATTATTAATAGTGTGTGTGAGTTACTATTTGTAAAATGTAATATTTAGATATTACATTATGTGAGTGAATGATGAGTTGTAATAGACAACTCATCATGAGGGAATAAAGGGATAGTTGAAATAAAGGTGGAGAGAATCATGTTGGAGAGATAAGTGGGAATGTGATATGGTTTGACTCCGTATTCTAAGGATGTCATTCTCCTATATAATGTAATCTCTCATATGAATAAAATATCCCGAATGAATTCAAATTGAATTATTCTATTATTCGGTGTATAGTTTCCTTTTTAGTATTCTGTTTTTTAAGAAAGCTCAGACCAAAATAATACTCTCCTCTAAGTCCATTGTGCTTCTAACAATTAGTGCAAGAGCTTGTCATTTTGCAGAAGTTTGACAACTTGAAGGAGATCCTCTGAAGCACAAGCAATGGGTAAGTCTACGACCTTGTGGCCATATTGAGAAAAATGAATGAAGTATCTCAATCATGTATTGAGGCCTATCAAATTCAGTTCAAGGATATGGAGACAAAGAATAATCAAGCTATCATGGATTTGAAATATCAATTGGAAAGTGTGTCTAAAACCCTAAGGGTCAAAGAGGAAGAATGTACTCAATTGAAATCACAAGTTGCTTTGATCAATGATAAAAACTCAAGACTAAGGAGGATGAGTGTATCAAGTATGAAGATGGTATGAAATCTCTACACTCAATACTTGATCTAGTTTCAAGCAAATTGAAAATGTTTGAGAAAAGTGTGAATGACCTAGATAATCTTCTTAGCCAACAAATACCAATAGGTGATAAGGCTAGTTTGGGACTCAAGGAAGACCTCAAGGATAATGAATTGAGGCAAGAGGACATGGTTTCAAGCAAGGAAGAAAATAAGGTGACTAACTCCAAGGAAAATGAGAAGACCAAGCCTATTAGGTAGCCTAATGCATCAAGGTATGAAAAATCATTCAATGGCTATTGTTTCTTATGTCATGTTTTTGGTCATAGAGCTAAATAATGCAAAACAAAGTCTTCTAAGAATGGTGTAGGATCCTTTAATGGTGAATGTAATTCATGTTGTGAATATGGTCACAAATCCAAGGATTGTGGATGGAATCTAGGAGTGTTTGAGCCTAGAAAAATTAAGAGGATGTTTGTCAAGAGATTTGATCCTAGAGATGCTCAGCCATGGAAAGACAATAGGAATGAGTTTTCTAAGATGATAGTATGCTACAAGTGCAATAAACAAGGTCACACCAAGTAAAGGTACTATTTGTATGGATCACAAAATCAAGATAAAGGCTTCAAGAGACAAAATTTAGTGGTATGCTATAACTGTAACAGAGTTGGTCATGTTGCAAGCAATTGTTATCAATATTTTTCAGGTCATGACAAGAATTCTCAAGGTCCTAAAGAGCAAAGAAGTGGGTTTCAATGGCCTAGAGTGCAAGGTAATGGTCCTAGAAGGACCTGGGGACCAAGAAGAGACCTTCGTGTCCCATAAATAGTTGGAAACGATGTAATAAAGGGAAAAACACAGGTTTTGATCGAGAGAAGAGAGGATGAAGGAGTTGTACAGGTGCCCAAGAAGGCTCGGTACCTCTTCAAGACCTTATTTTAGTTCTCCGTAGAACCTATATTCCTACACTATGCTTCGTGAAGGTGTATCAATGTAAATGAAGCATCTAGGAGAGGGGGAGCTATCTAAAACAACTTGTGTCTCCTCCATATGGTCAAGGTATGTCCTTTTGTTCTCTTCTTCATGATATTGTTGGTACATGATGGATGTTCTTGTGTAAGGTGTCTTATTCACTATATTGAGTTACTATTTATACAAGTATGATATCCTCATGATCTGTGTTTGCTCCATCATGGTCTAAGTTAGATGTATAAGTTATCAAAGTTCTCTGTCATGTTATATGGAGTATGTAAGAGTCTTGATCTCATGTTGATTGGTCCTCATGTCTCTAAATTATATACTCAACAAATGTTGAAAAGGGATATATGGTCTATGATGCTTCATGATGTTTAGTTTGAGTTATGTAATGTATTTTGAATATGTCATTAGAGGCCTTGTCTATGGCGTTGTCATGTATGTGTCATATTTTCATCATGTTGTTGTGCATCTCTCTCACATAATGTCTTGGATTATTTTGAAGATTGAGGTCTAAGAAAAAGTCCATTACTTGTTGCAAGTATTTGTAAGGGTCTTCTATTTGTCACATGAGTCTTAAATGGCAAAGTGTCTCTGCTTTCAAAGAAAATTATGGTCCTCTATGAGTATGATATGTAGTAGTAATCTATGAAGTTGTTTCAATGAAAGAAAAGTATCCTGCAACCTGTATATTTATCAAGGGGAAAGCATTGAAAGGGATGTCCTTAAGTCTCATAAGGGCTAGAAGACAGAGGTATGAAAACTCGGATAGAGGTTATGTGCATGTGGTTTAGTATAGTGAGATAAGAAAGGAAGCATTCTGAGTAATCAATCTAAAATAGAGGTTTATAAGGTCCGAGAAAACTAAGTGAAGTAAAACTGAGATAAGCACATGATGAGCAACAAATTCGATGGTCCTTGAAGTAGTAAGTCTATCTTCTCATGTTGGAAATTGATGTCAAGTCTATGTTCTGGTCTGAAACAAAATTCATGAGTGAGAAGGCCTAAATGTGAGTTATAAGTGACCCGTAGATGACTAACGATATGTGTAGCTAGGTCTTAAAGTATTGGAAGTCCGAGAGGCATTTTATACTAAGTTTTTTGCAAATATGCACCTACATGTGCATGATAGGTCTTGGAGGTTTCTTCAAGGTTAGAAAAACTATTTGAAGTGTGCTCACAATGAGAAAAAGTTGAGTTAGGTCTAAATGAAGAGATTCAATGGAAGAGTACATCATGGTCTTCTCGGGAATGAAAGTTATCATGATGTTTTCAATGGTGAAGGACTCTTATTTTCTTAGGAGTTGAATACTTGTGATAGGGTTTAGTATCTTTCATGACCATGTATTTATTATTAGAGGACAATGAACGAATGTGATGACTAATAAAAGGATTGAAGTGGTGTTCTTCATGCTATCAATAGTTGTTTGAATGTGATCTTAACATATTCATTCATAAGTGCATGTCATGGTTCCCTAAGCTTGTTTCTCATTGACCGTAGTGTTTGAAGGAGAGACAAGAAGAATTTTTCTTATAAACAAGTGATAAGGGTCTCCATATTCTTATGTAAGTATCTTCATGTGTCTTGGAATCAAATTTACGTGTGATCAAGGTGTCATGATGCTTATTGATTCTTGAAAATCCAATTCGAGGTATGTGTTTGAGCTAGTATCCTATTATTTCTTGAAATAATGGCCTTTTTGAGTTATGTGATTTGTAGCTAAAATGATCAAGGAAAAAAAGTTTATTAGATAAGTCAATCTAATTATCCTCAGTGTCTTGAATAAAAAAAAAGCATAGAGGCGAAGTTATGATCATCTACAATTCTAAGATAAAAGTGATTTGTTGTTGAATAATGAAAGGTATAGGTATGTGCATTGATTCTTATATTTTTATGAAGTCGTTTCAGATCTTGAGTTGATGATAAAGCATTGCATTACAAAGGTGGTTTGAAGTCATGATTTATTGGAAAATGGTTGTTAGAGTGATCCTTCAATGATCTTTGGTTAGTCACGGGCATAACCCATACAAGAGGGCAGATTGCTACTATATCTTAGACATGTTGGTGGTCTAAAAGGTATAATGGAGTACTTTTTAATATGATGTCAACTGAATTGAAGTGATAAATATGTATTCACTTAATCTATATAAGAAACTCACTATGAATGAATAAAAAGAAGAATGTTCAGGGGATGAAATGATGTATTTTAGGTCAATATGTTGATCTTGACCTTTAAAAGAAGCTTGAGATAGTGATACAAAGTTTCTGAGATAGAGGTATAACAGTAAGAGGTTGTAGTTTTGATTCTCATGATAGGGGAGCTTAACATATCTCAATATAAATGCAAGAAGGTGTAAGTGTTCAAGATCTATAAAGATAAGTTGGTTCCTTCTCAATGGAGTTTTGATATTGATATTGATTTTTTCAGTCCTCTAATAGTGTTGGAATGTTGTTATCAAAAGAAGATATGTTGTTTAAGGTGTGTGTGGGATCTCCAAGACAGGGGGAGTACTTTGTTGTTCCTTTATGGGATTGAAATGGTGATCTCTATACCATTCAAGGTGAGAGAATGAGGTTTTCTCCTTTATCCATACTTATGATGATATGTAATGGCTTATATCAGTCAAATATGATTGTAGAAGACTAAAAATGTTGCTCAGGGATTGCTAAGAGTTGCAAAAGTGATTTCAAGGTATGGTTCTAAGGCTAGTTGATCAATTTTGTGTCCATGAGCTAGAAGTAGGCATGTTAAGTCCAGGGGGAGCATAATTTTTCTTAAGTATATGTTGAGTGAGGATGTGGTGAGCTTCAAAATTGGTCATTTTTGCACTAAAAAGGTTGTTTAGGGCTTTAACACCAAGGTATGATATGAAAAGAAAGAATATGCCTAGTTTTTGCTTATTTTAGGCCTAGGAAAGATGGAATTTGTTTAAGGAAGGATGTATGAAGCTTGGTCATGGTATTTTTTTAACATTATTGGCATGATTCTAAGAGTGTATGGTTCAGTTCTCTGTTGCTACAAAGTGTTCATGAGAAGCCAAAAACACCGTACAAGGTGAAAATTGTTGTTTTGTATGCCTAGGAGGTTGAAAATGATGTTGTAGCTCCTAACAAGGTAATATGTTGTTTTTCATGCTTATTTTTTATGTTTAGATGTTGTAGATACTTGTCCCAGGGGGAGCATGGTGGTTGATGCTTGAAATGAAGGCAAAAATCAGATTTTGTGAAAAATCAAGAGATGGATTCTCTTTGAGACATTTGGTTGATGTTTATAACTTAAACATGATGGTATGAAGATGATATAGGTGAAAAAGGTGAGATACAGTATGCCTTTGTCATTAATAATATAAAAGGGGAGAAGTTCGTGGTGTTTTCCATCAATGGAAAAGGGGAAGATTTTTGGCATGGTCCTAATAGGTGTTTTCATCGATGCAAAACCACATTAATGACAAAGTGAATGTTATATGATGATTTTGTAATGATGTTATTGATACTAACATAATGGTTCTGATGTATATTAGTTAATACAATGGGATTCAGTGAGGTGTGCTTTCTTGCAAGCCCATACATGTGCCTAGGAGATGTTGCCTAGTAGTGTGATCTTCTTCGTTTCTTAGGAAGAATTTTTACATGTTTACTAGCATTATTTGATGGTTCTTGAGCACTCACATTAGTTGAATATTGAAATTATAGGTGGTTCACTTAGTTACATGTGCTCATTGGGAACATGTATAGTAGCTTTGAGGTGTGACAAAGTGTGGATTGGATCCATTTGAGATCATGAAAGCATGAAATAAGGTGTATCATGGCATATGAGGTATGTTTGGGTCATTAACATAGGTTTCTTTTAGTTATTGCATTATTTCAGTTGACCCTAGCTTCTACAGTGAGGATCTAACATGCAAACATAGGTAAGTCTTAGTGACTAGAGATATTGAGCTATGGAATTGATATTATGATGATTGGAGATGTTATAGGGATGATTCATGATGCTCTCAACAAAATTTCAAGTGCCCATGATGTGTATTTTGCAAGTTATGATTGATTTTGTGAGACAAGGTGAAAAAAAAAGCAAAATCTAGCTCGAAGTGTAACTTCAGATGCTCGTTGTGAATAATGTGATTTTCATGGGACATTGTGGCTTTTAGGGATTATTCTAAGGGTATTTTATAAGGATTCAAAGAAATAATCAGGTCTATTTATCGTCACGTTTTTATGAACAAATGTTAAGAAGGCAAAGAGTGGTCTAAAACCCTAGTTAAACCCTAACTAGGAGCAATTTGTAGAAAGTGAAGCATGGTGGCCCATTTTTGATTAATTCATTAAAATTAATGATTTAATGTTGTAGATAACTCCTTAGGATTTCTATAAATGTATGGCTGAGGTCATGGTGATGAGTGGATCCCCACTAAAAAAATAATCAAGTTTGGAGAAGAAGGTTTTAGGACAAAATGGTCCAAAGAAGTAGCATGTGAAATTGATGTTGCATGATTATTGGGAATTTTTATTGATTTACATAGAGGTTTCAGAGAAATTTCAAGCAGTTCCTAGTAATTTGAGGTCCAAACATGTTGATTGGTTAAAGGGTAGTTTTGGGATCTCAAATAGCAGGTCTAGTAAAATGAGCATAACTTGAACTACATGAGGAGTTTTGAGATGATTAAAGTTGTGTTGGAAATTATATTTAGATATATTTCCAGTTATATATTTCTTGCCTCATGATTAGGTCATTTGATATGGTTTCCAGGTCATTCTTTGAGCAATAATATTTGTTGCGCTTTAAGACATCATGTGTTTGGATTAAAGTTTGATGTTATTTGAAGCATTAGATCAATTGGGTGATACTTAATATCACTTGGAATGTGAAGAGGAATGAATCATGCATCAAATTAATTCATTTATAAGTCTGTAATGTATGTATAAATTATTTTATGAGCTAACCTTTGGAAACAACATTTTTGGCAGTTGACCTAATAAAGGAAAATGTTGTTGTGGTTTGAAGTGAAGGATGTTTTATGAATTCTGACTTTATTAGAAGTGTTATAAAGATTATTAAATTTATTATGAGTGGTCATATGACATGTTGTGGTTGAGTAGAAGATATTTTTTCATCGATGAAGTTTCCAAGGTGTTGAAGGGTGCATGAAATAGTTGTTTTGAGATTTGTAAAGGGAATTGGGCCTAGTAAATGAAATAATTTGATTGGTTGATATTAATTGTGACCATGTATGAATTTTATATGATATTTTATTCATATTTAAAGTGTTTTTTTCATGACAAATTATGGTACTAATTTTAGGGCATTTTTAGGAATGTGTCTATGGGATTTTGAGCCATTTTTGCACATAAAATGATGTTTTTGGCTAGGCCGACCTACTTGGGTCATATGTGAACATCGTAATGATGTTATATGAATGTAATGAATTTTTATGGGTCAAATTTATCATGAGTTACCGACCTCCTTTGGGTTTGTGAGTTGATTTGCATATAAAAGTGGAGTTTAAGCTCATTTTGAGAGCTAGTCTTACATGGGGAGTAGAGCGACCTAGAAAAGTTTTTTTCAGTAAGTATGAAGGCATTATTTGAGGGAATATAAGATGTTTTTCAGATTTAGGAATACATGATTTAAGGAAATTAAGAAGTTAGAGGAAAGAAAAGTTGAGAAAGAGGAAGAAAGAGTAAGGTTGAAGACCTAGGGTTTGTCTTAGGGTTTGTGAGCTGAATAAGTGATCTCCATCAGTTGTGGTAGAAAAATATCAGAGATCAAACATCTTCAGGTGGATGAGTTGGTGTTTTTTCATCTTTAGGATGTTTTATCCTCGTTGTTGAGTGGGTGATTCACTAAATTAGGGGTTGGTGTTCCTTGTAGGGTTGGTGCTCTACTAAACTAGGGGTCAGTGCTCCTCAAAGTTGATGCTTCACTAAATTACTTTTACTTGTGTAATATAAGAAGAGTTTCAGTGGGTTTTCTTCCCCATGGGGATTTCCCACTTATATCTTGGGTTCATGTGTGTGCTATCTTGATTGTGTTCACGTGGATGAATCTTTTATGTTGCCAAGTTCACATTGATGGATGGATAAATGTTAATGATGCATATATAATAATCTGAAATTATTTTTAACGGATTGAAGGAATGATTCAACCCCCCTCCCATTCCATTGTTCTTCTAATAAAATATTCTTGTAACACAACATTCAATACTCACTAAGACAATATGCCATTCAAGAAAATAAAGAACACTTGATCAAGTAGATACAATTTCTACAAAGGAAGATTTGCATTCATTGATACTCAACAAGATGAAAAAGTTCCACACAATCTCTAAAATACTCAACACAAAGGCTCATGCAAGTATTCTAATAAAGTATTTATTTCTTCTGATCTCATACGCCTAAGATTCACTCAAAGACTATGAAAAATATCTTGACAAAATGGTTACAATAAGGATTTTATAATTGCATCTAATATTGCAAAGTAAATTCTCATAGCACAATATTGAATTAATGACCAAAGAACAACCATTAAGGACATATCTAGTGTAATTCAAAGAAGAAATGAACACAAAATTGTAGTAGAAAATATAACTCATTAATCAAAATCTAAATATACATAACCCAAAATGTAGAAGTTAAACTCATAAGCGAAATATTTCATTAATATTTTCAATATCTTGACAAGGGAACATAAAACAAATTATCTCAATGTCTCATCAATGGATGTAAATTGTAACCACTTTGACACAAGAGATTTAAAAACCAAAACTCATATGTATTTCATCAAAAGAAATATTGCAATATTACAGTAACACCTTTCAACCTTTTTAAACGATAGACAAACTAACCCCCTTTGTATGGGAAAATCCCCCATACTTGTAAATTTCAGAAAATTCTTATGATTCAATTTCCTCCCAAAATATTCAGATAATATCCGCCTTACTTATAATGAAGGAATTTTAATCAAAGCGGGAATATGCTTTTCCCGTATGAAGATATCTGATTTTTGTTAATACTTTGGGATTGGTTCCATTCCTCTATTGCCACATGGGTAAAACCATTGATTGATACTTCTAGGTGTGATTCCATTCTTTCCATCTTATTGGAATGACCTAGACATTCTATCACCTTTTCCTACCATCGACATCACTCCTTTAATTTGATTTTTCCCTTTTTTGAAAGTCATACATTAGGAAATGAGTTAATTATTGAAAAACATGTTAATGCTTCAACTCATGTCATTATCTTAATTGATTTAACACCTACCCTTTTTGGAGGATATGTTTTGGGAAATGGATAATCATTGATATTTTATTGAACTTGATGCCTCCTTTTTGAATTTTCAATCAAGCCAAAAACCATCTTTTGAAAGATATCAATGTTTTCCCTTTTTCCAAACCTATGCGAGTATCCAAAATTAATTTTGCATTCAATCTTGATATGATACTTCACACAATCACTCTTGAAAATCCATCCCTCTATAAATTCTTATTGATTTTCCATAAGATTACACCTTCCTTTGAGCATTATGAGTGAAAAAGAGTTCATGTTAATCCTTCTCAAGCAATGGCGGATGTGGAATTAGGAACCAATCTGAAGGAGCTTTCTTTGGAAACATTGCACATAATTTTCAACCTTTTCTGGCCCAGATGAAGATTTTGTGAGGATGTTATTCAAAATTGAAGATCAAGTGGAAAATGAAGGACCATTAACACCTCGTGTAGTTCAGGTAGCATTGATACGAAGGCTTGTCAAGATGACTCCCTTCTTCTCTATTTTATAGATTATCTCTCATCATCTATTCTATGTGGAGGATCACAAAACTCTTGAATTATTGAAGAATTTTGGGCTCATTGTAGGATTTCCATTATAAAGAACATCATCAACATATCTCCATTATTTTTAATGAGGAATTGACGGAGAAAGAAATTTCAGTTTATATCTATGTAGTTCTTGATGATCATGTATAATACATATCTTCAATCTCTCATAGAATAACCAAAATAGAGAAAAGAATCACACGTCTCAAGAGAGCAACGGTGAGATATTATTCTCGAGAGGCCCTTGAAGTTTTGCTTCCTTTATTGAAGATACACAGAGACGGGGTGTACTCAATCTAGCATGTGCAAGCCAACCAATTTCTGTAGATGAACCTAGCATTATCGAATCTACCCCATGGCACTAGCAAATATGTTTCTGGCCATCTTTAACCTCAAAAATTTCTATCTAGTGGGTTAATAAGGATTACCTCAAAGACATGTCTAATCTTCTTGAATGAGTCTCCTCTTACAAGAGAAAATTGGATTTGATCAAGATCTTAGAAGGCCCCAAAGCAAACATTAAATAAATAATGGATATGGGTATGTCCCATGACCTTAGAGGGGATATCAAATATTTTTATGGGGTTAGACCGCAAAGAATTTGAATTTATGAAGAAGAAGTTGTTAAATCGGATTCTTGCTTTTGCAGAGGAATTTGTAACCATAAATTGACAATGTATTTCTTTTACAAGAACCTCCTTTTTGTGTAAGAGGACTAGAAGTTATGTGAATTTCAAGGGCTGGGGCCCCTATAGAATCCCCATTTTGTATTTTTGTAAACACAAGTAATATATAACATTTCAATATGCTTCATGTATGGATTTTGATTTAACTAATTTCACTATCCAATATTTTTTAATTAACATTCTATTTCATGCTTTGGAAAATACAAAATTTGGAAACTAAAAAATTTGGAAAGTACTAAAAATAAAGAAGAAACCCAATGAAGAAGAGAAATTTTAGGGAACAAGCCTATATTTGATCAGGCCCGTGACATCAACTTCAAGCTCAATGACATCATCTTCTTCGCTTCAGATTGTCCTTTCTCTGTATGCATCGTATTTATGGAACATCTGGGTAATGTACTCTTCATCAGAGTCCACTGGAATATGAATATCATTATACTTTTTTTAGCATTTCATCAACTCATGCATTGCACCTTTATTCTTTTTCACCCTCTTTGACAATTTGGCCATTTGTTGCTCCAAGCTAACAAATTTTTGGATGGTGTCATAATTGAAAATTGGAGCAAAAATATTGGGTTCTCCATTAATGTATTGATCAAAGGATTGTATCAAGTTGTTGTACCCAAATATCCATAAGTGATCATGTCTTGTATTGATACTATTTTCCCAAGCCTATTTGTCAAGATTATCAATGCATTCTGCTATTTTTTCCTTTTCTAGGATGAGCCTTTCAATGACCTAATTTAGAGTTTTCATCCTTAGCTTGATGGATCTCTCATAAGTATGTTGTATTCCTTTTTCTTTAGGGGGAAATCCCTTCTTTCTCCACCAATTGATCATCCAATTGAGTTATTGCTTCAAGTTTGGGAAGGATTCCTTCCCAATAGTGCAATTCATCCTCACATTTTTCATGTTGATCCTTTACATCATTCAATTGTTTAGACAATTGGTTTTAGCATTTCACAATATCCTTTATGATCTTGTTCCCTTTCTTGGATAATTCTTCTTTCCATTTGGCTACAACATCAATTGTCTATTTTGACCTGTCTAGCTGCATCCAAGGCTTTTAGTGTTATTGCAGCAGAGATCTCTTGTCCTTCCACATAGGGTTGTATCCACTTTTGTACATAAGTTGAAAATACTTCAAAATTTTCCCTCTCATTGCTTCTTAGTTTCCTTATCTTTTCAATCTTCTGGATAAGGCCTCCAAGAGCCATTGTATCCTCCTGCTTTAAGTTTCTCAGTAGTTGGTTTCCCCAATTGAATATGTGTGACTTGGTAGTCACTCATTGTAACCTTAGTTTTCAATTTATTTCCTTGTGGGGTAGAACTTCCAATGTTTTATATCCTTGTTGATCAACATGAGTTTTTGATAATATCTTATCCCTTTTGGGAGATCTTGTGGGTTTTGAAAACACAATATTCTCAATGTCAATAGTTTCTACTTGAATCACTTCCTTTTCTTTTCTTGGGAGGAGTGTTCCCAACCACCCTGTTGTGGGGACATTTCCCCCACTTGATACTTGTGATGTAGGTTGTGGTGTGCCTAAGAACACTACTATTTCCTTTGAAATATCTTGAGGTATTTGTGGGACTTGTATTGCTGTATGTGGGACTTCAATTCCCATTGTTTTATTCCTTTTGTTTAACATACATAGCACTTGTTCCTTCCTTATCTTCTTTTTCTTTTTCAACCTCAAGTTCCTTTTGCTCCCATTTATTGCAATGATTGATTCACGGGTGTTATCATGAGCACATGTTTCATCCATGCCCTTAACCTCTTTTGGACTTATGAATTTCTCAGTAGCCTCTTTCAATGCTTCCTTTGTAGGGCTCGTGATTTTAAATGGTTTCTCCATCACTGTAATACTTGTCTCTTCCTTAGGTTGCTTCTCTATGGAAAGAATCATCTCTTCTGATGACTCTCCTACAATTATTTGATTTATTTATTCTTCCGCAATTGTTGGAACTATAATTCCAAATTTAACATCTTGGATTTCTATACTTGTCTCACCATCCTAGGGTTTTGGAATTTCTAGCCATTTGGTTTCCATTAAAGAAATGTTTTCTTCTTTTACTGTTTCCAATCCAAGTAATAGATCAATGAACCCTGTGCATGGGTCTCTTCTCCTTCATCTATATTTATTACCTTAATTGATGTAGTTATTTATTCTTGAGGTGTAGTGGAAATAACAAATTCTTGTCCTTCCCTTTGTGAAACTATTGGATTACCTTGAATCCTTCTTGTTCATGTTCTCCTAAAGTTCTCATGAGCTGATTGTCCATAGGAATATCATCAATCTTCTTTTCTATGGATAGATTTGGCACTAAATCTATAGGACCTGATGTTGTAACAAAGGCTTCTTGTATTGTGGATGATGTGATGGGATTACTCACCTCAAGCTATGACATGACTATCTATTTTGCCAATGTTGTAATAAGATTCTTGTTGAGCCTCATTTAAAGGGACTGGGTCAATAACCTCAGTTCCTTACTCTTGTGCTTATGCTCTTTTATGGATGGGACACTCTTGGTCTCTAAGGTTTTTGTCTCTTTCTAGAGGATATATAACCCTTTATTTTTAGCTCTCTCAAAATACTTGAGATCAGTTTTCCTTTCTCCTCAACACTCTACACCCTGAGTTGTGGGTCAATATTTAGTAGGATTCCCCTCATTCTTTTTCCTGTACTTGATGACCTAGGAAAATTTACTACTGGAGTTATGGGATTTGATGTACTTCCCCCTTGACTTGTAATGGGACTTGCTTGAGTAATGAGGGCATCCTTCATGGTTTTCATTAACATTTCTTTAGCTTTCTGGGTCAGGATAGACATGGGAGTTCATGTTCTACTTGTAGTTGTAGTCCACTCCTCTATGATCCCATTGGTTGGCCTCTTGGATGGAAGCTGAGGGGATTTCCTTCCAGTGGGTCTATTTGGTTAGCTCCTTCCTTCAAAGGAGGAGATATCCTTCTTCTAGGATTCCTATATCCTTGTATTATTTTAATACCTTAGTATTATGTAAAGACAAATCCAACCTTTCACTTTATTAACCATGTCAATGTTCTTCTCATCACATGTGTTGTCCTAGTATGCAGACTAATTGAATCTTTCTCATTCCAGTTTAGTGGTGCAATTAGTTGTGATGCTAGCTTAATCTCATAATAATATTGACTTACTATTTTTTTCATCATCTAAACCTTGTGGTACAACTGTAATTTTGTAGTCAATGATTTTCCTAAGGGTCATTCTAGAATAATCTCTTAACCTGACCTCTTCCTCATCTCTACAGTCCATCTAATAATCTTCATAGTGGGCCTCATGTTCATATGAGCTCCCTAGGATTGAACTCACAACCCATATGATATCATATTTTGGTCTAGGTTGAAACTTTTCCATTTCTAGTCTGTCCATCTCTTCCTCCAAGAGCTTAGCTTTTGCAATAGTTGGGCAAGTGTATCTTCCTATTTTGATAGGAAACTTGATGTTTGTCTTGTGCTTTCCTTCTATCAACTTATGCACTTCTGCTAGTTTCCTTGAGAGTTCTAGGAGTGCCCACTTATCATCTAAGTATTTGGGAAACATGAATGATCGTCCTTCAAACCACTTACCCTTATGTAAGTGAAGAACCTAAATTGGATGAAAGTAACATCCATATTCCTTTATCATTCTTTTATCCTCTGCAGATATCCTATATTGTTCCCATTATGGCCTGAAGAGGCATATGATTGGTGAAAAAAGGAATCATTTATCTTTATGAAGTTCCCTTCCAATTATCCAAATTTAACTAAGGGTAAACATCATATACCCTATGAGTATTGAATCTCTTCATTCTTGGGATACCAGGAAGTTTTTGTGGCATGAAATATTGTAGACTAGATATGACATCATATAGAATTCACAACTGAAAGTGATGCCTTCTCTAATCTTCACAACCATTTCAAGGAGTTGTTCATGAATAGATGTGGCTATGAAGGTTTCCCAAAAAAAATTTCTCATTGTTATCCAAAATAATCCATATGTATATAACTACACATCCATTCTTGGAAACCATAGGCTGATTTCAATCTTGCAATCATACTCAGTAAAGTTATGATGTCCTCTACTTTTTCCACAAAGTGTGATCTAATCAGATTCTTTGGGATCCTGAAGAGGACCCTCTGTTATTCAAAACCAATGGGTATTCATAATATTGGTATATTCCTCACGCTCAACATTGTAGAGGTTTAGTGCCTTGTGTTTGTCAATTTTCACTAGCTTTTGAACCTGGGTAACCCTAATATCAACTGAAATACCTTAGGTGTTAAGGAGAGAACCCTATCACCACTTCCATCTAATACCTCCTTCTCTCTAGGTTGTAATTTTTGGCACAAATCCATACCAATTTCAGGTAATGTATAGAGGGTGGGAAAGCATAAGCTAAGGCAATATTAGTAGTGTTAATTGCTGCTGCAATATAATTACTTTTAGGGGTCATGCAATATTTATAAGAATTTAGCTACATTCACTAGGTTAGTTTCCATCACTTCATCCAAGTTACTTGTGATATGTGAAGTGACATGGGTTCCATCCTCCATTATCCTCATTTTGTTTTGACAAACTAGTTATAATTCTCTCTTTCCGATAGTATAGATTACGGAAATAACTAGGCACAACAACAAGAACAAAACCATAGGAAACCCTTAAAATTCACACAAAAATCTAGTATTCAAGGGTACTTACCCGTACTTGTCACTTTTTTCAGGTGCTTGGGTTGCACTTTGGTACACTTAGCTCTCTTGATTCTTTTAGACACCAATCTCTACAATCAATTCTCTCCTTCTCATGGTGAAAATCCATAATCTTAGGGCTTCATAATGCTTAAAATATCTATCTAAAAGTGTGGATGTCAAAACATTAAACAAAATTTTAAACCTTTACTTGTTCATGTGAGTAGCATTAATGGCGAAAGCCATAAATGCGTTCAAATTCCACCATTCGATCCCAAATTTTCTGTTTAAATGAGAATCATCCACTTGTTTTCTTTTGGTGGGAGTTAGGGTTTGGGAGGCCCTTTACATTTTTTCTTTTAAGCTGTAAGAATGTAAAAATGCAACGATGGCCCATGTGCCCAATCTTGAGTTACTTTAACATGATGACGTGTGTGCCATGTTGGGCCCCAAGAGTTTGACCATAGTTTTCCTTTTTCCTTAAGGTGCAAAATGACAAAGTGTAATGATCGATGAGATGCTCGATACCATGATGCCATGTCCTCGTGACACATGTAATTTTTGGATGGGTTGGGTTTTGATTGTACTGTTATCACAAAAAGTATCACCCTAGGATTTTCACATTACAGATCCCTATTTTGTGCTAACATGGGATGATCTCACAAGTGTGGGACCTGCATGAGTGAGATCAACCTCCAGAGAAGGCTGGTTCCTCTACCTAATCCTAATGTTAAAATACTCCTAAGGAAGGAAATGCAACTATATACTCCTATTCTAACAATCTAAGGGACCAAGGGAAGAGAAAGATGCATGAAAATGGGAAATCCTACACTAACAAAGATGATAGCACCAAGAAAAGGGTGTGGAAATATCTTGTTGAGGGAGAAGGGAGAAGGAAAATGTAGTAAGGAGAGGCTAGACAAATGTGACAAAACCCAAGGCTTCATTCACCATCTATTCTGCATGAAACACAAAAATTTGAACCTGTAAATGAGAAATACATGCACAAAATACAACAAGAATGGAGAGGAAAGGAAATACAATAAAACAAATGCTAGGGTTGAAGGAAACACCACAAAACACATATTTTATTGCTTTGAATATACACAATCCATTACATGTGAAGAATAGAGGCATAAGAACACTTACCAGGCCCAAAAGAAGGTTTGCAACTCATTGATATTGAGAAACAAATTTGACAAAGTTTCTACATCCCAGAATATACCCCCTCAAATGATAGGTTTTACAATATATAGAAGAATGTGAAAAGAGCGGGAAAAGAGAAACTATAAATATACACCCACCCACCAACAAGATGCATTAAATATTTGAAAAGGGGCATCATCATCCTAACAAATCAATCTCTCCATGATATTTAATTTCGGAAAAGGAAGGGCACCAAACCTCATCAAATATGACTTCTCAACTACTTAGAATTGTGCCTCTTTAATGATGGGAATGTTTCCTATTTTTAACCAAAAACCCTCACCTAATTTGATAAATCTAGTTTCCATGTCATAGAGGCTGTCAAGACCTTTCCAATGATATAAAGTTTGTGATAAGTGGAGTAATAGGTCAAACGTTATGGAAAATCGGGTCAGCTGGGGGTCGAGGAGGAACACGAGTTCCACAGGCGCATGAACAATCTACATTAAAATATACTATTTACTTTGCTTGCAGATATATAGGATATGTGGAAAATCGAGGGTACTGCGAGGAAGTGTTCCATGTGTTCAATTAATCCTGCATAATATGTAGTGGCTTGTTGGAATTTGGATTGAAGTTTCGGTATGGGATGGAATCGTGGAAAAGTTCCGTCCGGGCCATTAGTTCCCGCAACCCTTATAACTCCCACACTAAACTATACCACATACTCATCATTTTCTTTGTCTTTCGATCCCAAGTCTTAGTGGGTAACATGTTCCCCACAACCCCATTCCTTCCACAATAAAAAAACTCCGCATTGTTTGACTCCCAGGTGCCCCTTTATCTTATGGGAAAATTAGAAATGCGGGGAACAAGCGGCCCGTGGGAACCTATTCTCATACCGCCTCGACCGAAAATCCACACAATACTACCTCCACTTCACTTCCTTTATATTGTGGGCTCAAAACCACTATGGGAACCTAAGTTCTCGGGAACAAGTTCCATTTGCACCTCCATTATCCACAAACACTACAAACTTCCTTTTTTCAATTTTCTCCAAATTTTCTAGTTACTTTGGATTTTTTTCAACCGAGTAACTAGGATAAAATTAGATAAATGTCTAGAAATTATTCCAAGTTCCCCAAAGCATGAAAATTACCTATTTTCTTTAGATTCTCCACCAAGGCTCCATGAAACTACCCAACTCCAAAATTTTGAAGTTAGCCATTTTGCAGGTGCAAAATGGATAACATGCACTTTACATTTTTACATGTGAGTTGCACATTGTAAAAGTCCATTTTTGTATAAATACCCCAAGAATATTCTCTAGAATATTCCCATGTCGGGTCCTGGAGCCATTTTTGCATTTTTCATTTTTACACAACATTAGGAACAAGCATGTAGGCTCCACTATCGCGAAGTCCTTCGAGGAGTGCCACGTTATCGGGCGGCGGGAAAAATTACATTTTGCATACGGGAAGAACACAAAGTGAAGCTAAGAAATCTTTGATGATGGATTTACATACATTCATAATTGGTTCATTTGAGTTCCAAACATATTTACTTCAAACCAATATAATCATAGTTGCCCCATAAATCAAGCAATCTTTACACAAGACTTATTGCACAAACATATCATTATTTAACATGGGTTTGTTTGGTCTCATGGTAAATTGGTTTCATGGATGTTCTTCGGAATTGAAAACTTGTATAAAACAGATTTTTGATAAGCGGGATGTAAAATTTGAGGGGAGCATTTATAAGTCAAGGCATAAGCTCAAAATAAGCACCAAGTTGCATTTACGAGATAAAATGTGAGATCTTTGAAACCATAGCCTTGGATGCAAAGACTTGTAAGTATCTCGAGCCTAAAATATTTTTTTGTGCACATATTAAATGTTGGCCATCAAGTATATAAAATTTCACATAATCTCTTTCCAGGTATTTCGGATCTTGGAGTTCCACAACGTTATTCATATAATGTAATAAGGGAAGAAGAATTGCGTCCCTCTATGTAGGAATAACATTTATTGATATGGAGTGCACAAGGTCAAAATTCTAATAATCTATAGGATGATACTTGATATTCTAGAGGTGCTACATGGCACCTTGAAACATCAATTGAAAATACTTCACCATTGAACAAAAACAAATGAAACGCACAATAGTTGAAGGTTGTGCTTTCATGAATATAGTGGTTTCTTTCTTCAGCAATGTAGATTATTTAGTATTCTTTTTCAACCCATGCAAATTTTATTTAGATGGATCAATCTCTAATTTATCCAAATATGTTCACCTCAACATAGTAAACAACTTGGCATGTTTTAGAGGTGAAAGCAAACCTGTTCTATTCAAAAAATGACAAATAGAAGAGGTTTTATCATTTCTATACAATTTTTTGAGTACTGTAAGCATGTCACTCTAAATGTATTCTACATTTGAACAATCGGTTTTGTTCGAATCCATAAATAACCCCAAATTCCAACCATATTGTGAACATGAATATGGTTTTTATTCTATTGATGCTTTCATTTCCTATTTCCTGAACAAAGAAACATCCATCTTCGTATCCGAATAAGACACTTATTATTTTCATGGTTTGTCATCACCAATCTGGCACTATGATAATTCTTCACCGGGAACTCCTCATGCTATGATTATTTACTAATGCACAGCCTTTAGTTTGGTGGATGTAATCTGGAAACAAAACAACAACATAACACAAGAATACCATCGACTATGATAAGACGGAATGATGACAAATCTGAAATATCAAAGTAAATTATAATATTAACATGAAACTGTTACAATCTCACCCATGAGGTACTTCAAGTGTTATTGACTTCACTTGCCTTTCACCAAGACTATGGGAGAAACTTTACAATTACACCTCTTAATGGCTTCTTCAACACACCTTTAAACTGATGGCTTCCTTCGCACACTTCCTACAATATTTCTCACTACTTCCTTCTATGCTAAATGAGGGGGGTGGCCTCTCTATTTATAGAACTTCCAGGCTTATCCATCTTATCTCTAAGATAGGATAAGAAATCCACTCTGACGAATCATATTCCATAACTCTTATCTGTACATGTAAGCTTACCTTTTAAGATAAGATAAACCTTATCATTTTACATGGGTTCCACACTTTTAGACTTTTTACAAATAAAATATACAAAATATTTACGACCTCACTCCTTGTCCTTATTACCAATATAATATTTCTAATTCCTAATCATGTAGACCCTACTTCTCTAATTACCCAAACTTTGACATTTTAACATTACCGACCACTTACGACAAATATTTACTTTTACAACATTCCTATTGTACTTTGATCAGCATTCTTGTACTCCACATTATTGGCAGCACCGCATCTTGATGGCGCCGTTATCTTCTATCAGACGCTACTACTAATTATACTTAACAACATCATACATTAATGAAATAGAAATTACGGAGGAAAATTTTAGTGTCGACAGGTCAATGCATTTGACCTGAAATTTATGTGTACTAGAATCAATAATTGATGAGGATATAACCATACCGACTTCCTCATGTTCGTCATCTATAATAAAAAACAATCACATGTCGACGTAGTAGTTTTCGGGGAATGGATTTCAACAAACCATTCCTCATCTCTTTTCTTCCAAAGCCTCAGCGCCTTCATGAATGGAATTGTTGAGAATGGAGTACAAACAATGGAAGACATTTTACCTGTAATTGGAGTAGAATATATTAATAATTACTTCACATATGGAGTAAAAATTGTTTTTTCACATTGTCTGATAATGAATATAAGTATTAGCCTTGTGATCACCAACCTCTAGAGTTCATTACTTTTTATCATTGGAGAGTAATTAATGTAATGGTTAGTGACCACTAGGCTTTGACCAGACATGATATCTAACCTTCAATTGTTACAGTAATTCTTATTTTGTGGATCACATCAATAATAACAAAAATTATGCAAAAGTGTTCTTTCCAATTAACACACAACATATTTTGGAAGGATTATCCTTTGTTTGAAAACCATCCACATTACGTAGATAGCATGACAGAATGTTTGAAAATATATATGTTAGTGATAGATAGGATTTTAGTTGACATATAAATGGACAATTTTTAACATTCTGTTTGTTCATTTACACCAATTGAATGGACTAGCATAGAGGCCATTAAGATTTAATTTTTCATATTTTGAATAGAGTGTATGAGAAATAAATCAAAATAACGGAGATAGCGGTCACTAAGTAGTATTTGTTAAACATAAAAATGTTTAGTTGTTCCTTAACACATATTGCAAGGAATAACTTAGTGGATGCTAAGACCTAACGAGTCTTATTTGAAATCGGGCCTTGGAATATATTATGCATAACACATAATTCACATCCGTTTGTATAAAATAAAATGCTTACTAACAGCTAAGATCTATTATTAATTGAAAGGAATGACATAGCGGCCTCTAGGCTCATTCGTTTCTTGATTTAAAAATAGCGATAGAATAACAAATCATTTTCTAGCTTAGTGGTCATTAGGTTCCCACCATTACCTCTTGTCATTGTAAACACTATCTCTACATATTTGAATCGATACTATTTTTCATTGATTATAATTGTATCATATTTGCTTGACTATCCCTGATGAAGCCAAGTGTTGCACTACATACCCTTGAGAGGGATGAAGCCTTATGTAGTTCTCATAAGATATATTCTTTGTGATGTATAATTCACATAGGTTCTTATATTATAAAATTCTTAGATACCGCTATGTTGCATTACTAATTGTAAGGAATGACATAGTGGTGGCTAGGCTCAACAGTTTATTAATTTGAAAATAGTGATAGTATAACAAATCATGGTCTAGATTAGCGGCTCCCATTTCCTATCATTACCTCTTGTCATTGTAAACACTATCTGTATAGTTCTAGATCGATATTGTTTTTCATTGATTGTAATTATATCGTATTGG
Organism: Taxus wallichiana var. yunnanensis; assembly: GCA_018340775.1. Classification (NCBI taxonomy): domain Eukaryota; kingdom Viridiplantae; phylum Streptophyta; class Pinopsida; order Cupressales; family Taxaceae; genus Taxus; species Taxus wallichiana. The sequence continues at coordinate 601,148,324 of CM031243.1, read as the reverse complement.
CTGGACTATCCTAGGTAGACCCAATTGTTGCACTACATTCCATCGAGAGGGATCAAGAATTATTTATTTCTCCTAAGATATATCTTTATAAATTATAATTCACATCAGTTCATATAAAAGAAAATGATTAGCGACAACTAACCTCCATTACTAATTGAAAGGAATGACATAACAGCCGAGAGGTTCAACATTATCTTGATTTAAAAATAGCGATAGAATAAGAAATCACAAGATATCTTAGTGGCGCTGTTCCTCTACATTACCTCTTGTCATTGTAACACTATCAATGCAACTCTAGATCGATACGCTTTTTTATTTCTCCTAAGATATATATTTGTAAATTATAATTCACACCCATTCGTATCAAATAAAATGCTTAGGAATCTGCTAAGCTCTATTACTAATTGAAAGGACTAACATAGTGGCTGCTAGGCTCAATAGTTTATTAATTTCAAAATAGATATAGAATAACAAATCATGGTCTAGCTTAGCGGCCACTAGGATCCTATCATTACCTCTTGTCATTGTAATCACTATCTATACATTTTTGGATCGATTGTAATTTTTAATGATTATAATTGTATCAAATTGGCTAAACTTTACCCGGTAGAGCCAATTGTTGCACTACTTTCCATCAAGAGGGACAAAGACTTATTTATTTGTCCTAAGATATATCTTTGTAAATTATAATTCATATCCTTTCGTATCAAATAAAATGCTTAGCGAACGCTAAGATCTCTTACTAATTGAAAGGAATAATGTAGCGGCCGCTAGGCTCAATAGTTTCTTAATTTGAAAATAGCTATAGAATAAAAATCATGGTCTAGCTTAGTGGCCACTAGGCTCCTATCATTACCTCTTTTCATTGTAATCACTATCTGTACAACTTTGGATCGATATTATTTTTCATTGATTGTAATTGTATCATATTGGATGGAATTTACCTAGCAAACCCAATTGTTGCACTACATTCCATCAAGAGGGATCAAGACTTATTTATTTCTCCTAAGATATATCTTTGTAAATTATAATTCACATTTGTACGTATAAAAGAAAATGCTTAGCGACCACTAAGCTCCATTACTAATTAAAAGGAATGACATAACGACTACTAGGCTCAAAATTTTCTTGAATTGAAAATAGTGATAGAATAACAAATCATGATATAGCTTAGTGGTCATTAGGCTCATACCAATACCTCTTTTTATTATAAACACTATCTTTATAGCTTTGGATCGGTACTAAATTTCATTGATTATAATTGTATCATATTAGTTGGACTAGCCCTATTGGAGCTTACTGTTGCACTATATACCCCTAAGAGGAATTGATCCTTATGTAGTTTTCATAAGATATATCATTATAACATATAATTCACATTGGTTCTTATCAAAGAAAATTCTTAGTGACCACTAAGTTGCTTTATTTATTGAAAGAAATGACATAGCGGCTGCTAGGCTCAATAGTTTCTTAATTTGGAAATAGTGATAGAATAAAAATCATGATATAGCTTAGCAGCTACTAGGCTCATACCAATACCTATTTTCATTGTAAACACTATCTTTACAACTTTGAAGCGATACTATTTTTCATTGATTAAATGCAAAAACACCTTTTGAGATTTCAGAATTTTCATGCCACGTGTCATCATTTTAGTGGGTACTATTTATATAATAATATCATGGATTCATATAGGTTTAAAATATTTTATATGTGTTTATTTATACTTGAGGGCCATATAGACAGGGGAGGGTACCGAGTTCAAATAAGGGCTCTTGGTCGATGAAAGGGCCTCGGCCCCCTCGTGGCCCTTTATTGACTCTGTCATTCTATGAGTCTCTTCCTTCTTTCATATAGCATTTCCTTTCTCTTTGCAGCATCCATTAATTTGTAACTCAATTTGAAATACATATTTCGACCGATCCGATCTAGACTAGATACAGGGCACCCCCTCCCCCCTCTATGTCTATATGGAATGATCTATAGGAGATATCCCTATTAGGGTGTGAGCGATAGGGCATAAATTTCATAATAAATGTGTTAATTATATTGTTTTCTAACTATCATGTTCAAACTTGCCACGTGACACAATTTAATTGGAGAATTATATTTCATTAGTGCACTACATCTAAAATTGTCAAGATCGATTTTGATAAAAATAAAAAAAAATGTGCGTATACATTTATACAATTTATTTCTTTTATTTTATTATAATATTATATGTTTTATTACATTTTTACTATTTTAAGTTATATCCAATAACAAAAGGATTTTTTTCAATATTATTTATTTTTTCGATATCCCGAACCTTTTCTTAATGAGTGGTAAATTCAAATTTTGAATTACGAATTCCCCTACATTTGAGAGTATTTGAAATTTGAATATACTCTCAAATTCCCCCGCTCTTTTTCTTAATGTTGGGAAAGTATAATTTTAAAATTTTCATATCCCACACTTTTATATTTTCAAAATTTCTAACGTGGAATGTGCTGAAAATTATATTCAATACCCCAGAGAACTATTTTTGGGATTTCTATTTTTTCAGTCTTGTAGAAAAGCAACTCGTGAAATCATTGAATAATAGAAGTAGGTCGTAGATTACAGGGCCAAGTGTAAGAATCCCAGATGTTTTGGCAAGAGAATAATGAGGTAGAAATTATAATCTGGTTTGCAGAGAAAGCACAAAAATGACACACACAAAGGAGGGAAGGAAAATGGGTTACGGATCGAATCATGCGAGATAGTTTTTTCTATGTAGTAGACGAAGGTCCGAAAGACATCACCAAGCACGAAATAATCTTAGATCTAAATCAGGTATTTATCAAAAACATATATTATAGTAAATGTGCACCTTTTTAATTGCGGTATTGTTCATTCATTCTATCTTTGACTAGTTCATGTCTTTTTCATGGAAGTCCAGCCTGCTTTTCCCTACCAAAATGTGCTCCGTAGTCCAACTCTTCTTACCAGTTCCTTTTGATCATCTTGTCAAACCGCCTTGTTCTTCATGAAAAAAAGAATTTTGTTGTGCCCTAACGAAAGAAAATTTAATCCCTTTTCATCTCTAGTTTTTATTTCATTTGAATGCTTTCACGTATCCGCCCTTCTATGTCTCCCACTAAATATTTGTATCACTCTTTTCGTTCTCATACAGGGATTGTTTTTTCGCGATAATGATGGTCTGTCACATAGCGATAGTTTTTAAAATTATAATGGTTTATGAGACCTAAAGTATTGTTTAAATATTCATTATGATTACCTTTTTTAATTTTTATTATGATGATAGAAATAACCTAAAGTATTAGTTTTTAAAATTGTAATGGTTTGCGAGACCCAAAGTATTGTTTATATATTCCTTACGACTACCTTTTCTAGTAATTATTTCATTGTACATTGTTTATATGGTTGTTGCATTGACTTTATGAGAAGATATTTGAGGTTAACAAATTACTTAAAACTATAGAATCATATTAATTTTTCAATTGTATGATAAATTTTTGTACAATGGAAGGTAAACATATTATATATACGTGTAAATATTATCAAATAAAATTTTAATCACTATATATTTAAATTTATATTTCCTTTTCCCGCTAAGCCATGACAAAAAATCACATAGCTTTGTAGTCACGACGATATAATTATTTTTAAACATAATTTTTAATATGCCACGTATTATTGGCGAAAGATAGAGTGTTGTTATATATTAATTCATGATTCTACATGTATTTCTATGTATCTAAATGGAAACTCCATATTTATTTGTTATTGTTTATAGATTTTCAATTTTATTTCTCCTATTGGAATACAATCAATCACGAAAACGTTGTGTAGCTTAGTCATCATTAAGCTATAATTCTCTTTTGAAGATTTTTTTTTAAAACCTCGGCGATAATAAAAAAATATGTATAATTGTATAACACATAGAAGGTTGATGTTTAGAGCTTAGCGGTCACCAGTTAAAGCCTCAAGCAAATAAGACAGATGATTTTTTTTTTTATGAAAACAAGATCTCTATACATTACTTGAATTTACACTTTCGATTTAAGAATTTGAAGTAATATTTTTTTGAGCTTAGCGGCCACTAGGCTATGCCACCAAATAATATTTGGAGCTTAGTGGTTACTAGGTAATGCCATCAAATAATATTTGGAGCCATGTGGTGGTTATGATTTTAAAAATAGATTAAAATATTATGATCTTAGCAACCACTTGGATATGCCACAACATATTATTTGAGCTTATAGTTATTATGCATTGCCACAAAATAATATCTCAAACATTAGGGTTGCTAGCATTTAACAAATTAAGGAATGATATTCTTAGCTTAGCATCTCGCTAGGTTATGTTGCAACATATTATTTGGATATTAGTTATCGCTAGGATTTAACAAAAACTAGTAATATATTATGAGCTTAATAAATGCTAGGCTATATGTCACAATAACATATTTGTAGCTTAGCGATCGGTGGCGATTCATAAATATTTTGAATTGAGAGGTCTGCTAAGACACTACCACAACATAATATTTGGAACATAGTGGTCACTAAGATTTAACAAAATAAAGTAAGATATTTCGAGATTAGCGTCCACTAGGTATTGCCACAACATATTATTTGGAGCTTAGCAATTGCTAGGATTTCACAAATTAAATTAAGGTAGTAAAAATTAGCGGCTGCTACGTACTACCACAACATAATATTTTGAGAACACGCTTTGACAGATTTAACAATTTAAAGGAAAGTAGTTTGAGCTATGATATAATAATTTAAGCTTAGCGATCGTTAGGATTGTTATCCCAAATTCACCCCTAGAAAATTTGGTTAAGACAACGCCACACATAGAGAAAATATGAATGGAAAACGTTTGAACCTACGAGCTCACATTCCAAAATGAGGCAAAGGAAAAAGTCAAAATTTGGGCCCGAGTTAAAGCCAAAGCGGGGAATCGGAGGAAAGGGTGAAAATTTGCCTTTCGTTCAAAAGGCACAAAGATAAAGATGGAAGCGCATTTCCCAGCCAACCAAAAGGAGCCATGTGTCTAGGTAGAGCTTCAAGGCTGCGGGAGTTTTTGAGTTTTGCATTTTTACGCAAAAGGGAAAAAGATAAATTATAGACCCGTATGCCCGATTTTTGTTCCAATCTGGGTGCCACATGTCCCATATCAAAAGGGGACCCGTTTTTCAAGTTGTTTTCCCACGCTCCTATACTGGACTGATAAAATTTTTGAAGGGGCATATCTTTTGACTCAGGGCTCAAAATATTACAAATCGACACCATTGGAAAGATCTCATCCTCACCTATGCCACGAGGTCCTAAAGTTTAATTTTGAGGAGGTTAGGTAAAGGAAAATGGTGGAAATGTCTTCGGGCCTTCAATACAAGATCCATCTGTCTCAATAACTAGATCAGATTCGATCTGTTTCCGCCGCTTCCTCTTCCTTCAAGGCAATTGAACCAAGGATTGATGCAGAAAGACAAATTTGGGAGCAGATTTTATCATAAGCATTAACAAAGTAAGAAGTTGAGCTTCAACCCACTTTTCCCTCTTCCCTCTCTTTCTTCTCTCCGATCAAATCTATAAATACAAAGACAAGAATCATTGTAAAAGTTTTTGTTCATTCTTCTTCTCTACCTCCCCTCTTCTTTTCTTCCCCAGGGTTGAAATGGAGTTTGAATCTCCTCCCTTGCTCTGTAAAATGGCATGTTTTCCTCTCACTCATGTATGATGCTTTGTGAAAATTTCTGAAGCAATAAAACTCATTTTTATGATGTGTTTGTCCATCCTTCACTTATTTTCATTGCATCTTCTTGCCTCTCATCATTCTGGAGTATTTTTGCATGTTTTGGACGTTTCATTTACAGATTTAAAGTTGTGTTCATGGGGATAAAAAATGGAGTTCTAGGTGAATATGACATTTGGTCTGTGATGTTGTTGTCCATCCTCTCCATTGCTCACCTCACCTTCCTTCATTTCATGGTAGTTGAGATTGTGACCAACACTTCTCTTTTCTTGGTGCTATCACCTCATTAGTGTAGGATTTCCTTCTTTATGCACTTTCTCTCTCCCTGTCTCCTTGGAATTGTTAGATTAGGAGTAGATAGTCACATTTCCTTCCTTATAAGTAGTTTAGTGCTATGATTAGGAAGAAGAATCGCTTTCTCCTGGAGGGCCATCTCAAGTCCACAAGTCCCACAGCTTGAGAGATGGTCCCATGTTATGCAAATCACACCAAATGACCCTGCCTTAGAAAAGCATATCCATAACTCATTTGGGGGTGCTGTGATTCGGTGATAACAGCTTTTGCACGCACGCCCAGTGGGATAGATTCCTTACCACTTCACTTCATCAGGTTTGATGTGCTCTTGGTGAATATTTCAGCCTTTGGAGGCACTTTCAAGCACATATGGTGACTCCATCTGGTCAAAAACCCATTCTCTGAGTTGTAGACCTTTTCCATCCATTTCCACTCATTTCATCCATTTTCTTCTACCATATCTTTCATTCTTTTCTATTCCATGAGGTTATGCAATCATGACTTCATTCCCTTCATGTAATTCACACTTACAACAATACAATCCACCTCTAATGTATTTCCCAACTCCTCCGAGATCAACATTATGATCGATCCGAACCATTGTGCATACCCATATGAGCGGTGTGTCAAAACTAGTTTGACTATGAAGCTTATCAAGGAAAAGGGGATGCATATAATGGTGATAGTTATGTAGAGGATGCTGGTTTACTAGAGAAGATTCAAAAATAGAGGCTAGCATGGTGCATTCAAGGGCAACAACTCAAATGAAGGCATTCAAGATTGGTTGCAGGGCACCTTGTCCATGGGAAGGCCCTTTTCCAAGACACTACAGCCCTCAAGAGAAGCTGGACTTCATGATTGGAATGCTGCCCCAACTTGCACAATGGGCAGAAGAGATAGAGGCCTATGAACTTGGTGTCAGGAAGCCTTGTCAATGGGTAAATCCTACACCATTATCTGGTAATTTTCTCTCTACTCCTCAAGCAACACCATCTCAATTTGGGCTTCAATTTCCAATATTCCCATTGAATGTTGCCCCAAGTGTGAAATCCATTTCTACATCCCCTATTCTTCCACCTCATCTCAGTTCTTCTGTCCTTTTCCCTTCCAAACAGCCATTCCCCTCAAACAAACAAGAAGTTGTGCCTCCCTTCCCACCACAAACAATTGCAAAGCTGGTTGAACTCCAACCTCGCCACTCATCTTGCTTTCCCAAGCGCATGTTGGGAAGAGATTCAAGAATCCAGTCAAGGAGAACAACAAGAAGAGGAGCCCAATAGGGAAGAAATGATAGAAAATCAAAGAGTTGGGCTACCAAATTTGGGTTTACAAAGGTCCCCTTGATGGTCAAACAAATAGAGGAGGTCAAGATTGAAGAACCAGTGGTGGTTGAGGCTGAGTTTGTAGCAAAAGAAGAGCAAGGACAAGAGGAGGAATAATCAGTCCCAAGCCCCATTGAAGAGGAGCAGCTGGGAGAGATCAAATCAGTGTTGAGGCCACTCAATGAAGAAGGCATCATTGAAGATTTTTTGCTTTCATTTCAAGGGCCTAAATTGATTGATGAACCCATGATGGAAGAGGACCATATAGTTTCAGAGGCTCTAAGTGTGGAGTAGGCTATAGAATAACCTTCAGTTCTTCCTCCCACTTCATCCCCTTTAAGATATGATGTTGAAGAAGAGTTTGATCTTCCAAACTTCATGTTTGAGAGTGAAGGGAGCCATGGTGATCAAGTTACATATCAGGAAGACACCATGAAGGAGGTAGAGAACTTGCAGTAGAACAAGGAGGCATACTGTCTATTAGACTTGAGAGATTGCTTTGATGAAGAGATTACATCATTCACTCCTCCATCCATCTTCCACGCACATGAGCCTGCTGCCATGGAGGAGAACATTCAGGAACACCAGTCTACACCTTATAGCAGCCCTCTGAACCAAGATTGGAAGACATGACTCTTCCATGTTCTCTATAGGAGGAGGAAGAGAAAAGGCAAGATGATGTTATCATATCTCTCACGCCATTCATCCAAGAAGGTCCATAAGAAAAATCCATTTTTGGAGTTGAATTTAAGAGAAATGGGCACATTCAAAGGATCGATCGTGCCCAATTAGGTACTTGGCTTCATTGGAGCCAAAGCGAGAGCCACAACTAGTCATGCCTACTTCATAGCATGAGGATGAGCATCAAAGTACCAAGGGTCACCATCAACGCCTCTAGAATTTTGATGTAAGTCAGCTTGTGGAGGTATTTTCCATTAATGTTGATACCTTGATGCTTTGGGTGGAGGACCAACTTATTGTTAGTTTTTCACTCATCCAACCAGCCATGTTCAATGCCAAATCAGTTGCATGGCTGTCATTTTTGAGGAAGGGAAGCTATTTCTCCCTGCCAGTTGCAGGCTTTGTTTGAGCTCCCTTTGCTCTTGGTTAGAGTAGAGTAGGTAGGTTTGTTTTCAGCAAAAGAAGTGCTTTTACACACTCTGCATGTTCCATTTGGAGCATGTATGATTTTCAGTTTGTACATAGTTTTTGGTGCTATTGCTCTTGCACAGTGCATTCAGTTGGCTTTTTGTGAAGTTCAACTTCAAGTCTCAGCGGGTTTCCAAATGATTCAAGGATTAGATCTTCAAAAGTTTAGATCAGTTTCATGTTTATCAGGAAGACTCCATGCTCAATGGATGCTTCAAGGCCACTGGTCTCTTCATCTAAAGCAGTAAATGTCCCCGCATCTCCAAATTGTTATTCAAAATTCACCCCCTGGCAAATTTGGTCAAGACAACCCAAGACATAGAGATAGAAAATATGAAGGGAAAACGTTTCGGACCTACGAGCTCGCATCCCGAACGAGGCAAAGGAAAAAAATCAAAATTTGGGCCCGAGTCAAAGCCAAAGTAGGGAATCGGAGGAAAGGGAAAAACAATTCATTTCATTCAAAAGGCACAAAGATAAAGATGGAAGCGCATTTCCCAACCAACCAAAAGGAGCCACGTGTCCAGACGGACCTTCGGGGCTGCGGGAGTTTTTGAGTTTTGCATTTTTTGCACAAAAGGGAAAAAGATAAATTGTGGACTGTATGCCCGATTTTTGTTCCAATCTGGCTGCCACATGTCCCATATCAAAAGGGGACCCATTTTTCAAGTTGTTTTCCCACGCTTATGTACTGGACCCGATACAAACTTTGAAGGGGCATATCTTTCGACTCAGGGCTCAAAATATTGCAAATCTGACACCATTGGAAAGATCTCGGCCTCACCTACGCCATGGAGGTCTGAAACTTTAATTTTGAGGAGGTTAGGTAAAGGAAAATGGAGGAAATGTCTTTAGGCCTTCAATGCAGGATCCATCTATCTCAACAACTAGATTGGATTTGATCTATTTCTGCCATTTCCTCTTCCTTCAAGGTGCCAAACCAAGGATCGATGTAGTAAAGATGGATTTGGGGGCGATTTTATCAGAAGCATTAACAACAGTGGTTGAGCTTCAACCCACTTTTCCCATTTCCCTCTCTTTCTTCTCTCTAATCAAATCTATAAATACAGGGGCAGGATTCATTGTAAAAGTTGTTTTTCATTCTTCTTCTCTACCTCCCCTCTTCTTTTCTTCCCCAGGGTCAAAATGGAGTTTGAATCTCCTCCCCTGCTCTGTAAAATGGTGTTTTTTCCTCTTACTTGTGTATGATGCTCTGTGTAAATTTCTGAAGCAATAAAACTCATTTTTGTGATGCGTTTGTCCATCCTTCACTTGTTTTCATTGCATATTCTTGCCTCTCATCATTCTGGAGTATTTTGTGCATGTTTTGGACATTTCATTTGCAGATCTGGGAGTTGTGTTTGTGGGGATCAAAAATGGAGTTATGTGTGAATCTGACATTTGGTCTGTGATGTTTTTGTCCATCCTCTCCATTTCTCACCTCACCTCCCTTCATTTCATGGCAGCTGAGATTGTGACCAACACTTCCCTTTTCTTGGTGTTATCACCTCGTTAGTGTAGGATTTCCCTCTTTATGCACTTTCTCTCTCCCTATCTCCTTGGAATTGTTAGATTAGGAGTAGATAGTCGCATTTCCTTCCTTAGAAGTAGTTTAGTGCTAGGATTAGGAAGAAGAAGTCAAATTTCTCTCGGAGGGCCATCTCAAGTCCGCAAGTCCCACAACTTGAGAGATGGTCCCATGTTATGCAAATCACATCAAATGACCATGCCTTAGAAAAGCATATCCATAACTCATTTGGGGGTGCTTTGTGATACGGTGATAACAAGGATTTAACGCATAATATTTGGAGCATATCGGTCATCATGATTTAACACATTAAATTAAGATTCTAGGAGCCTAATGGCCGCTAGGATATGCTTAATCATAATATTTGGAGGTTATCGGTGGTATGCTTTAACAAATCAAATTAACATATTTTGAGCTACTCGACATCTAGGTACTTCCACAATATAATATTTTGAGCTTAGATGTCGCTAGCATTTAACAAGTCAAAGAATGATATTTTTATCTTAGCATCCACTAGCTTATGTTGTAACATATTATTTGAAGATTATATGTTGCTGCTAGGATTTAACAAAAACAAGTAAGATATTGCGATCTTAGCGACTGCTAATTTATGCCACAATAACATATTTTAAGCTTAGCGATTGCTAGTTATTTACGAATATTTGAGCCTAGTGTGCGCTAGTTTATGCCACAACAACATATTTAGAGCTTAGCATATCCAACAACAAGTGCATGTTTAGATAAGTATAACATTTGGAATATATACACGAACATTCAATCAATTATAAATATTTGTCTATTTATATGTCATACATATTTTAGTGCTTTCCCATCTATCTCAAATACCATAATTTATGATCCACTGTGGTTCTTCCTTAATTATGGGCTATTGTTGATCCGACTCGTATGTAAATTTACCTCTTAAGTTTTTTTCTTATGTTGGACGTTTTATATCACCTTTCTTTCGCATCACTTGAATAACTTCTTTGTAAATATTAGAATCTCTACTTATCTTTCCTATGTCCACAATTAGGTTTCTAAATAGCACACTAGCCTTGTCAAGCAAAACCTTTTGACTAACATTTTATTTTTTTGCAATTTCCTTTAGAGTCTCTATTTTCTATATTTTTCCCTAGTTTTGGAGACAATCTCAATGACATGTGAAGTTTCTCCTTCGTTTTCCTCTGTTATTCTCCTTTGAAAATTAACCAAGAATTTCTTAAGCGATGTAGAAAACTCTTCATCAAAAACCAATTCATGGTTTCCGTTAAATACTTCCATGACCGAGGATTCTGTGAAAATATAATTTCCTCTTGAAATAATGTCATCAAACTGGAAAGATAGTTTTCTTACCTGATCATTTCATTCCCTTAGTCTTTCCTTCATATAATTAGCATATGTCTAGCATATACCAATATCGTCCATGGTCATAATTGAAGGGTCTTTACAAATGCCTTCTTCAATGACCTACCCCATATATATTAATGTTTTCTACAATGCTCCCGTTGTTGTAATGATATTTTCAGTCTTTTTCAAGTAGGCTTGTTCCTCCACCTTTTCCTTGATGTATTTCTTTATATTATTGTACAAGCCATGCAATGCCTCTTCTACATTAGAAAATGTACCGACAGAACTGTGGCCTTTAATTGAGTTTCAAGCTCTTTATTTCTAGCACGTATACCTCTCACTACTTTTAAGGATACTTCAACTATATCCCCTATCAAGGATTCCAGATCTTCCTTAGAATGCACCACTTGGGAGCCTTTGGATTTCCGTTTCTTTGTAAGAGTGAATATTTCTTCTGAAGTTTCGTGCCAAATAATGGCTTGTTGTGTTGACATATTCTTTTTGGTTATCCTTTTCAAGGTTCCCATCCTTGGATTGAATTCAATGTTTACTAAGGGCTCTTCTTGTTCCTCCCAATCTGGTTGTTCTTTGTGGGAAATTACGGATTGCTCAACCCAATCTTGTCTCATTTCATATGAAATGGAGGGATAAGATTGAACGGGTTACATCGGGGTTGTGCTAGCTGAAATTTTAGTTTGCACAATATCCTCTTCTTCATCTAAAGAAGTTAAGGCATATGCCACAAAAGTTGGAGCTTCATTTGGTGTGGGAAAGACTTCTTAAAACTTAGATAGAGTTTCAATTGATGGAGAAAAGGGAGCATATGGATTTTCTAAATGTTTTGAATATAAATTTTCCTTTCTCTTTATAGCCTCCTTTTTAATAGTTTCTCTCGGAGGTGGAACTTCCCCAGTCTCCTTCATATTCTTCTTAACAAGGCTATCATTTGTTTGGGTAATCCATACCTAGTCATTGACATCATGCACGTGTGCATATGATATATTTATTTGTCCTCTAAGTGACTAAAGGTGCTTGGAAACCCTTTTCATTCAGTCATATTGCCTTAGAGGGTGTTACGGGGGCCAATGCAACTTTCAAATCAGACACCTATTAAATTTCCTGCATCCCACAGTGACTAGGAGGGGGATGTGTTTTAAGCTTCTTCTCTTTGCACTTTCTAGAAATACCGTTGCAAATATGATATGCCACCTCTTGTTCTGCCAATTTGTCTAACACATAATATGGAAACTGAAAAAGAGGTGTAAAGATCCCCTTGATCATGATAACTATATATTCTAGATAGAAGAATACAACTCCCATTTTCCTTATGGAAGTGAGGATGTCAGCAGATATTATTGGGCGTCAACTGTTTCATGTAATTGTTGGTAGAGAGAAGGATACAAATAAGTGCATATATCTTGAATATGATATTTTAATCGATGTGCATACAATTTTGAATATAGTTCACTTAGCTTCAAAGGGCACGAAGGATGCTAGTTTTAATAGAAATCCGAACAATTGAGAACACCACAGAAAACATCGAGAAGATAAGAAGCCATGTAAAATTATCAAAGAACTCCAACACCTTCTTTCGGTTTCCTTCATCCTACCCATTGATTATCCCCAATGGATCTCTAACATTGTTCCTGTCACAAAAGTGACAGGGGACTCCGTATTTACATGGATTTCCACGACCTTAACTTAGCTTGCCCCAAAGATGATTTTCCGCTACCTAGTATTGACCAACTAGTTATAACCAAATATTACTTTCCCTATAAGATCAACAAAAACCACATTCATCACTCCTTGGGGGACCTTCTATTATTGTGGCATGCCCTTTGGCCTTAAAAACCCCGGTGCTACATATCGGTGGGCTATGACTTATATATTTCATGAAATTCTTCATCACATATTGGAAGATTACGTTGACAATCTTATTTCCAAATCCAAACATCGGGCCAAACACCTTACAATCCTTATGGTTATCTTTGACCATCTCATCAAATATTGTGTTCACCTTCAACCTAAGAAGTGTGTCTTTGTTGTTCTCTTTGGAAAGCTCCTTGGTTTTATTGTTTCTTTGTGTGGCATTGAAGTTGATCCCACTAAAATCAAGGCTATTCTCAAAATGCCTCCACCTACTAACCTTCGTCAAATTTGTAGTTTACAAGGCAAGTTGAAATCTATTCATCACTTTATTTCTCAGCTTTTTGACCGATGTCATCCATTTCATCATCTCCTCAAAAAGGATGTCTCCTTCAAATGGGATGATGAATGTCACAAAGCCTTTGACACCTTAAAACAATACCTCCTCTAACCACTTGTGCTCATTCCCCCTAAGGATAACCAACCATTTTACCTTTATATTTCTGCTACTAATCATTCCTTGGGTTCCATGCTCACTCATCATGACGAGAAACACAGGAACAAGCGGTTTATTATATAATGCGAATGCTTTTAGACTACAAAACTAGATATACTCACACTAAAAAACTTTTCTTAGCCTTAGTTTTTTTCGCCACTAAACTTCGCCATTACCTACTCAACCACAAAATCTTTGGTGTCAGCAATACTAACATTACATTACATGTACGGTAAGCCCTACCAACATCAACGTGCTGCACATAAGCTCATGACCTAGGTCTCAAATTCATCCATCACAAATATCTCAAAGGACAAACAATTGTTAACCAACTCACAAATGCACTTCTCTCTAAAAATAAATCCTCTAACTTCGATTTCCCTGATGAATCCATCGCTACCCTCTCTTTGGATGATACATTTACAGATGACCTTATTCTTCGATGGTCCAAATATCGGCGTGGGGTGCTTTTGAGTTATCCTCATTCCTCTTGACTTTGAGCCTATCCCATTATCTTTCAAACTAGATTTTGATTATACTAAAAATATAGTTGAATATGAAGCACTTGTGTTAGGTCTTCAAACTTCCATAGTCTTAGACGTTAAATCAATTAATATCTTTGATGGCTCTCAACTGGTTATGAACTAAGTTAATGGTATATACTAGTGTTGTAATGAGATACTTCAAAAGTATAAGCATCATGTTGACATACTTTTGACTACCTTTGACCATTATGAACTTCAAACCACTCCATGTTCCACTAATAAATTTGCAGACACCATGGCTTGTCTTGCTTCTCAAATCCCCACCTTGCCTTCTAACTTGAAAATATTTGTTATAGTACAAAGGTTGCAATCACCTTATTATCTAATTCAAGATGTCAACCTTGTAGGAAACATTGAAACTAACCCATGTGACCTTTGGTATAAGTAGTTTGTTGACTATCTTTCCCTTTCAATTTTACCTCCAGATCTTACTTGTAATGGACAACGAGCCTTTCTAAAAAGTGTCTCTCGTTATGTCATCATGGGTGGTCTTCTCTATAAACATATATTTGATGCTATCCTCTTACGATGCCTTACGAGTTCTGAAATTCCATACAAAATCAAGGAAGTTCACGATGGGATTTTTTTGAGGGTCACTTCCGATGGGATTTGTGGGTCCTTCGCTTGGGCTATTACTGTCCAACCCTAAACTATGATTTTTGTGACTATGTCAAGCGTTGTGTGAAGTTTCAGCAACATGCCAATCTTCATCACACCCCTAGTCATGCCTTACAGGTCGCATGAGACCTTTGGCCTTTCTCCCAATGGGGTTTGGATCTTATCGGAGAGATCAACCCTTATTCTTCCCAATGCCATCAATGGATTATTACCACTACCAAAAATTACACTAAATGGGTGGAATCTGTACCTCTTATTTCTACAAAAGATGAGAAAATCTGGGAATTTATCAATCATCACATCATTTTTCATTTTGGTGTTCCTCACCACCTCATCATTGATAACGGAAAACAATTAAAAAAATCCTACTGGAAACTCTATGATGCCTTCAACGTTCAACTCAGTTTTCTTCACCTTATTATCCTCAAACAAATGACCAAGCTGAATCAACCAACAAAACCTTCAAAAAATTCTTATGAAATTGGTTGACAATACTGGCAAGGATTGGCATACGCACATTCCTTTTGCCTTATGGGCTTACCACACTAGTATTTGCACCTCAACTACTGCCACACCTTTCTCTTTGGTCTATGGTATATAAGTTATCTTGCCTCTCAAAGTCCAAATTCCATCTCTTCGTATCTCACTCAAAGATATGCTCAACAATGATGATTTTCATCAGGATCATTTGGCACAACTTGAGTTATTAGATGAACGTTGTCTAAATGCTCTTGATCACCTCCAAATCTACCAAAAATGTATCAAATGTGCCTATGATAAACATTTTCAAGACCGAACCTTCCAAATCGGAGACCTCATCCTGAAGGAAAATAAACATGTAACAAAAGCGAAGAAAAGTAAACGGGCAAGTTTTCTCCTAATTGGTTTGGACTCTATATCATTATTCATGCCTATGGATCAGGTGTTTATCGTTTGTCTTCACTCGAAAGTAAACCCAAACTCCGAGCCCCTTAATGCCTTGCATCTTCAGCCATTATATTATTGAATCAAGCCCTAGATCATCTTATGTCTATTAAATGCTTGTCCCTTGAGCACCATTCACCTTCGACTTACCTATTTTAAGGATCAACGGATAAACAAGAATCATGTGATTACCCATCACCTTTCAGCCTTATTTTCGATATGAGTATGACGGCTCTACTCATGGCATGATTCTCATGGATAATTTTCATCCTTTCAAGATGGAATCACATGGTCTTTCATCACTTAAAACCTCTCTTTCATAACTACCCCCATGTGTTATGGTTTTGTCTTCATAACGAAGCCTATACTTCTCTATAGTCTTGTCCATGACCTAAGAGTCCACAAAAATTTAAAGGTAATATATGGGATTTTCAAATTCAAACTCCTTCAAGAAAAACTTCTAAAAAAGGATGAATCCCTCAAAAAGGACATCTATCTTTCTATCTTATTGTTATAAATAGACTGCTCCCTCGAAGGACAACTATACACAGCTAGCCATACTGTATATAGTCTATAACAAAAAGAAAACTATTCGTGTAAAAATAAAACAAAAACATTTTGAAGCTTCCCGCATCGATCAAATTCACAAATACCTCAAGGATATATTCTACTCATCCCACCTAGACTTCCCACATTGATCAGTCTATAAAACAAAAGCAAAAAAAATAAGATAACTTTTTCCTCGTGGACTTGCCTATTTTGATTTTGGGTGTCTTGCAAAAGAGGCATGTTGTCTCACACCAAGGTTATAATAAAACAACCTCTTTCACCTCACCGTCTTTCCTTTCTAATCTTCTACCTACCCAAGGGATGTGCCATAAATGCAACATTTCATGATCATGTGACCTTCTTCACCCTTAGAGCAATCTCAATCATGCAATGGCTTTAGGGTTTTATGTTCATAATAAAATCTTTGGTATGATAGACTCATATTGGTTCTTCTCAATTAGGTGGCTTTTTGTCTCCTCTTACCATTCACCTCTTCTCTTACTTATTGATCCTCTTTCACAGGACCAGATCTTCGACACCTACATTTTAGGAATTCCTCTTTCACCAAAATCACCCATATCTATTCAACCTATACTCAACCATGCCTATTCGACCTATACTTAACCGTGCCTAAATGATATCAACTCCATCATACCTAAATCACCTAAACTCCACCATGCCTATACCCGACTCTCATCACGCAATCCGGCACTATGATAATTCTTCACCGAACTCCTCGTATATGATTATTTACTAATGCACACCTTTAGTTTGGTGGACGTAATCTGAAACAAAACAACAACATAACACAAGAATACCATTGACTATGATAAGACGTAATGACGAAAAATCTGAAATATCAAAATAAATTATAATATTAACATGAAATCACATAATCTCACCTCACCATGAGATTCTTCAACAAGACTATGGGAGAAACTTTACAATTACACCTCTCGATGGCTTCTTCAACACACCTTTAATCGATGGCTTCCTTCGCACACTTCCTACAATATTTCTCACTACTTCTTTCTATGCTAAATGAGGGGGTGGCCTCTCTATTTATAGAACTTCCAGTGCTTATCCATCCTATCTCTAAGATAGGATAAGAAATCCACTCGACGAATCATATTCCATACCTTAACTCTTATCTCAGTACATGTAAGCTTATCTCAAAGATAAGATAAACCTTATTATTTTACATGGGTTCCACATTTTTAGAATTTTTACAAATAAAATACACAAAATATTTATGACCTCACTCCTTGTCCTTATTACCAATATAATATTTCTAATTCCTAATCATGTAGACCCTACTTCTCTAATTACCCAAACTTTGACATTTTAACATTACCGGACCACTTACGACAAATATTTACTTTTTACAACATTCCTATTGTACTTTGATCATACTGTACTCCACATTATCATGGCGGCACCATCGACGGCATGCCGTTATCTTCTATCGGAAGCTACTACTAATTACACTTAACAACATCCTATTCCTAATACATATATTAATGAAATGGAAATTTTGGAGGAAAATTTTAGTGTCGACATCTTCCCCCTTCCTAGCTTCTACTCCGTCCTCGGAGTAGACTATTCTGGTGCTTGGAAAATCTTCAACTTGTCGTGGTTGACCCATTTCGTAATGGGAGTGCCATCCAATTCCTCCAGTCGGTACGTACCATTTTCATGCACAGCTGCTATTTTGTAGGGCCCCATCCATTTTGGAAGAAATTTTCTCTGTCTTCTTTTTTTGTATCTGGAATCATATACTAGAACCAAGTCATTTACTTGAAATGGAGACCACCGGATCTTTTGATCAAAGTACTCCTTCTGCTTCATTTTCTTCTTATGGCTTGTATCCTTTGCTATTTCCCTCATTTCCTCTAGCAAATGAAGATGTACCAACCTTTCTTTTACTGAATCACTTTCATCCATCCTTTCATTTTTCATAACTCTCACAAAGGGGAATATCAAACTCAATAGAAGAATCGGATCAATGCCATAGGCCAACTGAAATGGGGAGTATCCTGTTGCTGACTTTGATGTTGCCCTATATGCCCACAATGCTGCATGAATCCTTTTATCCCATTTATGTACCTGCAAGGCTGCATCTTTTGCTAGAATTTGACACAGCACAAAATTTGTTCATTCCACCTGTCCATTTGTGCTTGGCTTGTATGTTGTTGCCTTCCTGTGCTTGATAGAAAACTTATTGACTAGGGCTTCTACCACCTCATTAATGAAGTGGCTTCCTTGATCTGTTACAATTTCTAATGGACAACCAAATCTGGTGACAATGCGTTCATATATGAACCTTGCCACTTCATCCATGGAAGCTGCTTTCAATGGCCTAGCTTCAACCCACTTGGTTAAATAATCTGTGGCAACTACAATATACTTATTTTGACGTGATGTAGTTGGAAGTGGACCTACAATGTCTATTCCCCATTTTTCAAAGGGACCAAGGGAAGAATAGGACATAATGGAGTGATGAAGTCTTACTGTTACCATGTGTTTGACAAATATCACATGTCTTACAATAATTATAACAGTCTTTAAAAAGAGTGGGCCAGTGATAACCTGCATCCAAGATCCTTCTTGCTGTAAGTTGTCCAGAGAAGTGCCCTCCACATGTACCATTGTGGAATTCTTCTAGAAGCTCTTTTCCTTGATCACGTCCAATCGCCTCTCAGACTCGGCCCATCGTGTCCTATTCAAATAATGCTCCATGCAGAATAGAGTATGGACGACTGGCTTGAGTAATCTTTCTCTTAGTCTTTGCATTGGCACCATCAGGAAACTTGAATTCATTCAGATAATTCCAAATATCTATGTATTCACTAGGGATTGTGTCAAGGGAGAACAATGCTGCATCGGGAAAATCATCATCATCACAAGATGATCCTAAACCATCATAGGCTCGAGAGAGTGCATCTGCATTGACATGCTTCTTTCCTGGCCTATCTATAATATCAAATTCAAATTCTTGTAGCAAAATTATCCATCTTGCTATCCTCCCTGATGGGTTAGGCTTATTGACAATATATTTCAGAGCCTGATGATCCGTTACAACTATAAATTTCTGCCCTAGCAAGTAATTTCTAAACTTCTTTACAGCAAAAATGATAGCGAGCCTCTTTTTCAATTCTGATGATAGTTTACCTCAGCACTGCTCATTTGTCTGCTCCCAAAGTAAATTGGATGTTCATTCCCATTTTCATCCTTTTGGCTCAAAGTACTACCTAGTGCTGCATCTGAGGCATCAGTGTACACAATGAATGGCTTGCTCCAATCTGGATTCTTCAAAATAGGTGAAGACACCAGGGCTTCCTTCAGTTGTCCAAAAGCTTCATGCGCCTTGTTTCCTGGTTCATAAGCAACATCCTTCTTCAAGAACTGGGTTAGTGGCTGTGCAATCTTTGAGAAATTCTTGATGAACCTTCTATAGTAACCCACATGGCCTAAAAATGATCTCAACTTACTTCTATTTATAGGAAATGGTAAATCTTTGATTTTTGAAACTTTATCAGGATCAGTACCAATACCATCTCTGGATACAACATGCCCTAACAAAACGCCTTTAGAACATCCAAAGACACACTTTGTAGGGTTTAGTGAGGCTTGTGCTTCATCTAACCTTTGAAATGTTGTCTCCATCTGGTGCAGGTGGTCCAACTTGCTCCCATAGATGCAAAAATCATCCGTAAATACTCGATGAAGGTCCCAATGTAGGGTTCGAACACCCTATTCATTAAACGCTGGAATGTTGCTTTGAGCATTACACAACCCAAAAGGCATAACTCTATAAGCAAACGCTCCCAAGGAGTGGTGAACGTGGTCTTCACCGATCTTTCTCTCGCTATACGAACTTGGTTGAGCCGCTATATCCATCAAAGAAACTATAGCACTCTGCCAGCCTACTTCGCCCAAGATCTGATCTGAAAATGGAAGAGGGTAATGATCCTTCTTTGTTGCCTTATTGAGCTTCCTATAATCAACACAAATGCGTAGCTTCCCATTCTTTTTTATTGAGATCACAATGGGAGAAACCCATTCTGAATTCTCCACAAAGAAATATGAATCCCGCATCAAGCAACTTATCTATTTCTTCTTTTACGCCTTGGAAAAATTAGGATTCATTCTATATGGCATTTGCTTTATGGGCTTAGCACCATCTACCAGCTCAATACAATGTTCTACCCAACTTACTTGGCGGAGTTCCTTGTAATCAAAAGTGAATAGGTGTATGTACCTTCGAAAGAGCTGGAGGTAGGATTCCTTCTCACTCTCCATCACAGCATCACCAATCTTTATTTGTTGGAGACGATCATCAACTTCTTCTTCGATAATTTTATGGGGTCATGAGTTGGTGTGACCGGCAAGGATATCCATGACTCAAACATCCACCTCGCTTTCTTCATCTTCGTGTCCACTTCACCGGTACTAGAGTAATCGAGAGGATGTCCAATCATCAGTTTCATCACTTGAATCCACAGGTTCTACTTTATGATGTCGAGGGATCACGTTTATCTTCACCCTCTCTCTACCACGTCCAAGTGTCATGAAACCTTCATTCCAGTAGTTTCTTGCATGAACTCTCCTTAGCCATGGTCTTCCCAAGTAGCATTGGGTACGCAACATTACCATTTTTCATCACCTGAAAGTCTACCACACATACCACACCCATAATAGATATTGCCACATTTGAAATTACACCTTCTGGTTTAGTTTTTCCCTTATTTAATGACCTTAACATAAGTGTTGAAGGGCGATCAATTTTTAACCCCAACATATTCATTACAGACTCGGTCATTACATTAACTGCAGCACCTCCATCAACTAAGACATCATGAATTGAAATACCATTACATAATACCTCACTTGTGGAGCATAGGATCTGCCTCTCTCCAAAACAGGGACCTCAACCTCCTTCCTTCTTCGAGCATTGAGTCCACCTCGCAACTCCCGCCTCTTCTCAGAAGACATAGCCAAGAGTTGACCATATGTAATATTTGCAGGCCTTTTGGACAGATCTTCCAAGATGGAGTATGGTCCTTGCCCCGTGAAATCGTAAAATCCTGCACACCCAACTTTCTTCTCCTATGTTTCTTACTAGTTTCTTCTTTCATCTTCTTAGGATCATTTCCATCTTGATTATCTTTTTCTTTCTTTCTTTTTGTTACAAACACATCTACTTCATTATTTCTGCTCTTATCTACTACATCAAAAGAATTCACAGGTGCTTTTCCTTTATCATTATCTCCCTTACTAGATGTAGAAGCTCTATCTGGACAATTATACTTATAATGACCCTTTTTATAACAACCATAACAAACAACTTCAGAAATATTTCTCTTTGGACCTCTATCTCCTCCCTGAGAACTAAATTCCTTTCCTTGAAGAAGATTAATAGTTAACTGACCCATCTTTTTGAGCAGATCTTCATACTCAGTAGATGTATTAGGAGAAATATTTGTGCTCACCGGGAGTGGTTGTGGATTCAGGACCAAAGGTGCTGGTGTAGGCTCTACTTTAGCAACAATTTCTTTGGGCTCCTCTTCCATGCTTTCTTCTTGCCTTCTTGCAATCTCCTTTGCTTGTTCAATGGTGGTTGGGCGGTCATACTTCACTCATTGTCTGATCTCTGGCTTCATCCCAAGAATGAAGTGCTTACAGAGGAGATTATCCACGCCATTCATCAACCCATCCGCTAGTCCTTCCTTCCGGATCTGGGCATCGAGCTTCCTCCTTAGCTCTAGAACACGAGCATGATAATCCCTTATCTTCTCCTTCTCTCCTTGGGATAGCTTTGTGATCTCGATCATGAGATCTGCATATTTCTGTTGTTCACCAAATTCTTCAAGAAAACTTTCGGTTAATAAATCCCATGAATTTTTCACATTATCACCTAGTGTTTCAAACCACCTAAGTGCTGAACCATCCAAAAAGGTAGGAAAAAATTCAGTCCATTGTTCCCTTCTTATAAGGCCATTACAAATACAAGATCATTTAAACTCTTGAATGAAAGAAGAAACATCTTCATTAGATTGAGCTGAAAAAACAGGAATCTTTCCCATTTTCAAAAGTAACCACCGTGAAATACCAACCCACAAGTACAATTAACAAGACTTATGTGCACAAATAATTGGAATCACTATACTAGAAAGTGACTTTACACCTTTCTACAGTAAAATAGAAATGACCACGGTAAACTATGGTAAAACTTGACTTACTACGGTAAAAACTGACTTTACTGTGGTAAACACTATTCACAGTAAAAAGTGAAGTTACTGCGGTAAATACTATTCATGGTAAAAAGTGACCTTACTGCGGTAATTACTATTCCCAGCAAAAAGGACTTTACCAGGGTAACTACTATTCATGGCAAAAATGCCTTTAACATGGTAACTACTATTCACGGTAAAAATGACTTTACCATGGTAACTACTATGCACAGTAAAAACAAGGTTACCCTCCAATTGATTTTTGACTTAGTGGGAATATCTCTCCAGAAAATCCACCAACGAGGAATGGTCCCGGCAACGGAACCAAAATGTCATCAGCAATCCGGCACTATGATAATTCTTCACCGGGAACTCCTCGTGCTATGATTATTTACTAATGCACAAACCTTTAGTTTGGTGGATGTAACTGAAACAAAACAACAACATAACACAAGAATACCATTGACTATGATAAGACAGAATGACGAAAAATCTGAAATATCAAAATAAATTATAATATTAACATGAAACTGTTACAATCTCACCCATGAGATTCTTCAACAAGACTATGGGAGAAACTTTACAATTACACCTCTCGATGGCTTCTTCAACACACCTTTAACTGATGGCTTCCTTCGCACACTTCCTACAATATTTCTCACTACTTCTTTCTATGCTAAATGAGGGGGGTGGCCTCTCTATTTATAGAACTTCCAGGCTTATCCATCCTATCTCTAAGATAGGATAAGAAATCCACTCTGACGAATCATATTCCATACCTTAACTCTTATCTGTACATGTAAGCTTATCTCTTAAGATAAGATAAACCTTATCATTTTACATGGGTTCCACATTTTTAGAATTTTTACAAATAAAATACACAAAATATTTATGACCTCACTCCTTGTCCTTATTACCAATATAATATTTCTAATTCCTAATCATGTAGACCCTACTTCTCTAATTACCTAAACTTTGACATTTTAACATTACCTAGGACCACTTATGACAAATATTTACTTTTACAACATTCCTATTGTACTTTGATCATTACCGTACTCCACATTATTGGCAACGGCACCGTCTCGACGCGCCAGTTATCTTCTATCGGAAGCTACTACTAATTACACTTAACAACATCCTATTCCTAATACCTATATTAATGAAATGGAAATTTTGGAGGAAAATTTTAGTGTCGAAACTCCTCATAGTCATGCCTAGATGACCTAGACTCAATCATGTCTAACTCACCTAGTTCCCATGATACACAATAACAATGGCAATTAAAGCAAGTACATCAATCATCCAGTAAACATCATCAACTATATAATGGGAGTTTCTATGTATCAATACATATATACATAGATATACATAAATATCAGTATCTCAAAACTCTCATGTACAATCTCACATCTTCGGCACGTAGGCTGGTATATATATTAAAAATCACAATAATGGTACAATATCACATATGGATATCAATCATCTCCCCACCGATACCCTCCTCTCTAGTCCACCCGCTCCCTCTCCCACCTCTGCCATACCAAAATCCACCATGAATCTCCCAGCCAATCAAATCTCTCATATCGATCTCGTGGACCCACCTATCGAATGCCAATCACATGCTAGTGGCTCACCCACTCCGCTTAATACCTAGTCCCGTCACTTTCCAACCTTACACCTCTTCTTTATCATTTTCCACAAATGGAAAAGAGAGAAATGAATCCATAAAACATGTATTTTTCATTTTTAGCACCAAATCGACATGGTAGCGTTGGTCATATCATGACCTAGCAAACCGACATCGGTTAAGCTATAACTGGCATCGGTCACCCAATATAACCATTTGACCCACACTATGCCCACTTTGCCTACAAACAATGTTTCTTAAACAACTTTTACCCTTACCAACACCTATTACAACTCACCCACAAGCCTATATTACTCTGTACATTTCCTTACCTACATTTAGGGACATGTTATTTACCTATACCTTGGCCTTACCTGTACCCTGACCTACATACCCTAACCTGAACCTCCTTTTATAACATTCAAATTTGTGTACTCGCTATACCTTGTGATATGCTACCCATGTTGTTCAGCCTAATGACCTTACCTTGCCTAATGTCATGATGTTTATCCCAACCAAACCTTTGGTTCCCTGGAAAAAAACCTATTACCCATTCCTACACCTTGCCTAGTTGTGATTCAAGACCATATCATATACCTTGGATACCTGAACCACTTCAACCTTGTTTGGATAAACCTATCGACCTTTGACGAAGTAGAGTTTATAATCTCTTCAACTTGGTACCTTATCACAATCTATACGTGTGTGTGTGTGTGTGTGTGTGTGTATTTGATTTCCATTACCTATTACCCCAGCCGAACATTACCCTTACCTACACCCCATCCACCCTTGTTTTTATTAACTGTTTATCAAACCACTCACCACTTTTACCTCCAACTTCAACAGTTCTTGGTTTGAGGGGGATCACCTTCACTCCTACTTGGGCCAACCCCACTCTCACCTATATTTGGGGAAACCACTTCCATTTTTGTCAGCATCGCTCACCAAATACAAGCTACGTGATAAAAGGGGAAAATGTAGACATTAAATTTGGGTCACACTCCCCTTTGGTCCCCTTGAAACAATTAATGTAATATATTTAATTAATCATGACCCCTTCATCCCATATTAATATTCATCCTCACATTATTAATTAATTTAATTAATTTATTTTCATCCTCACACCTCCACCTCATCATTACACCTCACCTTGGACCCATTCCAGGGGCATTTAACTCACAATGACCAAGTCATCACTCTCAGCACTGAGTCATCACTCCTAGTGTTGAGTCACCACTTGACCTAACTAACTAAGAATTCTTCCTAAACCTAATTAGACTTCTTCTATGATCTTCCTACCTTTTTTAACGAGAACTCCACTTCCCTAAGTGGACTTAACCTGGAAAAAATGCCAAATCCGGGAAGATCTACCTATTTTTGGAAAACCTAGACTTATCTACCTTAACCAATGCCGATTGTTCCTCAACCGGTACCAAATCACCTAACCATCATCGGTTACTTTATATACAATTTTGCAACCTTTTACCCGGGTTGGTCATTTTTCCTTTTGGGAGAACTATTGCATTCAAGCGAAAATCCAAAGCCTCTCAGCATCCAGATGACACAAAATACTCAACCACAAGCCCAAGCAATCATTTGGCTCTCATCCTAAGGTATTAGAATATTCACGGGGACACTCGTGAGTATTGCTACGACATCGAACATAGAGGATCTTCACGAGATCAACCGCCGTCCTCCTTCACCTACCAAATCTACAAATGCAAGTAAGTATACGTGATTTTAATCATATTGTGCTTGCTTAAAGTTTAGATCCATTACCTCTTTCATTATACTTTACTTCTCCCTGTATTCCTTTATCTCCACCTTCTTACCAATCCATCAATCCAACCACCTATGGAATTTTGGCTCTCTGTACTTGCCCCCTATGTATTCCTAAGTCTTCTTGGTAATATTACGAACCCAACCAATCTCCCTTCATTCTTTGTGCAATCACGAGAAGTTCAATTTTTTTTTATTAAATTACTACCAAATTTCCCCTCCGCGACGTCGTCCTACCACCTTAATCACACGGTCTCATCTCTCTACCAACATCGGTCACTGTGTCTTTTTCTTAACCTCCACCAAAAAACCCATAACTCAACCAAAATCCACCCAGACCCTACCAGACACCCCTGTAACCTTACCTAATACCTCTGCGACCTTCCCCAACCAGAAACATACCTTGCCTAATGCTAGATTAGTTTTTCTTTTAATATTTTTCTTAATCTAGTGTGTTGATAATGTATTGAGATACCTAAATCAAAGTGTTAGCAATAGGACCTTTGTTCTTGTATTTACTTTCATTAATTTGATAAAAATAATGGATTGAAAACCATCTAGGAAGCATCACACTTCTCGGAACTAGAAATTGTTAGGCAATCCACTTTCATTAGCTATTTAATATCATATGATGGTCTTGTTTTGTTTCTTATATAGGTCGTCCCTCCTAGCCAAAGGGAATATCTCACATTCATCGATCAAATTCTAAAAAGTGCACATACCATCTACATAATCACATGTATTCCTCCTTGATCACCTACCTTATTTGTTTTATCGTATACTTTGAGGTGAAACACCAATTGTCGATGAAATTTTTTCTTTGGCTTAATAAATTGAAACTGATCACTTTCCCTAAGGAGGGAATCTTTCCTTCATCAATAATAAAATAAAGTAAAGGGATCCAGGATACATTGACCTTAGAGATAGAATAATTTCCATATAACATGTTCATGAGGGCCATGCCAATACAAATCATTGGTCTAAACCTTTTAATAAGGATATTGCTCAGATGAGAATCATCCATATTATCTAATGGGTCAACGGACCAACTTTGTAAAAGAACTCTTATTCTCCTTGTGGTTATCCAAGACTCGATTATATCTATATTGTATAAGGTGTCCAACTGACGTTTATAATAAAATTTGTATGCATGCCCAACATAAAAACCTATTATGTTTTTCCACGATTTAGAAAATAAGGTCCACTCCTTGGACTTGGCAAGAATTAGATAGGAAGCGATCAGTTCTGAAATGGAATCACCTCTGGTTTAGCAGAAATTAAATGGAGACTAGCTCTTTTTATCACCCTTATGTCTCGGGACCTTAGCACTTGATCTTCTAGTATACTCTTTTTCATATCAACATCAACATCAACAATTTCATCATGTCTTGTAGAAAAAGAGCTTAGTAATGTTGAAATTCATGATGTAAGGCAATTGGATCGAACACGGTATCTCTAATTACTCTAGTGTCCTCATAGGAATATAAATAAGCATCTATGGTCGACATTGCTAGGTCTCCCGCCATTATGAAAAAATATAGGTCCAAAAATGTTGCATATATCATCAACATAAACAATTATTGAGACAAATGACGTACTTGAATTTATGGCAACATTCATATGTCTCTTATTCTAAATATTTGGTTGGATTAAAAAATCATTATCAAATAAATGAAATAAGTGTTAATCATAGTGGTCGTTAGGGTCAGCCATAACTAAATATTTAGAGCTTAGCGGTCGTTAGGCATCATTCACATACTTACTACTAATGCAATGAGAAAAGCGCGGTAATACATGCACCACTACGGGGTCATGATATACGTAGTTTTTATCCTAAGTCTACATGCATCATTGTATTAAAAAAATTAATGCAATGAGCAAAGTTCATCAATACATGCACACTTGACGCTTCAAGACGTATGTAGTTCTGATCCTAGCGGTCGCTAAGTTTAACCACTATGAAATATTTAGAGATTGGTCATATCTAACAATTATTCACAGGACAACTATTATAAGGATGAGAAAAATTATGCCAATACTTGCACCGATGAGGGTTCAAGACATATGTAGTGTTGATCCTAGTGGTTTGCTAAGTTCACCACAACAAATTATTTCTAGTTTGGTTGTATCTAGGCTTTATTCAAAGGACAACTATTATTGTAATGAGCAAAAGAACGCCAAAACTTGCACTATTGATGGGTACAAACATAAGTAGTTTTGATCCTAACGATCACTAGGGTCAGCCACAACATATTTTTTAGAGCTTAGCGGTGGCTATGAATCATTAACAAATAAATGCATACTTCTTATCCTAGATGTTACTACAATTAGCCACAATGATATATCTATAGCTTAGCGGTTGCTAGGCATCATTAATAGGAAAACTATTAATGCATTAACAATAAAATTTAGGTAATATATGCATTATCGAGGGTTAAGGAATACACATTTTTGTTCCTAGTGGTCCTTAAGGTAAGCCAAAATGAAATATATAAAGCTTAGTGGTCAATAAGATCAGCCTCGACAAATTTTTTTGAACATAGTGTTAACTAAACATCATTCAATGCAAATCTATTATTGAACTGGGAAAAGAGTTATAATACATGTTTTCTTAAGGGGTCAACCTTTACTTAGGTATGATTATTTTGTTGCAGGGATGTGTATACCTCTCTTTAATTTATAGAGGAGTCAAGGCATACAAATTTATGTTCTACCAGTCATTAAGGTCAGCCACAACAAAATAATTAAAGCTTTGTGGTCACTATGATCAGCATCGACAAAATATTTTGAACTTGGTGTTTGTTAGGCATCATTCACTAGACATCTATTATTGAGTTGAGCAAAGAGTTGCATTATATGTTTTCTTTAGGGGTCGAGCTTTACTTATCTTTGATTAATTTTTTGCATGGATGTGTATACCTCTCTTTACTTATTTATAATTATACTATATTGGCTGGGCTGTCCCTGATGGACCCAAGTGTTGCACTACATACCCTTGAGAGGGATTAAGCCTTATGTAGTTCTCATAATATTTATTATAAGTTATTGAAAGGAATATATAAATTAAACATTTTAATGATAAATGAAATCTCCAAATCCATGGTGGTCTATAATTAGTCGAAGTAAATGAAGTCTCAAAGGCCATGGTATAATGAATATAAATATAATTACCACACTCTTTGTAGTGTTAGTATGAACATACAGACTCCAAACCCTATGTATAATCTCCCTTGTCATTAAATATCACAATTTCCCAAGATATCACATCTCCTATTTCCATATGCTTCCACTTACCACTGAAAATAAACAAAAGGAATAAATTCTCTTATCTCACTTACCTCAATCTGCATGCAAAGTAATGGTCTTTTGTTGGCTCTTATCAAGATCTATAGTAAAAAAACTTTCCTCACATTTATTAAAGTCATATTAAGAAAGAAAAGCCTTGTCATCTTATAATTTTTAGTGTCGATATATCATTAGCTTATTTAACTAAAATAACCAGAGCCTGTAATTTTAATCTGTAATTTCTGCATTTTTCTTTCCAGAATTATCAAGTAAGTGAAACATTATTCAAAATCTTGTTTATCCTGCATTCTCAAATTACAGGTTTTATAGTTCCCCAATTCACTATTTTTCAAGGAGGAACCTACACAGATGGAACCCTTTATATTTTTTCCTTGGTAGTCACATATATGTTTTTATAAAATTGTATTTCCCACAATTTCCTTATGCAAGAAAATAATTACTGTAAACAAGCAAACAATTACTTGTGTTACTATTACTATTTCATCTTCTGGAAGTTACTATCACTATTTCATTACTTTAGTTTAATTTATAATGAAATGTCTAGAGAAACCGGCCGATAGTGGTCCAAAAGCCCTAAATGAATAACCCTTACTAAACAAAATCTGTTTTCCTCAACCTTGTTAAGCAACACCCATTTTTTTCGCTTCCAATAATCATTGTTTTCCATGTCAGGTATTTTACGAAACATTTCTCAGTCCTCTTGTGAAAAATGCCCATAACATGTTTTTCCATTTCTCGCAAGCACAATACACACATATTTCACAAATCATTTAGGGATCAACAAATTGAATGAAAAAATGATGTCAAACCCTATTAGTTGAGAAGTGTTTGTTAAAGAGCGTTAAAAATATGGTATCATAGAAAAAATTGACTATTGGAAGCACACAAAATAGGGTTTCGTTGAAAAGGCTACGGAAAATTCTACATTTACAGAATTTCAAAAATTTAGAAGGGACAAAGGTGAGAATGCATACCAATTTTTGACGCCTTCACGAAAACAAACCGTGCTTAGAATTTTCAAAATCAAACCATGATCAGGTTTTCCAATGGATGATTATGCTTACAGATTTTTGCCTTTATGCCAATGTTCTCGCCAAAAGCTTCAAAATATCAAGTGTCGGAAATATACTAAAAATGACAATCTATAGTTACATGGAACCGACACTTCCAACCGCCACTTTCTTTGGTGCACGAATTACAAAAGACATATGTATGCCGTTAAATTACTTTATATTTAATGGTTAATTAATGGCTATCAAATGGCACACATATTTTGAATATCATGCAAACTTTACATTGTTCGATTTAATGGCCAATTAATGTTGGAGGAGCTACAATATTAACCATATATGCCACATGCCAATAGAGTTCAATTTTTAAGAGAATTGGTACAATCTATAAAATTACTTTGTCTTGTTTTACATCGTCTAGCCCAATATTATAGTGGAATTGTATTGTGTAGGAGAATCATTGTCAATATTATCATCTATAAATTACATAACGAGTATATAAGTATTCCATACTTTGACTATACTACCAATGATATGTGGTTCAATTGATGTCACACATATTAAATTATCATATTGTCTGAACAAAAATATACATGTTTACCGACATCATTTTTAAAGTGTTTTGTTGCACAAACAATATTTTGGGATGTGTGTGTCAATGCTCTTGGTGGCGCCCATGATGTTGATTGTTGGAATTATTCTGAAATAAAAATAAGAATGTAAAATAGAGAAGTATTAGCTAACTCCAATGCATGATCTTTTTCCTACATAATGTATACCATCTTTTATAATTGAATGTATGATGCAATACTATATTACTATGGTTAAAAAATTGTAATTTACTTGGGTAAAAATACTTACAACTTGAAGTTGTACATCCAATATTTTCTCCATTAGCTTTCTCTCTTGTTCCATTCTTTCACGCTCAAGTTAAAGTCTTCCTGGTCAATTTATTTCATTGTCATTTGAATAGATGCATGCTATTTTCCATTATCTCTTTCAAATCTCCATAAGAGTTTCTTTTTCTCTTTACACATTTGCATTGAATTCCATTTTTATTCAAAGGGGTTTCTTGGTTTGCTCCTTCCAAATTTTCAATGTTGATAGAAGGGATTTTTATTTCCTTTCATGTCTTTTTCAGAAGTAGAAGTTCTTATATTAACCCATTATTTTCCATTAAAACCAATAACCTTGGGTGTTTTCCGTGTAATGCGATCCATATCTTCATAGAAACTCCATGTTGAATGTGTTTCCCCCATTGTGTTTTCTAATTGTTTCTCCTTCTTGAGGGTTTTCTTCAACCTATTCATCTTGTATTTGCATTGCATCCCAATGAATGTTTTTCATAAACTTGATTCAAAGCATCTTCTACTTTATCCCAATTTTTCTTGCCGAGTTTTCCACAGTTTAAATTTTCATACACCTCTTCAAATTTTGAAATAAACGCGTTTTCCACGAGAATATTTTGGCCAAATCTTTTACTTGTATTCTTTCTTCACTCCTCATTATTTCTATCTCTGTCATATGCATGGGTTATTGAAATTGTTTCTTCCAATTTTGAATCATCAACAATATATGGAGTATTTAGATCTATTTGTGAATGTGGAATGTAATGACCCAATTTCTGTGTGCCCCTTGTATTTTCTTGAAAATTTGAGACACTATTTCCATCAAAGTTCTACACGCAAAATTCCTTTTCATGACAGAGTTTCTTAGATGTCTTTGAAAAACCCATATTTTTTCAAAGTTACTTGAAGTTGATTTGAGACCTTGGGATTTGATACGTGAAAAAGAAAAATGGTAATTTTTGCATGTCGTACAAATTTATTAGTTACTATAAACATTCGAAATGAAAAAATAATTCTTACTACATCTTTTATCTAAACTTCATTTCATTTTTCAATAATATATACAACAGGTGTCGCGCTCTATAATTTCATAGTATCAAAACTTGTGGAGAAAAATTTAAAATCAGTTAAGTACCTAATAACAAATGTAATACTTACAATCATTGTGAAATGGGTGTGCAAAATGAGATTCTTCAAAATAGAATAACAATGTTTTACCTCTTTTAATTTTCTATAAATATGTTCTTCACCCATTTGTATATGTGCTCCCTGTTTTGGTGTTGTCGCCTTCCAAATGAGTATACAATTTCCTTTTTATTGCATTGAAATCAACACATTGACATAGCTTGCGTGGATTAAAATTTAATATTATACCACTTAACATTAAATACGGTATAAAAAAATTAAAAATACTTTCAAATGGAGGATTTTACATTATTTAGTTTAATGGACAATTAATGCTTTGAGGATTTTACAAAAAGTGTAATTGGTATTGTAGAATTAAGGTAAGAATTTTATAACATGATTTTTAATGTATG
Source organism: Taxus wallichiana var. yunnanensis (assembly GCA_018340775.1). Classification (NCBI taxonomy): domain Eukaryota; kingdom Viridiplantae; phylum Streptophyta; class Pinopsida; order Cupressales; family Taxaceae; genus Taxus; species Taxus wallichiana. Next base: position 601,115,600 of record CM031243.1, on the reverse strand, counting down.
AAAACTAAATTTTGACATGGTTTGAAACTTAAATTTAATTGAAAACAAGTCTTTAATATTGACAATTATTAATAATAAACTTATATTGTTAAAAGACTATGTAAGATATAAAAATCAAAGAAACAATTAATACACATAATGAATCAAAGTATATAGGACCACTTTGTTAATCAACTAAACATAGCTATACAATTAGAGAATAAAATACTAAAAATTAGAGAATGTTAATCAAATAAACATAGCTATTAGATATAAAAAATTAATTTCCCTAAATATATACTAAACTTAAATTGGAGGACATTGAACTATTCCTTAGTGCGAGTAATAATTTTATAAATAGTTTTCTTCAAATTGGAGGAGATTGAACTTTTCCTTATTGTGAGTAATAATTTTATAAATAGTTGTCTTCAATATTATCGTGTACGAGAAACATTTAACACTGACGACCGCTTAAGATAGACAAATTTTGACTAGAATGGCAAGTGAAAATGTTAGTGACGGCCCTTCGATGTGTGAGTGATGGATATTCCAAGTGTGAATGCTCGTACTTTTTCACATGAGTGATCACACAGAGATGTGTGATTCCTTGGCTTGCTTTCACTACGAAGTGTGATCACTTGCAAGTCTCAGTGCGAGAATTCACACTTGGAATTGCGATCACTCACACATTAAAGTGCGATCACTAACATTTGACTTTCATTTTAGTAAATATTTGAATTTTTACGTGTACGAGAAAAATTTAAGTCCTAGCAGCCACTAGGCTATACAACTTTTGAAATCCATACACTATGTGTTTTATGGATAAAAATATACACACGTAGCGGGATCTAAGAGTCTAATACAATGTGTTATATGGTCAAATAGGAGCACTAATATGGTAAAATAGGATCCAAATTCTCCATATGTTCAAGATTTGGATTAAATGAGGTTTCAAAGATGTTCATATAAGATGTATATTTTTATTTTCTCATTGTGATTTCAATTCTCCATACTAAGGTTCAATATTTAAGTGTCCTCAGTACTAATTTTCTCTTTTTATTTGTGGATACAATTGAAAATGAACTCTATTTTTGAATATGGAGCACATGTGGATTTACTATCCATGTGTGAAAGTTGTGGAGGGACTAGTTTATCCATCCAAAACTACACTCCATTGTAGAGACATGGGATCTAGCTTATTCATTGTCACAATAAGTATTGTATTCAATGGAAAAGTGAGATACATCATACACAATTGATGATTGTGAAACCCTGACAAAAATTGAAAGCAAGGGATACTTTATCCCATGGGAAAAGAAGCAATTGATTAAGAATGTGATTTCAAAAGTTTCACATGTCGGGAGTGATGGAATTCAAAACATCATGAGAAGTGGCTCAGGGGATATATTTGATGAGGATGATGTTTTGAATTCTAACGGTGATAGCCATTTATTCACAACTCCTAAAGACATGAATGAATTTTCTAGAACCTATGTGGTGCTAAAAAATAAGTGTGATAAAAAATAAGGTGACATAGCTAAAGGGTTTATATTCCTAGTACAAGAACAACATGTGATTTTGGGAGTAGTGTTGGGACCCACACAGTTTGGTGTCTTTTTGGAGAATATTATAACTAGATGCAATGATTTTTATCCAAGTCTACAATGCAACAACAAAGCTACATGGATAATTAAAAACCTATTTTATCTAGAAATAGGAACTTCACTTCACATGAATGGAAATTTTGAACTTGAAGAAACCACCACCATCAAACACTGACTTTAATTTGAAGTTCAAGGGGTTGTTGTGAATTTGATACATTTTTGTTCAAAAGAACACAAATTTGTTGCAAAAGTGCAACAATTACAAATGTATGTGAAGGAGACATGGTGCACTTTAAAAATTGGATGGTAATACATTTGGGGTGCATATTGATAAATTAATTAGGCCTTTTTGCAAGGGTTGCTCCATATTAGAAGGATCTCTCATCCAATGGCCTACCAACCAGTTGGCCCATCCAAATGGTTCTGTTATGGAAGTAAGGCTAAAATAAATTCTAGAAGATTTTCCAAAAAATGTGGAGTGCATTTGAAGAGCCATTGCCTCAACTGGTAGACCCAAATTAATATAAATCTTCCATATGTAGTAGTAATGAAAATTTGATAAAAATACCTTACAACACCTATAAATGCCAAAAGGTAAATACACACCAAAGGTAAGGGAAAAAGATGAAAAAACAAAAGAACAATTTTTGTCTGAAGTTGAGAAAAAACATTCTGCAAGGAAGGATGTCTCTCTAATCTATCTCTCAGCGCTTTCAATCACAGTTGTAATTTAACTCTAGGGATGAATGAATGTGTACTCAAAAAAATGTACTTAATACATTCACCGCAAATGCTAGCAGTTGTGATCAAGGTCAAAATTTTGAGCATACTATAGATAAATTAAAGTTATGTGGAAAGGATGTATGTCAGGATGCATGGTATAGATGTCATGGAATCCTAAAAAGCACCTATTACAAATACAAACAATCATGGATTAATGGATAGAGGAGGGTAGTAAATGAAAATACAAGAAAAAAGAAACAAATTCCAAATAGTGTTGCAACTATTACATTCATATCCAAAATGGTGGAGAGGAATTCTGATATATTGCTACACATGTATTGTTTAGTGGGACAAAATGGTACTAAAGTAACAATGAGACTATTGCATGCATGTTATAGTTTTTCTTACATCCCAGTAAAAGTGTAACAAGGTCCTTTCACGGGTGGACCTTCCTCCAACAAAGACAATCAAATTTCATAAAAATATGGCAAGAAAATTTTCCCCATGTTTCAATCACTAAGAACAACTTCTTCATCAAATATGACGAGTTCACAGAGCTTAAGAACAAATGTGTAGCCACCTCATGTCCAAACAATGACACAAATAAATCAAGCCGAAATGGCACAATGATTACATTCAAAGCTTTTGTTTAAATTACTATGCACATAGAGCACAATCACAAAAATCATAATAGTTATTTGAGCATCATAATAGTTATTTGAGCATTGCAGATCTAGATCTAAACCATATGAAAGATTGACTAAACAATGATTATAATGAGATTTACCATGCAAGAACCATATTCAGTCACATCTAACACCAATATCCAGCCAATATGATCCATTATATTAAATACTACAAAACACAGAAGCTTCATACATCATAGTAATCCATATTCCATGAGTCATGCATGCACTAAAAAATAACATAACTCTACAATCATCATAGTATCAAAAGTATTAGAACCATGCAAATCAATACATATATATAGGGGTGGGGACTTTCCCTTCACCACCCATGCACCTTCCAAAAATAGACTACATGCTAATAATAGCCATGCCTTTTACAAGAGAATACAAAAGCATGCAAGTGCTCTAATAATAGATTTCCTATAGTTAACTCTAAGTATAAATCCTATTATTAAACCAAAACTATGCATGGCACTCAAACTACTACAAATCCCAAAATAGCCTTGCGTGAACTACAAGTCTTCCATGTCATCGCATGCTCAACACTCCATCTCCAAAAATAGCCTAGATCTGCAAAAGTGGCTAAGTCATGTGTACACTTGTCCTAGGCACATGTTGTTCTGCTATATTTTTGCGTCCTTCTATGTGCCATGTGTCCGCATGCCCCAATCCTTATGCACTTTCATACTTGAGCTATCTTTTATCTACTCAACATTACCCCACACTAAATGCATTTTTGCCCCAAAATGGGTAATCTTAACTTATCTCTCCAAAGTAAAGAATAATGAATGAAAGAATGAAGATTTTTTTAAAAAAAAGAATGAGATATCACTCAATGCTCTTCTCCTCAACATGTAGTATTAATTCTGGATACTCATTCTTAACTTCTACCTCCAATGCTTGCCAATCACTTAATGCCTCACCTATTTTTTCTGGACATCTATGACTATGGCATCTAGCTCATCTTGAGTCATATTCTCATGTTCATTCTACAAGATTCTACAAATATTTTCCATACTAGAAATCATGCCTTCCATATAGTCCATCTTCCCAACAATCTGTTTTCCTATCTCCTTCATCCTATTTTCATGTGGTTCTTGGGAACTTGTAAGTGCTTTTCTTCTCTTCCACCAAAGCAAGTCTCTCCACATGCCCAAGTGTCTCATCCTTCATGGATTTGAGGACTTCATTATCTTCTACAATTTTCCTCATCCTAACAATTGCATGTGGTGTCGTGCACATGTTCAAGGCCTGATCTTCCTTCTTCAATTCATCTCTCAAGGCTTGTAGCAATGACTCATAACTTGCAATTTTTCTAGAAATGGTGGCTTTTACCCTTGTTTCTTCCTCTGCAGGGTCTTTTGGCATGGCATACACATGGGCCCTTCATCTATGACCAGTTTTACAAGTGTGTGTATATAGTGCATTACAAGAAGGAAATTTTTCTAGAACTTGAGATTCCAGATGTGGCCTTACCTTAAGAATATAATCACCAATCTCCTCGGCCATACCATCAATGCTTCTATCTTTTCCTCGGCCTTTTCCTTCTCTGTTGTGAGGCACTTTATTTTGTATCCTTATCCTTGTTTCATCCATCAATGCCCCTAATGGTTTCCACTTTGTCTATGTTCCTACGCACAACCTCTGCAGATACCTTTACCAAGGCATTTCTCACTTGTTCATCTGACATAACAATTGGCTTAACATTTACGTGTTGGATGTGGGGTGCTTTCTTCATTCTATGTGAGATGCATGATTCTTCACACACATCAAAATCAAGCTCATCCATATGAGTCTACATTGACCATGAAAACTTGCTTCCATGTGCACATTTTTCCATCTCCACATCCATCAACTCCCAACCATACAAGTCCTTAGTTTCCACAGTACTCTGAAGTGTGCATGTATGATCTTGTTGGTATCATCCACATATCCAACCACATGAGTCACATAGTCTTCACCTTCTTTCTCCTCCCTTGTTCTTTTTCCCTTAGGAACCCGGGTGCCTAAATCCAAAATTGGGCCTTCACCCTTTTTACTTTGTTTTTTTTTTTCCCTTCATCCCTTCCTCATCATCCTTCATTTCTTCATCATGGGGCTCCTCTTGTACCCTCAGGCTACACTGGAGTACCTACACACTTTCTCTGACTCATCCTCCTCTCCATCCTTAAGCTTTAGCTTGCACCTTCTCTTCTTCTCATCTCTACTTTACGGGTGAAAAATCCTGAGGTGACCTTCTTAATGGTTGTGATGACCCACCCCTGAAACCCTTGTCCTCTTGAACACTCTCTTGAACTATGGCTCTTTGACTATCTTCTCCACATTGATTTCCATTGTGTTTGTCTCAAACACTTCATCCTCTTGCTCTTGTGATGGGGGCATCATCTCGCACTCTTTCCTTTCTCTATCCATAGGTTGTCTTCTACCCCTATGGTCCAACCCACCACTATCTTCATGAATTTATTCTTCTTCTTCTTCTAAATGGGTGAAGTAGGATTTTCAGTTGCCAACGTGCCAACTATGTGCTTCCCTTTAGGTGGGCTTGGCAGTTTGAACTCATTCTCTACATACTTTTTCCATTCTCCAGCCTAGGCTTAAGCTGAAGGTATACCAATGTTTCCCCATTATCACCTATTTCCAAACTCACAGGCTTCATAGTTATGTCATCTAAAATGTATCTTTCAATATAAGTAAGACTTACCTAGATAGACGTAAGTCTTCCATGAGAGTGTGGTAGTCACAATCTACCTTATCAGCATTGTAGATTAACTTGCACACATATGAGATTCTATGAATAGATTCCTAAAAAATTAACCATGGTGAAAGCATAGGGTAGTTTTCACCAAGGACTCCATGTCCCATCCTTCATCACAAAATGTGCAATGTAAAAATGTTGATAGACTACAAACTATGCCAACTTACCTACTACCATGGGAAACTCCTTAGGTATCCTCCACTCTTCCTCAATGTGGCATGAGTCATGCATACCACATCTCTACCCTTGGTTTGAATGGGCCACTCATGGTCCCCTCACAAAGATACTTTTCAAATCTCTCTTGTGAGAGATTTCTTTTCTGTAGGGTACTCCCATTTTTGTTCTTCTGGCCCATCGGGCACTCCAATCTCCACAAACACAAGGGACAATAGAATAGTGCCAAAGCTAATTTTCTCACCTTTACATGCCTCTTCAATGATCATTTCAGCAAATGTATCCAGCCAAGTTGTAGGTCTCCCCTTGTGACATTTTCTTTGTAACATGTAGCCATAAAGTGTTCACCTGTGACCATCTCTCTTGGTCATTCAATTTTTCAATAAGTGTGAGGCTTCTTGTATGACCGGATACTTCCTCATCTTGTAAATATCCATATCCATGCCCCACCTTTTGTATAACCCAACTCCTTGTTGGTTGCTATAATTTTGCTTTTATCAAGTTAGGTCATTACTCACCTCTTGTGCTATGCTTTTCAAACCCATCAAAGTGCAATCAAGGGCATGGTGATCCTCATTCATCACCCAAAAAAAATAGAAAAATTCCTCATGGACTCTACTCATTAGCCACTGGTATAACTTCTTTGGATTTTTCAAAATAAGGAAGTTCATACAACTTTGTAAAACCCCTACCTTTCTTAGGAGCTTCTCCCCAACATCATCATATATATGGGCATGTCATCCATGTCCATTTGTTTGTCTTTTTATTCAACAATGCATCCAACTCCTCCTTTGTTATCGGTTTTCCTATGGTTGTAATCATTGAATTTTTTTGATAGACATGGGAATCCCAATCACATGGCCCATAATCACTTCCTCTGGGTATTGCATTTCAAAAACCTACTTTTGGGGCATCCTCGATCTCAATCTCAACTTCCTTTTGTTTCTTTCCCCTTGTACCTGCCCTTGGTGCTCTTTTTGGTGTCATTTCAATCAAAATATGTGTTCTCTTACCTCCCTCAGCTCTGCAACTTGGTTCCTTGTGCCCTAGCTCAAACTCAAACCCTAGCCATCAATCTCCTTTCCCACACACCTTCACCTTTCTCAAACACTTCAAAAAATGGAGCATAATAGTTCCTCATGTGCATATCTGACCAACCCAACCCAACACATTTGCAACTCTCCACTCTTCACAACCATCTTAGCTAGCTCAGCTCGTAAAAACTCACTCACTCAGAATTCATAATCACAAAGGTAAAAATGGCCTCACAACCCTTCCTTATATATATTTTTAAAATTATCACATTTATTGCTCCTTCACCTACCACCAATCCCAACATTAATGCATCATTCATCAATGTTTTTTTGTTCTCTCATTTCCATGCCACAGTCATAACCTTCTAGCACACCTTCTACTTCTTGGCCACAGACCTCCTTCCATGCCCATATGCATGCAAAGTACTTCACCATTGCACCTTCCTTCCAAGTAGTTTCCACTTTATAACCTACCTCACGTGTTATATTGTGTCCATTTTTCCATATGTGGTCTTCATTTAGGAGTAATTTTTTCTATCTACACCCTTCCAAAAAGCACCTGCACAAAATTTTCCTTATGCATACCCATCTTCAGATGAAAATCAACTATATTCAACTTGGTAATGAACCCTTGTATGTAAACCACCCCACACTAAGGGTATGTGTGGTCCTCTGCGCATGAAAACACTTAAATTGTAATCAACTTTTGGCACGCAAGCATGCTTATTACACAAAACATTGAAACTAAATTGACAAAGCATAACAACGATGAAGGAAACACATATAAAGGAAATGCATTAAGGAAACCTAATCTAAGTGGAAATACTGCCTTATTACAAACACCAAGAAGACTTATTTATAGTAGGGCTTTAGCCTACTCCCATTGAAGTAACTGGGAAACCATGTTCCATCCAACCTCTAACTAGAAAGCACTTGAATCAAGTATATAAGTGATAACATACGGTCCCAACCAATGCACCTTAAGCTTTCTAGGGTGGCGTAAAAAAAATTGAATCATACAAAAGTACCATTTTCCCAACCTCAAGCTTCTTATCCTTGATGTTCTGTCATGTCATGCCTTCTTCTAGATTTTTTTCTTGCTTCTGACTCCATCTTGTTATGGCACACCTTTCATCCAGCTACATCAATTTTTCAATACATTCTTCCAATGCTTTCTCATCATCCAGACCTCCTGCACATGTAATACACAAAGAAAGGTAACATGAATTCCATGGGGAGAACTACCTCTGTGCCAAACACCAACTGAAAGGGTGTTGCTTTATTCAACCTCTTGTAGGTTGTCCTGTATGCCCAAAGTACCACAGAAACCTTGTCATCCCAATCTCTCCTTCCAACATCACAAATTTTTGTCAAGGTATGGCTCAATATCTTTTGTTGAAAGCCTCAATAGTTCCATTTTCTGAGGGTGATAAGGGGTTTTCCTATGGTGTGTAACCATAAATTCATCCAATAATATCTTGATAGTCTCATTAAGGAAATGAGTACCCCTATCACTTGTTAAACTTAAAGGGCATCCATACCTGCTAATAATATTTTCCCATAGAAACCTTGTTGTTGTAGTTTTTGTAATCCTTTTATAGGTGCCACTTCTTCCCCCACCTTGTAAGATAATTTGTACAAGTTATAATATAGCATGATCTGTCCTGCATGCATGGTTGGGGAAATAGGGCCCACAAAGTCAATTTCCCACTTCTCAAAAGGTTTTGCACTAGTAATAGGCCTCAAAGGCATTTCATCTCATTTCCCAGGATTTCAAGGCATTGAAAAATGGTCACATGCCTTACAATATGCTTTGTAATCCTTGTATAATGTTTCCCACCATAGACCAGCTAGTAGAATCTTACACATGGGCATCCCTACATAGTGTCCACCTCAATACCACCACCATGAGCCTCTGCCATAATTTCTTCATGCTCTCATGCTCAAGTACACACACATCGTAAAAATTCATCATGACCTAACTTGTATAAGTCTCCACTAATCAACATGTAAGGCGTGACATGAATAGCAAGTTGTTTCTTTTCTAAAGCCTTCATTCCTTTGGGTGCCACACCTATGTGTAAAAAAAGATAACAATATCCTCCAAGTCCAGGGCATGGTTCAACTTGAATAGCTATGCATCTAGCATTGTGTCCTCAATGCTCTGCATGTGTCCTCTCTGATTGAATCCTTGATAAATGGTTTGGACCAGAATTTCTTTACCGGGCTTAACCACCACCATAAAATTGAACTCCTGAAACAATAGTACCCAATGACATATGCACCCCTACAAAATGGGCTTGTTCACCAAGTACTTCAATGCCATGTGGTCTATATAAAAGATGAAAGGTGTAGCCAAAAAATACTATCAAAACTTATGGAGTGTAGATCATAGACAAGGCCTCATGCTCTGTCATTGTATAATTTTTTTCTGTTGGAGTCAACTTTTTTACTAGAAAAAAAATAGGATGATCAACAATCCCTTCTCTAAGATGAGCTAATACGGCACCAATGGCCATGCCAGAGGCATCTACATGAACGTGAAAAGGCTTGGACCATGAAGGAAAGTGCAAAATAGGTGTTGTAGTAAGCCTTTCCTTCAGTGTGTCAAACACACGCTGTTGTGCCTCACCCCAATAGAACTTTCCTTTTCCCTTGAGTAATTCTTCTAAGGGCATGGTGATCTTGGCATATCCCTTTATAAAATTTCTGTAATAACCTATGTGCCCCAAGAATCCACACACCTCACTTTGGCTAGTAGGCTCTTCTAAGCCCAAAATAATAACTACCTTAGCAGGATCCACTAGCAAGCCTTCTTTACAGATGATGTGCCCCAAAAAAATTCCAAAGGGTGTGGAAAATATACACTTCTTAATGTTCAAGATATGCTCAACTACCTACACCTCTCAAACATCAGCCTCAAATTATCACAGTGATCTTTCATGAGCCCATAGACTGTCCAATCATCTAGATACACCTGTAAGAACTTGTGAATAAAATCCTGAATGCTTGTACCACTATGCACAAAAATACTGTAGGCACATTCTTTAATCCAAAGGGCATAACCATGTATGCAAAAACTTCCCCACTCGGTGGTGAAAGTTGTCTTCTCTTGATCTTCTTCAGCTATCCTTACCTAATGATATCCAGAGAATCCATCAGTGAAGGAGTATATTTCACGCCCCTAACACCTTCCAAGATTTCCTCAGTAAATGGTGTGGGAAAGGGATCAATCACACATGCAACATTTAACTCCATGTAATCCACACAAATCCTAATTCTACCATCTTTCTTGATGTTGATCACCATAGGGCTCACCCATTATGACTCCTCGATTGGCACAATAATTCCAGAAATTAACATTTTGTCAATTTCTTCTTTTACCTTGACACACAAGTTCGGATTCATCTGTAAGGCCTCTTCCAACTAGGTGCACACCTTCCTTTACTTTATCTTCATCTCTCCCAATGATTCATGTACACCTTTCAATCATGATAGCCTCTAGGGAACAAATCCTAAAAGTCACGCAATAGCTCAATGATTTTAGCAACTTTAGAGTCAGACCAATAATCTCGATAATGGCTTCCTTAGGTTCAACATCCATTCCAATGTTCACTTTCTTGGTCTTCATAGGCTCATGGTAGGCGTGCGCCTTCTCATTTGCATTGTCCAAGACTTCACGTGTACCCTCTATGTGCTCAATATCTAGGTTCTCTACCTCTTCATCATCAACCATGTAGATCATCTTACCCTTTTCTCTTTCTAGGAAGGCACACCCAAGCTACTCTGCATTTGTTTCTTCCTCTTCAAAGCATGCCACCAGGTCTGATTCTCCTAACAACTCCTAAAGTAACTCTTCAGCCTTTACACTATCTCCCATAGTTAAGTGCTTCATAACCTACAACACCTCATTCACTAGAGGTTTAGAAGAAAAGTAATCAAAGGTCTGAGTCATACCTTCAGTAAGTTCTTTCCAATTTCCAGTCACCCTATTCAACTCTGCATAGACATACCATGCACACACACACCTCACAAGGTGAAATAAAACTTGTGCACCCATAAAGAAGGTGGTAAAGCTTCCTACCCCACCATCTAGAGTCTCTCACACTACTTAAATGTGGTGTTGAACAAGATCATTACCATGAAATGCACAAATTTGAGTAGGCACATTGCTTCTTAGAAACTGAGTAGATAAAGCAATCCTTACTTCTCTCCACTCCAAATATTATCCCTATGAACAATCCACCAGCGTGTTGTCATCCCATAGAGTATATACTAACATGTTCCTTCTTTCCACCTGAAATTCCCATTGAACTTCCATAGCAAGTAGGAATACTTCTGGATTCTCCTCACCTATGTACTTTGGTACTTGATGTTGCCCAAATGCTTGATACTTGTGTGGCTTACTTACGATGCGTGCACATCTGCACTTCATACTTTGTGCCCAACCATTTCATAAGTTTCATCATGTGCCCAATTTTCACATGAAACACTTGTAGTATCACTCATGGACTATGCATCATCCCATTGGAGAACCTTTTTTGATGGCTCAAGAACTTCCAGATCTCGAATGGTGCACACATAAATTATGTTCAAGTCTTCTTCACTTAAGGGCTCTACATAAGGCATAGATTTCCCATCTATGTCGAGGTATGATGACATGCTCTTCCTTGTTCTCAAAGCTGATATACCCCTTATTGAAATGCAGTCAACGTTGTTTGCATAACACCAAGGGTGCCCAAGTAATGTGGGAAAATTGTCTGCTTCTTGCAAAATGCTAAGACCTCAAAGTCCCAGTGAACTTGGCCCCTGTATAGTAATGGATGCATCTTTTAAAACTCCAATGGGCATTTCCTTAGTTTAGGTTTTCCATGAACAACACATTAGAAGATGGTTGTAATGGAGGTCTTCCCATCTAAACCCATGCATCCAAAGTAAGTACATTTACTTCCACACCTGTGTCAATCAAGATGTTACTCAAAATCCAACCATCAACATCAACAATAACATTTAGAGTAATCTCCTTGTCATAATCCAAACTTTCTAGAGGAAGATTAACATGCAAAATTTGTCTCTCATGCTCAGTCCCAGTCAGTGTGGAGTGTTTCCCTTCAACTAGCTCCCCAACAAAGGAATAATGTTCTCTTGGTGCAACATCTTGCAAACCTCTTTCAAATCATCAACATCTATCTGATGGAGATCAACTACTTTCTTTTGTTCCAAATTCCATGATTGTTCCTTCAAACATTATATCTCACCCTGTAAATTCCAAATTACCTCCATGGTTTCTTGATAAACCTCCTTCTATGCATAGGGTCTAGATACTTGGCATGCAGGACTTCCTCCTTAGTAATGGTAGGCTTTTTTTGTTGTAGCTTCCCTAGTGCATGCACAACCTCATCACATGTAGTAATCTTTATAGGTACCAACTCAGTATCCGATGCTAACTTTGGCATCCATTGGTCTTCCACGGTGTGTTGTACTCTAACCATTCTCACACCTTATTTTCCTGTTTATGTTTCTTTCTTAAGTGTTCATACAAGTCGGGGCATTCTTCATAACTATGATTCTTTCCACAAAAATAACACACAATATTATGTGGACATTCACACTGTAGTGATCAGGAGATCCACATATATAACAAGTCCCACGAGGGAAATCACTCCTTCCACCCCCATGACCTCGACCTTTGAATCCACCTTTGTAACCTCGACCTCTACCACGATCACCATCAAGAACCCCTCACTGTGATCATAGTCATGATGCTCACCCTTTTCCTTGGAATTATTTACAACACCAGTCTGTTTCATATGCCAATATCAATGGCATCATGGATCTGATCAATCAACCTACAATCTTTAGTATCATGAGTCGAGGACCTACAAATCTTACAATAACTAGACACATTCTTTCTTATCACACTGCTACAATAATGGGCATCGGCTTGAACTATGGTCCAAGTGACATATCTCACAATCCAACAACAAGGAGCACACCGATTTCAAGGGAAACTATCCTTAGTATGCCCCTCTACTTCACAATTTGTACACCAAATTCCATTGTGTCTCATGTGTTGAATTAGCAGATAATTTCTCCAACTATTTCACCATTGCTGTAATTTGAGCTTCCAAGAATGGGCTCACTCATGTGTCCACACTTCCTACCACCTCGAATGCATGTAGAGCTACTTCAAGTGCCTCATGGATCCATATAAGTCTTGTGTGAAAGTGCCTCTAAAAGGCATGATCAGTCCTCCAAAAACCACTTGTGCATGTTGGCTTGCATGGATGTCATAAGATAACTTAGACATGAGAGTCTTGAACCATGCATCATATTCTCGAACACTTTCAATAGTGCCTTGCTTAATATCCTTGAGCACGCTTATGCTTTTCTACTCAAACTCAGGGATATAAAATTCCTTTAAGAAAGCATCTCACAGTGTTGTATAATCCACACAAGTCTTATCAGGATCAAACTTTCTATACCAAGTTGTGCGCATGCCCTGCAACGTAGTTACAAACTAACTTGCCTTGCACTCTGAGTTGTAATCCCCTTCATGCCATAGTATCTCACACATATGCATGTGCTCAACTGCATCTTCAATGCCTCTATACTTTGGAAGATGGAGAGACATCTCCATATAAATTTTTTGAGGTTGGTGCGGCCCTTTCCCACCAGATCCAAACCTCTTGTGTTTCCTCCTGTATTTCCACCACCCCAGATCCACAGATCCATCTAATCCAGCCACCTGATCCTCTATCCACCCCTCTCTAGGGTAATGGACCAGAAGAATGCACTACCTTGTGTTTCGATGGTTGTGCTAAACTGAACGCCCATAGTCTATGAAGTTGCACTACTTCCATATGTGATGCCAAGGTTATGTGTGCCTACGTTTTGTGCCAATGATGCCAAAAAAATACCTCCAACTAGTCCTCCAAATAAAGTAGATGATGATTATGCCATAGATGAATAAGCTCCTGATTAACTCTTGAACTTGACTACAAATTAACTCTATCTACTGCAACTCTACTACTCACACTAGCTTGTTGATTATTGATTTATCGTAGAAACTAGAAAACCAAGCGCAAGGGCTAGGTCACTAGGTAGATTTAGATGCACACCCATGGCCCATGTCATCTCTACTAGCACACTCTCATCTGAGGCTGAAGAGGGTTCCCTACCATGATTTCCCAAATGGGGAGATCCAGATGCTCTGCTCCATGTCTTCTATGTGAGCTCCAAATCCTTCATGAGCCATCTCTCTCCATAACACCATCCATTCTATAACTTCACACTACTTCTCTAAATCCCTCTCACACGCCTCATTGAACTTAAGCCACCTTTCTTCCCTCTTTCTTTCTACCACTAGGTCTTGCCATCCTTACTAAACCTACTCCTTCCCCCAGTGCATGGTGGGGGTTTAGTTAGCCATCGACTTCTCTTCTAAATCCAGGGTTACAATCAAGATCTTGATCACGTGGGATACCACACAAATACGATCCTCTGGGTTCACGCAAAAACTAAACTCAATAACCTCCGGGAAAGAGTAAGTCAAAACTACGTACTCAAGAATATAGTTGTTCAAAACACCATGGAACCAAACATCCACAGAGCATCATCCAAATCAAATCTGCATCATACAAGGCCTAAATTCTTCCTACATCCAAACAAGCATGTGAAACCTCCAATTCCTCTTAGATGCATAAGCAACCAACCACTCGTACAACTCTATGGGAAAGATAAAAAGAATGTCTCATATAATGTGTCATACAAATTCTTCTCAACCCATGTGCGTGCATTAAAATCAGGTCCAGTGTTGAATCTGCATGAGCATACTCTTCTTCCAGATCTACTAACCACTCCTCAATACTAGCCAAGGTCAATCGGTATGTCTTCATCACACAACATCCTAAAAACAGCTGAGAAAGAGGTCCCAACAACAAAACCAATGATGTAGCCTAGAATTCACTGCAAATAACCCAAGGCACGTTGGCACATCACTCATCTTGAATTGAGCACTCACCCAAAGCATGCAAGGGTACCAGTCCCTCTTTAGAGTTGTTTGTCTAGAATGTTAGCATGATTGGGCATGTATATATTCAGATCCATAATAGATAGTAACCAATCCACAATGCATAAACCAGATCTAGATCTAAACCATATGAAAGATTGACTAAAAAATGATTATAATGATATTTACCATGCAAGAACCATATTCAGTCACATCTAACACCAATATCCAGCCAATATGATCCATTATATTAAATATTGCAAAACACATAAAGCTTCATACATCATAGTAATGTCATCATGAGTCATGCGCATGCGAACAAAACCAACAACATAACTCTACAATCAAAACAATATATCATCTATTAAACCATGTAAATCAATATATATATAGGGGTGAGGACTTTCCTTCACCTCCCATGCACCTTCCAAAATAGACATGCTAATAATAGCCATGCGCCTTTACAAGAGAATACAAAAGCATGCAAGTGCTTTAATAATAGATCTTCTAAAGTTAACTCTTAGTATAGATCCTATTAATAGAACAAAACTATGCATGACACTCAAACTACTACAAATCCCAAAATAGCCTTGTGTGAACTACAAGTTTCCATATCATCACGTTTTTAGCACTCCCATCTCCAAAAATATCCTATATCCAAAAAAGTGGTTAAGTCCTGTGTACACTTGTCCTTTACATATCAATATGGTGATTTATTATATAGTAGTGGGACGTCAAAACACCCATTACATGATGCACTTTATTGGAAAATGATGTGTATGAAAAGTGAAAAGAATATAAGCGAAAAATGAGCATACTCATACAACAAATACTATAAGCGATGTTCAAGTTCATTTAGAAAACAACCACCAATTCTCTACTTACAACTAGATAATACTTCAAGTGAAAACAAAAATTTCTCATTGTTTGCGATTACATCAATGTTGACATCTAGAAGGGTTTTCAAAGACGCTTTTGTGAGTTTCCTTCTAGTGGGTCACATGCATGAAGACATAGATGGGACATTTGGCTGATTATCAACAACCTTATGCAAATTGGAAACATTCTCTTTGCCAAAAATAATGGACACTTACAGAACATGCCAAGAGGAGTCCAGCACATTCACTCCATACCTTATTGAGGAAGTCTACGACTTTAAGGCCTTTTTGGAACCACACCTGCTAGATGGAAACCACAATATCATGGGTATCGAAAACCAAAGATGTTTAAATTCCATGTCATCAACAACATTCCCGTCATGGATTACAAAGCATCAATCATGGATGCCTTATGGTCGCAACCAATTGAGATATGGAAAACAGTGGATGGGAAACCTTTCTTTCTGAAGGGGATCCTCCATTGGCACCCTTCAAAGAACTAAAAGAGATGGTAGACATACAGAGAGGCATTCAAAAATACATCACACATTGGGAAAAGAGTTCAACAGATGGTGAGAAGAATATTTGGTTCAAAGATTACATATTGGAAAAATGTTCTACATGCCCTAGAGAATCCCTTTGTCAATTGTAGCATGACGAGGAGATATTTTTTTGGCCAAAAATAATTCAGGATAACATAATGTATGATCAGATAGTGGGTGCACCACGTCTTGACATGGATAACTACTATAGTCAAAATGTCCTTTCAAATAAGGATATATATGTTGGGACTAATTGCGATAGACCTCAAGAGGAATTCAACCCAGTAGTGGTTGTGAATGTTGAGAAGATGATACTAGTAAGACCAACTGATGATAACGTACCTATATGGATGGGAAAGGAAGAACAAATTCTAATACAATATTTTCACACAAAGGCTCAAAAGATAAGGGTATGCTGGTGGAAACCCACAGGAAAGAAAATACAGAAAAAGAAAGGTACCAAGAATGCTTAAAGAAAAAACAATGGTTATGAAAATCAAGGGACATATCAGATATTCATATAGATAGCGTCATCTAGGCATGGAGTCAAAGAAAAATATGAAAAGGAGATCAAATTAAAATACTAAATTAGGGACACAAAGCTATCTAGGCATACCTTGCAAAAATTCAAGAACAATAATTAATACCCTTGAGAGGGATCAATGCTTATGCAATTTTCAATATAATTTTCCCAAAGGAATTGATTGCCTATGGAAATACATTTTCAAATCCATTTCTTCAAAACAACATGTTTAATGTTATTCTTAACTCTTTGTTGTTCTTTATGATTTACATAATGGAAAAGCATAAAAGTAGTTCACTTTATCTATATTTTCTTCTATTTTTAAATGCCTAGTGACCGCTAAATTCCGTTACAATGTTTTCCATTTTATAAATTAATCAAATAAATGTTAAAAATATGCATCCTAGTGGCCATTATATTTAAGTGTCTCAGGGGCCACGAGGCTTATGTAACATAGAGGTCGATAGGCTTATGTGTCTTAGCGGCCGCGAGGCTTATGCAACTTAGCGTACCCTAGGATTATGTAACTTAGTGGTCGATTGGCTTATATAACTTAGTGTTCACTAGGCTTATATATCTTGCGGCCGTTAGGCTATGCGAGGATTAAATTTGACAATCATTTAGACATTTTTGTGATTTTAGCCGTAAAATACTTTCAAATATTTGAAATAACTATCACACGTAACTTGCATATTTACAATATCACCATCATTTTTATATAGATTTATATAAAAATTATATCAATATATAATATACATAAAAAAATTAAATAAATATAAATTTGAAGTGTTTAAATAACTACTATTTTGTATTTTTTGAAGGGCAATATTGTAAAATTACCATCATCTAAAAATTGTTTGACAAGCATAGGTGGCCGTCAAATTTAACCCATGGGCTGATGTAACTTTGTGGCAGCTAGGCTTATGTAACTTAGCACTCGCTAGGCTTATGTAGCTTAGTGGTGGGTAGGCTTATGTAACTTGCTACCGGTAGGTTGGTGTAACTTTACAACCACTAGGATTATTTCACCTAGAGGAATCTACTATTCTAGATGGTTCTCTATATCTTCATCATATGTCAAAATGGTCGAGATCTAGCCAACAAAGATCATAGATAGAATCAAACGGTGTAAGTTAGCGGACATTAGGCTTATGTAAGTTAACAACCTATACGCTTATGTAAGTTAGTTGTCACTAGGCTTATGTGGGGGAATAAAAAAATAACAAAATAATAATCCTAAAATAGCGAAATTGAAATCCAAAAATCAGAATTTAGAAATTGGATTCCAATAGTGGCAAAATTGGAATCCAATAGTAGAAAAATTGGAATCCAATATTGGCGAAATTGGAATCCAATAAAAGCGATATTGGAATCTAATAGTAACAAAATTGGAACTAGAATAAGTCCAATAATGACAATATTGGAATCCAATATTGCTACTAATAGAATCCAATAATAGTAATAATGGAATCTAGTATAGACAAATATGAAATCTAATATACGCAAAACAAAGATGGATTTCTTTCAATACTTGTAATATGGAGTCCGATTCACCGGAATATGTCCAAATTTAGTGAAATAAGTGTTCATAGGAGGGGATGTGATTATTTTATGTGATTTTTTTATATTTTTGTTTAATATAAATTCTTAATGTGTAAGAATGATTTTTAGTGATTGTGGTATCGATGTATATATTAATTATCCATACATCGTTAGTTAATTGCCATGATGTTATGGTATTAATGTCATATTTATTCATTATTGGTACAAATTAATTAATTAATATATAATATTAGTTTATTAAGGTATTTTTATATAAGAAGGATTGTTTGGAATATAAAATATTATTATATTAAATTGATTTTTAGTATCTACGATATTGGTAATTATTGTAAGGGTGTAAAGAAGATAGTAGAGGATATATTGTTTTTAAATATTAAATTAATTTTACATAATTTATTTAATATAAAGTATTAAAGTGTCATTATAGTTTTTAGTGATTATGGTATTAGTGTATTTATTAATTATTCATTAGTCAATTTCCATGATATTATGGTATTAATGTTGTATTTATTAGTCTCTCGCCATAAGACAGGTAACTATAGGAATCGTTTTCCTATTACTTAAGCTTTCTTTCAACCAATCACAATCAACTATTTTTTTCTTCGCAATAGTTTTAATCAATTTGCTCGTATGTGATTGGTTGATATATTTTTCTACTTATTCTCCTTATTCCCGTACAAAAAAATGATGTCATAATTATTTCTATTTTCATGGAACAATTCCTATTTTCATGGATGTGCTCCCTATTTTCATGTAACACTTTGTAAACTCAACACCCTCCTCATAAATGCCACATATTTTTCCAAAGAAAGCTTGCAGTAATTAAAGTTGTACACATAGGATTTATCCATCAGCTGATAGAATTAGTAATATTTTAGATCCACATATCTAGGTGTGCCACTATAGCGATGTGGCGACTTCCTGGCCAGTTTTTCCGAGTAAATTCAGGATTCGCTATGAACTGATTGTGTATTTCAGGTGTTTAATTTTTTGCTTTAGCTTAGTAAGGAAAATCTCGACTGAAGCGTAACTGGTAAATTCAGATGCGCTATTTTTAATAGATTATGTACAGTGAGGATTTTTGCATCTCACACGCATTACTCTGCAGTAGCCTCCCTGCGAGTTGTTCTACGCGCGGCCATAATGGGAGCCCCAGACTACCAAACCATGGATCAATCCTCTTACCATTCGCCGTTTAGCCGCTCCGAAAGTTTCAATCGGGTGAATCGCGCTTCTCTCCTTCGGCCACCTTCAATGGCCATATTGCTATCGCCCTTGTCTCCTGGGATGTTTTGCGGCTCGAAATGGGTGGTATTCCTGTCATGGAAATGCTCACGGTTGGTTTAATGATTTCGAAGGATCCTACGCAGTTGTAGCATGTGAGGATGTAAATGGAGCCATTGCACTAGCGGTTTTCACTGTTTATCTGGAAATCAGAGTTGTATTTTACTCTTTTGGATGGTATTTACATGTTGCGCCTCCTTGGAATTATGTTCTTGTGACAATTACTATGCTGGGAGGGGCCTAAGGAGCAGGGGCTTATGACATTGGAATTTTGTTTTCAACATCACTATGGGGCTTAGAAAATTATTATATCCTTCTCTAACGAGGTCGGACAGGTATGGAGGTATGGGTAGGTGAGGAGCTGCGAACAGGTGAGGAGCTGCGGGCAGACAGGGAGTCAGACATAGGCAATAACGGGAAGGCAGCGGATGGACAACAGAACGCAAGGCAGGAGAAAGCTCAAGGAACTCATGGGCCTCAAAGTTATTCAAAACTCAACCAAAGGAGGTCTTGCAAAAACTCAACCCTGAGTGGAAACAAGAGACTCCCTGGTTGAAAGTTCCAGATTCAGTGATCCAAAGAGCTCAGGGTAGATTCAACTTTGCACTGATGGGAGATTTTTCTAGAATAAGACCGAATATTGATCAAGTCAGGACCTAGACCAAGAAGAAGTGGAACATCTTGGGACAGGTAAACACCTTTTCTTTATCTTGACAGAAGCTTTCTGTTTGTTTTCTCTCTTGAAGAGGATCTTGTCCAAGTCATGCAGGGAGGGCCTTGGTTTTATGGGAGAACCACTCTCTCCATTGCTAGATGGAAACCTAGTTCCAAAACACACATTCCAAATGCATGCCCTATTTGGTTAAGGCTACCAGACTGCCTCTTGAGTTCTAGGAGGTTGATGTGTTGGCTAGAATTGCTAAAGCTATTGGGGATCTAATTGCTCTAGACCCAACCACAATGGCTAAGACCATATTCATTACTGCAAGGATGTGCGTCAACATCATCTTTGGTTCCTCCCCTCTAGAGTTTATTAATCTGGAGACCAGAGATGGGATTTGGAAACAAAAATAGTATACGAAGAATCACCATTTTTTGCAGCAGTTGCAGGAAAGTGGGGCATGGAGGCAACAGTTGTAATGGAAAAAATAATGCACATCTACAAAATGGTCAGGACTGGAGAGCACCTCAGACCCCTGGTATCGATCTAGTGGTTGACTTGAATCAAGAAATGCACACGACTTCACAAGGTAGTGGACAATGAGCCTTTCTACTTAGTCCTTTGGCACTGTGAATGGAGGATCGAACCCCACCAGCTCGGCTATGATCCACGTGGATTCCATGGCGGATTTCCCAATGGAACAAATGGTTTGAACAGTCATGGAAGCACCATTTGAAAAATTCAAAATGACTGACGCGACATTGTGAAAGGAAGCGCAAACTGCATTGAGTAATTAATGGTGGGGACAACCCGCCCAATTCAAATTCAAACAAGGCATTAAATGCAGACAACTATAATCATTCAAAAACAAAAGCTATGAATGATGGTGTGTCTGTGAATTTGACCATATCTCCCGCACGGGGATTCACTTAGTAAAAGTATGGTATATCACCTGCGTTCGAAGGGTATTAAAGAATACCCTTAATTCTAGTTTCTACCTCTAATTATTCAATTGATAATACCCCCTCCTGTTATATTATTAGAATGAAAATACCCCCTATTTTTTCCATGTACCTTATCTACCCATTTTTCAATTACAATTTTATTTACCCCTTTTTATTTCTACCCCAATATATTAGACAAAAATATATTATATTTCTCACTCAATTTTTTTTCAATATGCATTTCCTTTCGAAAGATAGTTCGAAGCCATTGAATACATATTACAAGTCACCTTATATATGTTAAGCTTTATGCATTTATCAATAGTTCTTCAAATAATTAAGATGGTGAAATAATATCACTTGTGTTGAAAAGCATACTCAATTCTAGTTTTCTACCATCTTATTATTTCTTGGTTAAGAATCTAGATTTATTTATTAAAAAGAGATTATAATTTAATTTATGACCACACTCCTTTTGCAATTTTAAGGTATTTACGTTTAAAAACTAGGGTTCAAACGTTTTAGTTTTATATTAAAAGTAAACCTCTATTTCCTTTGGCCCATCTCTCTAACCTACCCCCAATACCTGATTCAAAACATTAATAAATTAAACCCTTTCACCCCCTCATGTCTACCGGTATATTGAGTTTAATTTTATTAATTTTAATTACCTCAATATGAACCCACGTGCTAGGATATTGCCTAGCTAATGAACCCCCGTGATCTCCCGCAATCTGTTAATTCATGCCATCGTGACTCACCACAACAAAGAGATGTGGGCCCTCCTATCATGGGGAAGGGTGATTCAAATAAGAAAATAGATGTAAACTTTGAGGCACTTATGGTGGAGTCATTGCTCAATGACCTTGAGTGGAAACATAAAAAAATGAATGAAGCAATGACTCTGGTGGGTGCCAACGTTAATTGTGCTACCAAGGAGGTCTGTCCTCTCACGAAGAATGTTAAAGCAACCTCGGTCTTTCCGAGTCTCTTGGTAAGGTAGACATCTTTGCTACGTTTGCGGATGATGATGGTTGGACAAAGGTCAAAAAGAAAATGCCACACACCGTCCATCCTGCCACGACCCGGGGTCGTGGTAAGAAATTGTAGTTATTTCTTGTTGACTGACACACACCCAATGGCCATTTGCATGCCTATAGTCTTGTTGTTTTTGGGCTTCTTGTCAACATATTTCCCTCTGCTTCTAGGATTCTCTGATCATTCCGGCTTCTAGGCCTTTTTCTGTGTTTGATCTTCTTGTTTTTTCTGGCTTTTGAGCCTCTTTGTCTCTCGGGGTATGGTCCCCCAAAACCATTTACCAATAATTAAAAAAATGTTGTCATTACTAAATTTTAAAGTATTTTTAAATATATATATATATATATATATATATATGTATATGTACATATGTATATATATGTATATGTACATATGTACATATGTACATATATATATATATATATATATATATATATATATATATATATATATATATATATATATATATATACACACATATATATATACATACATACATACATATATGCATATATATGTATATATCTATGTATGTATATATCTATGTATATATCTAGGTATATATATATATCCAAATTTTAAGGAAAAAAATTCAACATAAAAGAATAATATTAACTTATAATTAATTAAAATATAGAATAATATTTTAAAATATATTCTCCAAATTTTGACTTCCAAATTATATAATCATTGATAATGTATCATTTCAAAACCCTTTTATTAATTAAAACCAAGAAATTATTTTGTTGGTTAAAAGTATAATAAAAGAAAGCTATGTGATAACCAACATACTTCTATTAGGCACTAAGGAGAAGTGCATGGTATGTTAGTACGGACCCAACGAAAAACTAAAATCAGCTAACATTAAAGATAATTCACTATCTGAATTACTTTGAGTAAGTGTAATTTTTTAAGTGTTATATTGGTAAGGTCATGGGCCAAGGATGACTTGAGATTTAGGTGTTCATTATGCCTCCTACTATTGTTATTAATATTGCTATTATCACTAGCAATTGCACATGAGTTGGAAGATACATCAAATGAGATACAATTTAATTTTGTTTTGTTTTGAATATCAATGTCAAAACAAGTTAGTATGTTTTGTCAATGAATTTAAATTTTACATGTATATCTACCGTGGTATTCCCAACTCAAACATTTGTCATTTGGTAAAACACTTAACATCTATCTCTTAAAGTTAATTTGGAAAATAATTTCCATGTGATAGTTGGAAGTTCTTCAAAAAATTGACGTGGAGAAAAAAAAATCTAATCATAAAAGAAACAAAATATATGAACATATATATGTGTAATATTGAATTTGTAATGTAATCTCAAATGCTTGACATAACATTAACACAATATATTACAATTATTACAGAGGTAAAATGATCATACAAACTAATGAAAGTTAGTGCAAAGAACCATCAGTTTGTCATGCCACTTATAGCTTAACAATGGTACCGAAAAGAAAAACACAAATTAAAGTGAAGAAGATTAACAATGTTGTGGTGAGGATTACTCTAATATGACAAGTGTTGTTTCCATAGACAAGCTACTATTTGGATAGAAAAATGCTGTGAAAATTACGATTTGAATTATACATCATGGGATACTAAAGCGGATGTGTTAATTCCCTTTTATCCAAACTTGATTTTTACTGCATAAATAATTTGCATACGCATGTAATATTATTGGTGTTTTATTTGCCACACATCCCTCTTCTCCTTTAGTGAATTGAAAACATTACGACTATTATGCATAATTAAGATTATCCATATTGGTATAAGGACGAGCTTCAATATATTTTTGTAAAATCTATTCCCAAATGCATTTTTGAACCCACAAAGCTTGCTTCAACCGTCCACGTGGAAGGGTTGAATCCTGGTGTGAGTGACCATGGTTGCTACGATGTTTTTTTTTTTTTGGCATATGTTTACTTTTATTAAAATAATAGTAACTAGTTATGACTATCCACCTTGATGTCAAAGTAGAAAGGGACTCTGTTAGATATGTAAAAACAGTTGGGTAGCAGAAAGCAATTTGAAGATTGAGCCCAAAGTTGAAGTCTACTACCTCTATTGTTATGATGCAGGGTTTCGAGTATCACTTAACATTTCGGGTGTGGCTTCTCACTCAAACACTCATCCAAATAAGGAGAGGGATCTCAAACAACAGAAGGCCCTATCCATCATGCAAGTTCGTGACGGAGGGCTCTAAAATGGAACGTGTGACTTCTGGCATACAAATCTCACCACCCACCACCACACCACGACTGAATTTAGAGAAGAAAAGTCAAAACGTTATATTTAACATCGACTGCTAACATGTGTGATCTTTAGGGTGAACGTCAAACAAAAATTAATCAGGATAGAGATAAACCAAAAACATTACATGTTTCAGCACTTTCAGCTCTTCTTCCAGATTTGGCGTAGGTTGTGAATTGAAATACTAAAATAGGAAGTAGTGAAAAAAATTGGGAAAAGTTTACTGGGAAACATCCGCCAGAAAACACAGGACACTTTCCGGAAAACACTACGCCACAATGAAACTCCTTCCGACATAATTATTACTTTTATCATTACTACTACTATCAACTAACAAAAACATCCGTAAGTACTTGTGAGAGGCCAATAGGCATATAGAAGGATTTATTAAAAGTATTACATTGCTAATAATTGTAGTTAATAGTACTTTACTAAATATAACAGATTACACAAGAAAGTTATCATCTTTTAAATATAATAGTTACACAAGAAAGATGTCTCTAGTAAGGCCTATCAGCCAAATATATTGAACATACTACTACAATTATCAAAACTATTACTATTGTGACTAGTCCAGCTTGGATTTTGCAAAGCGTTTAGACATTTTTAGTCATTATATATAATTGAGATTCATGAAAAATACAATATAATTAAAAATAGAAATTTTGAAATATAAAGAAAATAAAAATAATAGAATTTGAATATCTTATTAACATCTATTAATTTTGATTTTCAATTAATTTTGTTTAATTTCTTTTTTAAGTTTATTTGATTTTTGTTTAGTTTTTTCTCTTGATTTTTGATTTGTAATTGTCTTTTTTAATTTTTTATTTGTTTGATTTTTTACAAATAAAGATTGGAAATTGCAATTATTACAATAAATGTGAAATTTGAAGATTGAATTTCCTACCAATTGGAAATTGGATGTAAGAAGGTAGCACTCATTTTCTACTGAGAATTCATTTTGAGTCACCATTTTGTTCAATATTTTTTTAAATTTATAGTTTGAAATTTTATTATTTGCAAAATAAAAAACTTAGAACTAAGTATACACGCATCGATTTGATGTACTACAAAATATGCATTAGCTTTCTAGTGTACAGTATCAAAGGAGGATATGTGGACGCCACCAAGCCATAAAAAATAGATTTTTTTAATGCTAGGAATATTTTTCAAATGTGGACTTTCCTAGAATCTCAATCAACCAAGTTCCCAACAAAACAATCCACCTGGACTCCCAAGATATGATATTGTGATTAGGTGGTCGTGGATTCATATTACTCAATAGTCCATAGTCCATACTCATTTCAGCATATCCACCCCCAAAAGATTATGATCTATTGTTTTCTCCTTTATTTTGAAAAATACAACTTCGATTTAAGTATTACTTTTATGCGTGGGTGATGACTTGTCACATTTTTATTTATTCATTTTCTACATGATATTGATAACATGCTACACTGAAAAGTTGTTTTTCTTGGAGAATTTTAGGTTCTAAATTACTCGAGATTTACATTAGAATGATTTGATATTCATTCATTTAGTAGTCCATATCTATTATGTACATTTTAATGCATCTACAAACATTACCCGATACTAACATCTAAATAAAAATTGTGATGTTTTATTTCACATGATGTTTATATTTTGTTAAATATCTAGAAATATTATGCATTTAATTTTATAATTATTTATTTCAATTTAATTTTAGAAAGTCATTTAAATTTATTTTTTCAATCTTGTGGATGTAAAATTTTACTCAATTTTTGTATTTTGTAATAGTTATTATAAAAATAAATTTGACGTGCATATTATGTTTTGAACGTCAAATAACATCCTTATAATTTTTCAGATCACAAAGAAAATTATTGTGACATGTAACATCAACGTCAAAATCCAACACTTGCGACTACTATATCGACTACTACTACCACTATTACAACCACTACAACCACTACTACTATCACTAGTACCACCACCACTACTATTACTATTTTTTATTTTTCTTTTTACATTTTCTTGCTTCTCTATTTATATTTGATAAAGTTGTTTAGGGAAGGATAGTCATCCCAAATCTTATTATTCTACATCTATATGCTAGCTACAAAATGTATGTGTTATTAGCGATGTCTTAGTTTTATATTTTTCAAATATGTTTCTCTATATTTATTTCCTATAAGAATAAGTTGTTTCTTATAATTTCACAAACGAATGTTTTACAATTGTTTACGACATAAGATATGGTAGTTCTCAGTATATACTGCAACCAAACATGCTCTAAAAGGACTCTGAGAATGTCTCAAGCTTGAATTGACGCCTTACAACATCCGAGTTACGCTTGTTTATCCAGGATATGTGGAAACTCCTATGCTCGATAATCGTAAGTTGACCCAAAAAAACATTGTTTTCCATGGTTGTCAATGTATTATTTGATTAGAGTTTGTATTGACATAGAAATTTGTACTGTAGGCGGTTTAGAGAAAAACAAAGCAATATTGCACATGAATAAAGTCGCCCATTTGTATGATCGAAGTGAAATCGAGACAATTTGAACAAGTTCAGCAAAGTATACATTAGAAGCAACAAAGAATGGAACTTTTCTGGTCACAAGCCAATTCAGTGGACTTGTTTTGTCCACATACTCACGTGGACCAATGCCTGCAGATTCATTTGGAAGGGCTTTTCTTGAGCTGCTTTGTTATATATTCCTCTTAGGCTCTTCGGTTCCTCATTTGCTTGGTATGTCTATTATGTTAGAATGAAAATAAGGAATAGTGTTTGTAATTCCATCAAAACTAAGCTATTTTCAACGATGTTAAATTATTATCATATTACGTATATTTCACTTTAAAATAAATAAAATTATTTATCTTTGTATACAAATATTTAATTTTTAATTATTGATTATGTATTATGTTTGATTAGGTAAAAACTTAATTTATATTTTATTATTTTATATTTATATTAATTTAATGTAATATATTGAACTGATGGAAATATAATATTTTTATTAATTGTTTATATTTTTATATTAAAATTTAAGACCTTTTATTTTATCTATCTTATTGAATATTTACAGAGTTTTTTTCTCAAATCTGAATTCCAATCTAAAATATACTTACCAAGTATCATCCTAGTCCTAACCTAAACACTATAAATTTTAATTTAACTGATAAGAATGATTATTTATTACATTATCTATCAAACTTGCATAACTCAACGCTTTTTAATTAAACAAATATTATGTTTATGTAATTGAATTGTATGTTGAAATAAATTTTTTTGCCTAAATTGTTTATAGTCTGATAGTTTACCGTAATGACAGGAAACACTATTGAATCTGGTTTTGCTATGCGTTTTGAATCTCTTTGTTATGGTTTCCCATTTTCTTTGGCCAACGTAAAGCCACTAATATTTTTAGTGCTAAAACCATCCATTGATTAAGACTACTAGATATAAAAAAAAAAAAAACCTTTTGAACTCCTTATCAACTGCACACAACCCTTTATTAATTGGATGGGATGGTCACCATTTTTTCGGGATTCATTTAGTTTCTAGGGTGTGATTTCATATTTTAAGTATTATTAATAAAAACACATTTTCCAACTTAATTAATATAAAATTCTAATTATAAGAGATCTCTTAAACTAAAGGGGTTTAATAATTAATTATTTGTGAGTTTCTTATATATTTGAAAATGGAAATGAAAATTTTAAATCAAAGTAGGTTCTTTTATTAAAGCTATTACTCCATTCATTTTGGTATATAAAATGTCATTTTTGTTGTTTATAATTGACCTTTAGAAACTTGAAAATTTCTATTAAGAGTGAAAAATGAAAATGAATACACTTTGGATACTAATTTTTTTTTATCGAGAATTTTTTTATTTCCTATAAACATGACAAGTTTAAAATTGTTAGAATTTCAGGTTTCCAAAATATTGTAGTCTTTGAATTTTTGAAGAATCGTTTGGTTCCAAATTTAGAGCATTGTAGTTGTAATCGTATGACTCTTATTATATATAGCATTTGCAAAACCTTGCAATGAGAATATTTAGATGTATCGTTATCCTAAACATCTTATTCTAGATTATATGTTATCCTAGCCTCCTTCCTCATATCCACCTTAGCACTCATTTATTACATTCTATAATCTATTGGTTATCTAGAGACAACCTATTTATCTTTGTTAGAGTTGTCATGACATTCACTTACTCCATAGGCTATCCAAACATGACCTAACCATTTTCCTTGGTCTTCTCTTGCACCCATTTATTACATTCTATGAAGTATTCATATTGCATATCCCGGCCTTCTTCTCTAGATCTATACTAAGCACCCACTTATTATGTATTCCGTAGAATATTTGACTAGCACCCACTTATTATTAGAGAGGCATCCATCGGGTAATCTCCAAGCCTATCGCTTCTTCATAGTCCTACACCACGGATGGAAAATTATAATGTCCATACGACATTTACATGCAATTTCTCTCTAATGGAGTGTATACATCCCTCTATGGGCTTCTATAAAGTTCGGTGCCTCGTAGGGATAACTAGGATTACATGTCACTTTGGCTCTATGGTCGATCCTAGCCTTAACCTCTCGGCCCTCTCTTTCTTTCGTCCTTTGGTCGACAATTTCAACCACTTCCACAAAGAATCCAAATAACTCCAACTCGGTGGTCTCTTTGGCCTTTTATAACGACTTGCTTCTTCTTCTCTTGCTTCTCTCTCCTCTCGAGATGGCTTCTCCATTCTTCCTACTCATACTTAAAATTTAAATATGGCATCTTTATTACCCTTATCTACGTAATCTTCCTCTAGCCAATCTCCTCACGCAATGTCACCTAGTAGTTGGCTTCTCCTTATCCGCTTTACCATTATTTCGGTCATCATCAACCACATGACCATCCAAGATTGTCTTTGGTCCTTATCCCGCTAACTGTCCGTCCAATATTTCTCCTCAAAGCTATGCCCTCATGCTTTGTTATTATTTTATTCTTCTCCCTAACTTTCACATGCTTCCTTTACTCTTCTCTTGTGCACCTTTCTCTTGCACGCTTTACTTATCCTTTTGCAGCTTCTTCCTCTCACGTTGCTTCTCCTTTGTTGCCTTGAGCAATCCTCACATCCTTTGCAATGTCCCTTCATTTCCATTACGCCCTTCCTCTTTTCCTTATGCACTCATTCATGTGCGCCATCATGTCGACTCATGCACATTTCTCTCACGCATACATCTTTGCTTGTGACTTCGAGACACTCCTTGCTTTATCTTACTACTATCTTCCACGACTCCTCCTTCCCGACTAGTTGCCTCATAGATCGGTGATCTACTAGTCTTTAGCAGATCTTCCTACTGCTTCTCTCGTGTTTCCATTTTTTGTCTCCTAGCTAGTTTCCTCACAATCAACAATCTACCAGGTCCTTGGTGACTCTTCATTTTGTGCGCATCTCCACCTTCTTTATTTTGACTAGTTGCTTCATAGGTCGACATTCTATCGGTCTTCACCCTTAATATTGCCATGAATCTCTTCTGCGACCTTCTTTTCTTTCCCTCTCAAAAAATTCTCATAAACCTTTGTTGCATGCTTCTATTTCTATTTTGTTTCTTCGAATTTCCTTGAGACAAGTACTTTTGAACCACTTTTCTGTTGCACTCCTTTTCCTTGGTGCTCTCTCCTACACACTTTACTTCCTTGGGACCCTAATTCATTGGCTTGATGCACCATGTTTCATGTGCACCCTAGCAACACTTCTCTCATGGCTACTCCATTTGGTTGTCCTCCCGAACAATTCCTTTCTCCCTAGCCGTGTGCACCTTCTTGTGCTACTCCTTCCTTTTCTCCCACACACCCTTCTCGATCTTCGCACACATCTTCCTCCTCTAGTGCAAGTCTTTTCTAAGTCCCGTGATGCCCCTATATCAAACACCTAGAGAAATTTAAACTTGAGGTCCTCCTCAAACGTATTCAGTGAGTGGTAGAACCACCCTTCAAACACTTATTCATGACTTCTTTTCCATTGACCCATCCTCCTCTGGTGCTTCCTTCAAGGCTTCTTACAATCCTCTTGTCACTTCCTCATGAGTCTTCCATGTTAGCTTGAAATCACTTATAAGCTTCGCCCACCATAGCCTAACTTCCTCTCTCCAATGGATCTCTCTGCTTGATCTATCTCAAGTCTCCCCTTTCTATCATTCTTTTCCATACAAGTATTTGCTTTCCTTGAACCATCCTCATTATCGTAATGATTTTATAATGATTCTTCTTCTTGGTGAGTCCTCGCTCATCTTCATCCTTCTTATGCGTGGATCTTCTCACACTCACGTCCTCTTTCGTGGTCTTCCCTTCCACTCGACTTCATCCTCCTTTTTTCTCCATGCCATTGTGAATCTTAATACAAACATCTCTTTATACATCACTTATGATGATTTTTTTTTGTGCCTCCCCATCTCCCTTTCTTATGGATTTTTGAAGGGTTCTTCTCTTCCTTCCTTTTTGGGCTCTGATAGACCGCACTCCTGATGACCTTGACCTTCTTCCCCCTCTTACCATGGAAATTTTGTTGCGCCACTTCCTTCTTATGTCTCCTCTCTTCCTCGTACACCTTTTCCTTTGCGTAAGATTTCTAAAGCCTCTCCACATAACGACTCCTTAAGATCTCCCTTAATATCTTCTCCTCCTTGTGTGCCTTTTCCCATACGTAATTTAAGAACTACTTTTAGTTTCTCTACATTTTTTACCTTCGAGGAAACTTCTTACAGGTTATGCCATTCCCAACCTCTCGATCTTAGTCTCCTCCTCCGTATTTTCCTGCAATTTCCCCAAACTACTATGGCACCTTCTTCGGATCGCTCACTCTCCCTTTCCTACATGCTCATTTTCACGCCTCTTCTTAGGATATTCCTAGATCTCCTTCTTTGGTACACCCTTTTTCATGCGCACTCTCACAATATCCCAGGATTTCTCGACTTCCCTACAATTGTGCTCCCATTACCTTGTGTGTTTTCATATTTTCTCCCCCTCAAGATGTTTTCCCATACATCTCCTATGTATTTTATATGCGTCTTCCTCGAGCACACCTTCTTTATTTTCTTCTTCTTTAATTTCTATGGTCTCCTCCCACAAATTTTTATTTTTCCTTGCATACTCATGATCTTTGTTGACCATCTCCCTTTCTTACTTAACAACCTTATCCAATTATGTGATACTATCACGTGCTACTAGTTGATGTTCCTCCACTTGCACATCTTCCCGTGGTAATCCCACAGGTGGTCTTCTTGTCTTTATTGTGCTCTTCTTGCACAAATTCTGTTGTGCCTTCTTACACGCTTTCTTCTCGATTCCTTCTAAGCATCCTTTGTGCGTTCACTTTGTCATACCTTCAAATCCCTTCGATTCCTTCACCTTCTAAACCTCCTCACCAACCTAGGTCGCATGATCCTTCTTCATTGGGTGGTCTTCTTTTGTGTGTTCTAATCAAACATGTACCTTTTGGATTCCTTGAAGATCCTTCATAATTTCCTTGAGTTTCTTCAGATGGCATGTCTAATACACCTTCCTTCCTTGGTGCCATCTAATATTTCTCCTATGTTATCTACCCACCTTTATTCAATGGAGAACGCAAACTCCCGTGTCAGCTACCTCAAGTTCTACAATTTGTCAACTCTTCACGTTACTTCCTTGTTGCGGCTACATTCTTTAGCATTTTTTCATCCTCTACCCATCTTATTTTTGATGGAGAACACAAATCTTTTTCTAATTTCCTCACATTCAACATTCGTTAGCTATATCCAATCCCTCACTTTTCCATAGGAAAGAAACAAATCGACACCACTTGACGATAAAGAGACACATCCATGGGGTACTTCGTGACCCTGCCATTTCTTTGTAGTCCTACATAGTGGATGAAAATCTATTTATGTTTTCCTTATGATTATTATAATGGTCATATGACATCTACATGCAACTACTCTCTAATGGAGCGTATACATCCCTCTATAGGGATGTATAAATGTCTTCACCTCCTAGGGATAACCAGGATTAAATACCACTTTGGCTCTTTGGCCAATCCCAACCTTAACTTCTCGTCCCCTCTCCTTTTTTTGGCCTTTGGTGGATAGCTTTGAAAACTTCCACAACAATCCGAATGCTGCACCCCAACTTGGTGATCTCTTTGTTATTTTTATAGCCGTGTGCTCCTTCCTCTCCTACTTCTCTCTATTGGATCCTCCATTCTTCCTTCTTAGAATTTAAATTTTAATATGGAATCTTTATTTTCCTTATCCGCGTAATCCACCTCTATCCAATCTCCTCGACCGCATCACCCGGTAGTTAGTTTCTCCTTATCTTCCTTACCATTATTTCATTCACCATCAACCATGTGACTATCTAGGCTTGTCCTTGGTCCTTCTCCTACCAAATTGTCACCATATCATTTCTCCCCGGCACTATCCTCATGATTTTTTTTTTTCTCTTCTTTTCCCTAACTTTCGCATGCTTCTTTTACTCTTCTCTTGTGTTCCTATCTCTTACATGCCTTACTTATGTTGGCCATTGTGTCTATGATATTTTCATTGATGTCAAAATTTATTGATGTAAAAGGGAGTCTAGGTTTCATAGAGTCTCCATGAGGTCTCAATCAAGGTCAAGCTTGAAGGTTGATTGGTAGTGTCTAGTTTTGGTGGAGTTGTTAGGGTGTCTTAGCATGGTCATGAGCATGGTACAGAAAGTATGGTCATGGTATGAGTTCCAAAGGTTAGTATGAGGTCCAACATGGTCAGAGTGATGTGGAAAAGGTGTCTAAGTGTCTATAAGTAGTCATCATGGTCTGTTCATGAGAAGTCATGTTTTATTCGGGTCATTCTAGGCTTATTCCTAGACCTAGTGCATGGTATATGAGTGAACTTGGAATAATATATATAGAAGGGAAGACTTTTTCAAGCATGGTAGGAGTGTTGTGACACTGTATATGAAGTGTGGAAGGAATCTCATGTTAGTATTCAAAGGTTTGATGTTGTTTCAAGGTCCATTGAGGAAATTTTCTTAGGAACAAGGCCAACATGCATAGGTAAGTCATGGAAGTGAGATATTTTCAAATGCATTTGAGCATGGATGTAACTCCGGGAAAATCATAGGAGCTTATCATGATGCTTCGGGTCAAATTTCAGTTAAGGAAAAGAAGGAAATGCAATAAAATGAGTTTTTCAAAAACTAATTTCTTAAGAAGGAAGAATCCATCTCGATAATCAAATTCATTTCTCGCCCGCATGTGTGAAATGTTCATGGGACCATGTGGATTTTGAGGATGTATTCTCAAATGATTTATAATGCTCTTTAAAAATAATGGGATCAAATGAACGTCAGGTTTTTATGAACGAATGTTAAGAAGATAAGTTGGTCTAGAAACCCTAGTTAAACCCTCATAACAAAGTGATATGGAAAAAATGCATGGTATGGTATCCAAATGAATTTGGAAATAAAATTTGATTCACCACGATTGTATAGGATTCTCCAGGGCTCATTTTGATGGTGATTTCATGTTCCAGTTATTTCAGAAGTAGGATAAAACCCTAGTTTTGTGGAGATTTGTAGTTTCAGGGATGAGATGGAAGCTTCAGGATGAGAAGTGATTTTTTCCTAGAATATTAGGAGGTGATATAAGTGGCCATGAAAATTTTAAGGTATCGTATGTGAATAAATTTTAGTTACATGTCCTATAATTTACCCTACCACTTTTGGCCTTAAGGGCTAAAACCTAGTCATAGAGGTTTGAGATGATTTTAATAGTTTTGCATGTTTTAGTTGAGTTATTTAGTCATATAGAGTTGTTTGAAACCTAAAATGATGTGTTGTAGCCTTTGGTTTTATTAGATTAAGTGACTTCATGTTGAAACCCTAATGAGCTAATTAGCCCTATTAAGTCTCTTAAGAAGGTGTGATGGAACATGTATGAAGGCATGGTTTTCTCCATTGAACATATGCATGAAAGTGCTTGAATGAGTGTGTTAGGATCCTAATGAATTTTACTAAGTGGTTTCAATTATTTGAAGTGATTTTGAAGATGTTTGAGCATGTTTCTCTTAAGACTGGTTCTTGAGTTCTTTTTGGCACTTTTGACCTATTTCGGAGATTGAGATGGTTGGAGGCCTTGTGATATATTTTGATGTATGGTGTGGGTTGTTTGAAATATTATAATCAGAGGGATTTCTATTGATATTATATTTTATCCTTGATGATGAGTTTTTCTATGTGAACTCATTCGTGTTTTAGGATTGATTTTTGGGTGCTTAAAGACCTAATTGAGATTGATTTCTAGTTGGTGTGCTTCAAGGTGTTGGTAGCTGATGCAGAGCTTATTTTTCTTGTTGGTGATGCTAAAATAATGTACTTGATTTGTGTGAATATTTTTATCCTTGGTCCATAGCTGGAACTTTCCCTTAATTTTCATGATGCATTCGTTGGTGAAGACGACCTAGTGTATTAGGCCTATTTTGGGCTAGTTGTGCTCGCTTCATGTTTGTAAGAGCTATGTCGACCTACTTGGGTATCTTAGAGTGTTTTATATGATGTTGTATTTGTTTTTTTATTATTGGTATGAATGACCTTAATGGTCATGGCCGACCTAGAGATGTTTAGGAGTTGAGTCGTGTATATAAAGCATGTTATATTAGCTCATTTGTACTAGTTGTAAGAATGCAGTTATAAGTGAGCTATAGAAAGAAGAAGAAGAGTAAAGAGGGTTAAATGATAGAGATAAGAATAGGAATGAAAGGTTAAGAAATATTGAAGAGCATATGTTCAAGGTCAATAGACCTAATCCGCATGTGAGTGGGCGATTTGAGTGAAGTAGGAGAAGGTGTGTTTTGAGGAGGGTTTGATGTGTATGGAGCTGAAATTGTGATCAGAATCAGTTGTGGTAACAACATATCTTCAGTGATCATCCATTTTATGTGGATGATTTGGTTCTTAGACATCTTGGGGGTCGCCATCTTCTTGTAGGATTGGTGTGCTACTAAACTAGGGGTTGGTGCTCCTTATGGGGTTGGTGCCTCACTAAACAAATCTTTTGTGATGTGTAATATTCATGCAATTCCTTTGTTATGAGTAATATTAGCAGATTTTTAGTGGGTTTTCTTCCCCTTGAGGGTTTCCCACTTATATCTGGTGTTATTTTGTTCTCTCTTGTCTTTTGCACTTGTGGATGGTTGTAACACACTTAATAAGCTCACATGTGGTTATGTATGATGAATGGTTGATTTGAATGATGAATGTATGACATGGTAAATGAAGTTAAAGTTTTTGTATGACTGATTCACCCCCAAGTCACTAGGCTTCTAACAACTTATCCTTCTACATCTTCCTCCTCTTGCGTTGCTTATCCTTTGTTGTCTTCTGGGAAACCCTTGCATCCTTTACAAATTCCCTTCACTGCCACTATTCCCTTCCTCTTTCCTTATGCACTCATTCATGTGTTTCATTCTTTTGACTCATGCTCACTTCTCCCGTGTATACCTCTTTGATTGTGGCTTCAGGCCTCCTTTCTTTTCTTGTTGCTATCTTCCGTGACTCCTTCCTGACTAGTTGCCTCATAGATTGGAAATTTCCCACCTTTAGAAACTATTCCAACTTCTTCTCCCACATTTATGTTTCTTCCATATCCTAACTAGTTGCCTCACAAATGGCGATCTACCAATACTTGGTGACTCTTCATTTTGTTGTGCATCTCCACATGTTTTCTTTTGACTAGTTTCCTCATAGGTCGATCTCTAACAAGATATTCAATCCTTCCTCTTTTCATTCATCTCTTCTACAATCTTATTTTCCTTCCCTCTTGGAATCTTCTCATAAACCTCTCATAAACCTCTACCGCATGTTTCTCTTTCTTTTTGATTTATTTGAATCACCTTTAAGGCAACTCCTTTCACGTCATATTTCTATTGCACTCCTCTTTAGATGCACTCTCATAAATGCTTTACTTCCTTAAGACCCTTCACTATCTTCCACTTATCTCTTGATACGCCATGTTTCATGTGTACCCTAGTAACCATTCTCTCATGGCTTCTCCGCTTGGCTATTCTCCCGAAAAATCCCTTCTCCCTAGCTATGTGTACCTTCTTGTGCTTCTCCTTCCTTTTCTCCCGCATGTCCTTCGATATTCGCATGTATCTTCCTCCTCCAAGACAAGTTTTTCCTTTCTTAGGATGCCCCTACATCAATATATGAGTTGGATGACCTAGCCTTCTTCTCTAGACCTATTGTAGTACCCTCCTCTAAGCATTATTCTTATCATTTTATGTAGACCTTTTGATCATAGAACCTATAGTTTGAATTAATCAAATGAATCTTGATCATCATTTTAGCTTACATAAAGCTTCCATATATATAGGACACGAGAGGTCCATAAAAACCATATATTAATCTATGAACTGAATATTAAGAAGTTTAAAATATATTCCTAAATACAAATAATGAGAATATTAACTAAACTAAATAACAAAAAGAATAAAAACAAGCATGTGAATGACTCACATTTTTACATGGTGAATTACTTAGTTACTTAAATAAGTTACCTAACATTACCCCCTTAATTCAACATTGTTTAGTGAACATGAGATAAATTATTTGAATAACTCTAATTTGTCTCATGCGCAAGTGACTTTGTGAAGAGACCTTCACCTTGTTCTTATGTTAGGAAAAAATGAAGTTGTATATTGTGTTGTAGAACATGTTCATGTATGAAATGCAAGGAAATTTTTAGTGGGAATCTTCATTAATTCATGAATATTTCATATTTCAAATTTTGGTTTTGGAAAATTTTTAGGGATTGGCAGCTTGTTATTTTGCCTAAATTTTATGGGTATAATTTATTTTTCGGTCATTTCACAGAGAATTGAAACTAATAGCCAACTGTTTATATTAAATTCACCTTTACCACGAAAGAGAAATTTGTCACATTCGTGCATATATATATATATATATATATATATATATATATATATATATATATATATATATATATATATATATATATATATATATACTATGTATGTATATATATATATCTATGTATGTATATATATATATATCTATGTATGTATATATATATATCTATGTATGTATATATATATATATCTATGTATGTATATATATATATATGTGTGTATGTATATATATATATATATATATATATATATATATATATATATATATATATATATATATATACATATACATACATAGATATATATATATATATATATGTATGGTATGTAGATATATATATATATATATATATATATATATATATATATATATATATATATATATACATATACATATATATACATACATATATATATATATATATATATGTATGTATATATATATACACATATATATATACACATATATATATATATACATACATATATATATATATATGTATATATATATATATATATATATATACACATATATATATATACATACATACATATATGTATGTATATATATATATATATGTATGTGCATATGGATATGCATGTTTGTATGTATGCATGCATGCATATGCATATGGATATGTGTGTGTGTGTGTGTGTAATAATTATGATAAAACATAAAATCATGATTCTGATTTTAGTGTGGCGTTGACAATCAATAGAAAATCGCATACATGACCCCTGTGTAAGCCTTTCCCGTAAGCCTACAAGTAGCATATGCTTTCATCCAAGATAGCATGAATATATCTACCATCTAAGAGCATAAAAATGTTGTCGGCTAGTAGCATATTTTATGTTATCGGTCGATAGTGTAAAATATGATACTGCATTTGCGGTAGCATACAATATGTTACCGACAACAAGAATATACTATGCTACGGTAGTCTAGATACAATATGCTATCGTCCAAAGAGTAGAAAACAATGCTACCAAACAATAGTAGAAAATAAGGCTACCATTCGGTAGCACAAAATATGTTATCGGTCGATAACATATAATATGATCTGATAGGTAGAAGAAAAAATGCTACCACTCAAGTGTATACAATATGCTCTTTCTGGATGCTAACAAAAAAATGCTACCGATCAATAGTATAAAAATGTTACCATCGGTGCAGAGAAAAAATGGTACTCACCATTAGAAGGAAAAAATGTTAAATGCTACCACTAGTAGCATGAAAAGTTGTTACCAGCTGGTAGCATAAATGTATGTTACTAGTCAATAGGATTTTTAATGATGTCGTTAGAGGGGAAAAAGAGTAGGAAAAAAATTCTTGCATCAA
Organism: Taxus wallichiana var. yunnanensis; assembly: GCA_018340775.1. NCBI lineage: Eukaryota > Viridiplantae > Streptophyta > Pinopsida > Cupressales > Taxaceae > Taxus > Taxus wallichiana. The sequence continues at coordinate 601,076,649 of CM031243.1, read as the reverse complement.
TTTTGTTAGGAAATTTTTCTCATTGAGACGACCATTTTAATCGCTAACATAAAAAATAAAAAAAAATAAAAAATTCCCATACGAAAATGGCGAAAAATCTGCATTTTTTTTGCAAAAAATGACCTTTTTGAATTTTTGTTTGTGACATATTTTGTGAGGACATATTTCGTGGACAAATCACTGGGATTGGTTAGGTCCCATTTCCACTATTTTCTAGTGTGTGTAAGACCGGTGCTTTTACTCTTTATTAGTGTTTTTAGGAGGGGTTGAGGGAAGGGTCAAATTTTCATCCTTTTTTAAATTTGTAAAGCCTATTATTGAATTCTATAGAATTTTAGACTTAAACTTTTAGAGGATCTATGATTGAGAGATGTATAATGTCGATGAAGGAAGTGAAATGGAAACAAATAGAGTTAATGTTATTGATTTTAAGTAGAATTAGATAAAGTGAAAAATTTGAAAAAACCAACAAATAATTATTTAATCTCTAATCAAAACTAGTCAAAAATAAAAAAATGATGTTTGATCATTTCATTTGACAAATATGTCATCATTTAAACTACTACATTCATGTTGCATGCATTTTTAATGATGAACCTTAAACTTTTGGAAAAAAATGTAAAAATTAGAGAACAAGTATAACTTGAACAATATTTATAAACTTTTTGATCTCTCAAAAATTATAGCTAGTGGATGGCTAGGCAACACCTTTTACACTATCATACACACCATTAAACTACAACCTATTTGATATAATTAAAGATTGTTAAATATTTGAATACATGTGAACAAAGAAATCTACCAACATATACACACAATTAATAGTGTCAAATTGTAAATTTAGTTCACTTGGTTAATTTATTAAATATTTAGAAAAATAGAATGTTGTTAAACGTAACAAGGAGACATGTCAATCGAAATTTTATGAGAAGACATTGAATCCATCTTGCAAAAATAATTAATCATGGTATCACAACTCCCACCTCTAAATATTTGCAATCACACTCCAAGGATTTTGGGAATGTAATAGACGAAAGAAGAGGTGCACAGGAAGATATATCATTTCCGCAGGACATAAAAATAGAATCAACAAAAAAATTCATAAAAAGGGGTGACGTTATCACATACAATGGGGGTTAGATTGAGGCATGGTAGTCATATAAAAGGTAATATCTTACACAAATCTATGCCTATTGTCACATGTATAAGACCTAAAAATTAATACAACCTATTTCATATATATGGAAACATATTATAAGAAATAATTACTTTTGAATTTAGCCTATCAAAAATGATTTGAAAGAATGAGTCATTACCTCGTAAGATTGCATGCAAAAATAAAAGCATCTAAAAAACACCATGAACCAAGAAAGCATTCAAGAAAAAACAATTGGCTTACTAAAAATCACAATCAAACTATGGTTTCCTAAGTATTAACACCATGTTTCAAATTTAGTGAAATTCCAAATTAAAGAGTAGATTGCCACTAAATGTATATGGTGAATATTTTGGGGATTTAATATTTAATATACGTCGATTGATTATAAATAATTGAAAATAATATTTTTTATCAATAAGAATATAATATTAAAATGTTAATTATATAAAAATGGTGGAAATTTTCAAATTCAAAATGTAAGTCACATTCAACTAGAAAGATCCTAGAGATAGAATCCAAATTACATTATCAACACATAACCAAAATTAATGTTTCATAGTAATTATAAACATTATAAAAGTATGGTTCAACAAAAAAATGATAAAATCAAGAAGCCATAAAGCGGGCACCACAAAAACAAGGCATTTGGGCAACATCGTCAAATCAAGTCATCGAAGGAAGTGGTGGAGGAGATCTATTGAGATTTCCCCAACCATTAGGACACAAGAAGGTCTATTGTATTAGATATGGGATCCCAAACGTCATTTTACTACCTTTCTTTAGTTTCCTTACTCAATTGAATATGAGAAATGGTGAGAGCTAAGTGTGAAAAATTATCTTAGGGAAGAGCATCACAATCATTACTGTCACTAATTTTGAGACATTCAAATATGTTGTTTTTTCCGCCACCATAGAAAGGTGAGAGGTGAAAAGATCAAACCAAAGGCAATTGGGAGTAGCAATAGACGATTTGCTTACTCACATAGTAGAAACAATGAAAATATTCACCATTTTCCTAAGAGGGAGAATGGAAACAAAGATAATATGAAGACACTTAATTAACAACACATGAAACACTCCTCTAGGGGTTCAAATGAGTATGGTGGTGTGTTCCACCTTAAGGTGGGCCTTCTCTCGCTTAGACATCGATTTGAAGTAAAACATTAGAAATAACAATAACTTTATTAGTCACAAAAAAATCCCTTTATTGAGAAACATTGTTATAGATAACATGATTTATGTCTTTCTAAATATGAAAAAAATCAACACAAAATTTGCATGTAACATGGCCAAGTCCCCAAGAAGAACCATTGTGTAAGTAAACAATTCTAGAAAAAGATGACGTTAAATAACATTGTTTTACATTTTGAAGGAAATATTAAAAAAACTTTCACTTAAACAATGTTTGATAGAGATACATGACCCTAAAATTTAACACATGGTTTATGCCACACCTATGTTTCCATTGTGAAGTTGAATGATGCCATTTTTCTAGACTCCATAATAACCAAAACAAAGGGGAAAGACAATGTACTAATTACTAGAAATCATGCCCGAGTGGTGCAATGGAGATGCCAAACAGAGGTGTGAAATAATTTAAATTTGAAGCATTGAAGGGGAAACATTAGAAGGAGATGAGGGGAGATGGAGGAGATAGAGGGAGCATAGTTATAGACACCGACATTTATTATACGACATATGTTAATCTATGATGGAACTTGGATGCCACCAGGGCGTGATTGATTGATGTACCCACCTTAAGTTGAGATAAGATATGGTGTTGTTGTACATGACCCGCTAGCCACATTTCGTATTTCATAGATCTAGTGGAAGGATTTGTTTTATTATATTTCTATACCAAGTGATGGTTTTCATGGCTATATGGTCCCGATGGCTTTACCAGGTATGTATGTGACCGGGCTCACAAGGATTGGATACAAATTAAACGAGATCCAACATTAGAACAAGATTGAAATGGAAATCGGATAAGAAAATGTGGGGATTAAATATTTGCATGTCCCACCTCTATTCCAATGCTCATAATGTTCTAACCTAAATAATATTTACTATATACACTCCACTTTTTCATCTTGATCTCGCCCATATTGTTCACATGAGTGAAATTTTTCGTGACAGGGGACAAAATAAAAAATGGGGAAATTCAAATACATGTTTTAGGTTCAAACCAAACTTTTCAGATTTATGTGATTATTTTCGAATCCTTGAGAAATGTGAACCCTAGGATACACATTTAAAAATAGAGAATTGCGAATGAAAGGTCTAAATATATCCATACATCAAAGCACTAGGCACAATGAATGCCAACCCTTAATTTGTCACTATATGTTTGTGGTAGCCACCTTCAAAATTAAAAATTTAAATGTGGGAACCGATTTAATGTTGGGCATTTCCTTTTTCACAATACTCACACGGGTTCATACTACTTCTCCAAAAGACAAAATTATTTATATGTGGATGGAAAGGATGGCCTTTCCATGGTTTACAAAGGTTTAGTTATTTCCAATGTAAATTTAACCAAACACTTTTTAATATTCTAACTTTTATGGGTTGGTTTAATTTTATAGTTTTTTTAAATTTTTTGTTTGATTTCAAGAGGTGGTAAAATTTTGAGGATATCTAGAAGGTCTAATTAAAATATTACTACACATAATCTCCACCATCAAATTAAGGGGGAAATGGGTGTCTCATACAATTCGATCTCATAAAATCTGAAGATAACCCAAAAATATAAAGAATATTCATACACTTGTGATGGCCTAATTTCCCATCATGATTTATTTAAATGATACTTCATGTTGGCCAATACATCACCTATGTGGATGTCAAAATATATTGTAGTTTGATGCAATGATTTAATTGTTTTATAAGTTATGTTTGGGTATGTGCTTGAAATGGGGAGCTAAAAAGGGGTCAAAAGTGGCTACTTATTCCTGAAATCAAAAAATATGAACTTCAACAAGGAATTTTAAATACCTATGCTCAAAAATTGAAAATCTAGAAATGCTGCTATTTTTAATAAGGAGACAGTGGATAGAATTTTTTCTATTTCTAACAAGCTTGTTGTCATCTCCAATGTCTCGCTTCAGATCCAGGTTCAAGCGGAGAAAGTCTCGCATCGAGGTTGAACACCTCCAAACCCTGTTGGACCATTGGGGAACATCCCTTGTCTTTGTCACATCACGTTCCACCGAATTCTCCTCGCCACCGCTCCGCTCACAAGGTCATCACTCCCGTTCCTGTGGGCGGCACAATTTTGACAGGGGCCCGGTTCGTGGGTGGTGAAGCGCCTCTCCTCACCGGCGGGTCCCCTCTCCACCTCCATCATGGGCTCCTCCCGCCCCTGGGGTGTTTGGTCAGCTGAGCGGCGGTGGCTCTGGGTGGCAGGCGCCTGATCAGTCAAAGTTTCCTCGGCTCTCATTGGCCATTTCGCCCCTGCGGGGAACCGAGGAGGAACAACAACAGATGGCTAGGAGCCGATTGATAACACCCCTGCCACCACTCTTGGTGGTTGGGGTGATCGTCTGAAGAGCCCGCCTCAACCGCCTCCTTCCTCCATGTTCGTTGCCGCCGCCTAGCTCCATGTCTGGAGATTTTTGCTAGTTTTCTACAAATTTTGCTCAAACTTTTTTTGATTGAAAAGCTTCTATCGAAATGATTATGTAACTTGTGCCACTCGTAGCCTTTAATGGCTACTATGATCTCGCATATGGGGTGTGATCTTTTCCACCCGATTTTGTATGATTAGCATTGTACATTTTTCTCATCATTAATATATGGATATGCTTTTCAATCCAAAAAAATTTGAAAATTTGATAAGAACACAAATCAATGTGATCTCGAATCTAATTTCTAAACTACTATTTTAAAAAAATAGTGGAGATTAAGAGGGTAAAATATGGTATGCACATAAAGTGGTCTTGTTTTTGTGTTAAAAATATAACATAATGTCGCGTGTGTGTTCCCTCCCCCAAATTTATAGTTCCGTAAATTATTTTACAAATTTCTTCAATAAAAAGTTAGCTAAGATCATGAATAAGGTCCAACTATTTTTTCCTATTTTTCAATGAGTGTCTTATTTTTACTAGTTTTTGGATGAAATAGATCTTATATATAATAATAAGTATAATGATACAATATTATTCACAAAATAAGAGGGCAAGATGGAAGCATGCCTCGAAGCCATGAAGTAAACTAGGTCAAGAATCCTAAGAGCACAAGATAACCAATTACATCAAAAACAAGGAATAGAAAATTTTTACCACCGCTATAAATTATTGGCCTTTAGGGGTGGGTCTTGGTCATGCCATCCAACCCGTAGGTCTTTGTTAGACTGACATGATCCCAACCCAAGACATGACATATTCCTTCTTTAGTTTCTTCATTAGGGGCCCGTGTGAGGGAGAGATAACAAGCACCGGTGTGGAAATTTATTTGGCAAAGGAGGAAGACTCCACCCATCATGGGTGTGTGGCTCGAGAGGAGGAGGCGAGCCCTAACCTTTGTGTCCGGGAGGTGGAGGGATATCCCCCCCTACCCCCATGGGTGGGAGAGGAGGCCGTCCTAGTAGGATGACATGGTCCGTCGTGCATGGTTGAATGAGCAATACTAGGAATGGCTCCATAAACTACCACCTCTTTGGTGGTCGTTGTCACTACCACATGGTGTGGAGCCACGAGATGGGGACAATGGGACATGGGAAAAATTATAGGTGCATCAACCCAATGATGTAATATAATTTGGAGATGCTCCACCTCTATTGCCACCGTGTTGGCCTAGACTTGAATATGCAACAAGACATTAACGATAACCATTGAATTTTTATAAATAGAAAAATGTTGATCAACATCAAAATTAGTAAATAAACAAGCATTCTTTTTTTCTAAATCGAGAACAAAATTTCCCATGTAAAATCATGCCAAATTTGGGTAATCTTCTATGGTATTCAAGGGTTCCTCCGAGTAAAATATGTTTCCAAATGAAGCATTCGTGCTTAGAATGGTTGGAAGAAAGAGTGGATCCGACCCCAAACATTTTGAGCTTTACAAAAATACTAAATAAGGTGTGGAAATGTTTCCATATGCCCATAGAAGGGGCATTCGAGATCAACCAATCCAAGTTGCGGATGGAAAGTTCCAAGTGGGATTCCTTGTTGTAGCACACACAAAAGAAATTGGGTAATTATTGGCTCTACACAGCTGTCCAAATGACAAGAAATATCCTTCACTGCACCAAAGAGTGGAATGAATCCCTATTAAGTGTTAATATTATCTCCCATAGGTAGATGAGGTGACAACCACCCATATCCTTTGTTGGCATAGTAGTTATGGAATGGAGTGTTCACATACCACTTCTATTATTTCCACCATGGGCGAGCTAGAAGGACCACAATCTTATGAACCATGTGAACTAGCATGAAGGAAATGATGTCTTCGATGATAGCTTTATCTCTCGGATCCATCTTGACCTTGACCTTGAGCATATGTCATGGTTGCATGCAAGATTGAGTGCCTTTTTAGAAAAAAATTTGAAAGGTGCAAATTATGTACTTAAAAATGTGAATAGGAGGATTCCATGGCACCTCAACTAGACATCCACCCCGACACTTGAGTAAGGGGATCACCACATAGAGTGAAGATTAAAAGAGAGGCCTTCCGAAATCCATCGCCATTCCATAGAATCCATGGTTGAACATGTTCCCAATTTTTTCGATTCTTTTAATGATAAAATTACCCATAAATTTGATTGGGAAAGGGGTGATGAGAAGTTTGGCGAAGCTAAGGCCTTTCCATGTTGGGAAATCATATGATGCTCCTTAATCTATTCCATGAAACATGAGCACTTTCCAATCCTCATGTCATTTAAGGGAACAACCGATTCATTTAGCACACATAGCCTAACCTTGATGTTGAATGTTGATGAGGCCTAAGCCTCCGTATTCCTTAAATGATAACAACACTCCCAAACAACTCTATGAAAACCTTTTCCTATAGTGGGATTGTCCCAAAGAGATTATTTGAGAATTTTTTCATTATCGTGAATGGATTTATTCAAGGGGTCATAATAATAATAATAGTACACATGAGTGGCTTCCAAAACTTTAGAAAAAACCTAGAATTTTCCATCTAAGGAGAGAGGCTTAGTTATCTAGAACTCTAGCTTTCGGAAATGCGATGAATAACATATTGTCATAATTCAAAGGGTGAGGCATGGAAGACAAAATAAATTCCTTGAAATTTGAACATTTCTCTATGATCAATCCTCTTCCAATCAATGGATGTTATCCATGCAATAAAATAGAGAAACAACTTCTTATAGCATTGAGTTTGTGCCATTAGATGGAGGAGCTAGAGGCCAAACATAACACTTCTAATTAATACACGGCATGAGAAATATTTTTCTCCTCCTCAATAAGAGTGATAAATTACTCATTAGTTAAACTCCCATTGAGAAGTGTGCATTATCGGTGGGAAAATTAATACCCCGGATGAGCTCTTACGATTGGGCTTGGGCGAAAATAACCAAAATTTTCAAGTGTCAAAATGTAAAGGGTCGACATAATGGGGTAACCTTACCAGATGGATTTTAAGAGGAAAAATAAATCCAAGCTTCTCGCTAATGATAGTGACGTGGGTAGATTAATTGGAAAAGAGCATATTAAAATCTTGAAGTAAGTTAGGGTCGAGGCCCAATGCTCTTAGAATGGATAAAAGGAAAGGTCATTCTATCCAGTCATTAGCCTTCTCAAAATCAATTTTTATAAAGAGGACATGTTGATTGGATATGTGATCCCATTACATACCTTCCTAGACAACATTTATGTTATTGAGAATAAAACACCCTTTAATAAATCCATTTTGTTTGGGTCTAACGATGGCAGGGAGAAAATTCTAAGCCGAAGAGCTAGTGTTTTAGCTATTATCTTCTAAGACATGTATTAAGTAAAGTGATGGGCCTCCAATCGTAAATTCTCTTTAGGTCACCTAGTTCAGGGATAAATTTGATGTTCCCTTTTTTAATTTAGGGGCAAAACATCTAGGACCTAAATCCTTCCATGTAAACCAAATGGAGATCTAGACCAATAATATCCTAGAGTGCTTTGTTAATTCACTAGAAATCCATCACACCCCGTAGAGCCTTATCATTGGCCATTTGTATGGCCACTTCCTGCAAATCCTCGATGGATAACATAATATCACAGTAATTTTTACATCAAAGATAATCTTCATGACACCTCTTCCAAGAAATGATCCGGGGAAGGACTTAGTTCAAGCAAGGGTGTTTGGGATTGAGAAACCTTCTAGTAATGTTTGACAAAGGCTTGATCGCTTTCCTATTAATCAATGATCCGAGTTCCAATTTTTGGATGGCCTTGATTTTCTAAAAATAATATTTGGCTTTGAGCATTTAGAAGAATTCCTTTGAAAAATGATCCCCCTCCTTGAGCTAGTGCAACCAGGGGAGGATTTATGTACCCTAGGCATTGTAGTTATTAGTAATTTGAATTTTGTGTTCGGTCTCTACAACCTTTGTAGTTGTAGGGGTTCTAAGAATGGATTACATTTGAGGGACACAAATGCTTAGTTAGTACAGAGGAGGTGGAAGAATACAAGTGACGAGTGATACTTTCCAGTTGGTGCAAGATATTCGAGGAATCACGGTAGTCCGAGTCATCAAGTCCGACAACCACTAGATCCAGTCAAAGTTATTGAGGGGATGCTCACTATACACATGGTACGGCCTCGAATCTGGTTCCACACACACTTGATATGATTAAGTGTGGTCCCATGCTCTATCAATTCCATATTGAGAAATAATTGCATCTTATGACATAAAGGGTGCCTAGATTGCCAAGTGATGTGAAATATGATGTGGAAGTGGTCGAAAGGAAAAAATTAGACATCACTTCCATGGGCAGGAGTAAATGTCATAAACATGGAAAACATAAACATGTCAAGTCTTTTAAGAACCTCGATGTAATCCACATTGGATATTTGACTAGGAGTACCAGTGCCTCAAAGCTAGGTGATGTAAAATGTTTGGGTCATACAAACTAAATTTATAATGCACAAAAACTAATGTTTTCTTTTTTCCCGTTATCCAATGCATGGGAAAGTGGCCACATTTATCCATGGTCAGCTCCCCATATTGAAATCACTTTCGATGACCCAATGAGCATCAAGGATATCATTCGTAATCCATCACCATAAATCTACTCTTTCACCGCATCATTCGAGCATAAATGTCGATGACTCCAAAAGGGTGAGTGTCAACATTAAAGAGGACCCAGATGGATGTGTTTGTGGGGTATGTGTCATGATCCATGAAGAATAGCTGCCACTTAGGGAAATTAAAGTAATTAAACTCCCATTCCCTATATCATTATTGCTAGTTATTTATTTAACAAATATGGAATTTGAAAACCCTAATTGTAGAGTCACGTATGATAAAGAAATGTTAAAAATTGTGGAATATAGAGTATACCGAAATAAGCTACATAAATATGAAACCCTAAGTGTAAGAGAGAGAGAGAGAGAGAGAGAGAGAGTGAAGGACTTAGCTGATTTTTGTTATCTATAGGAATAATATGGATTGGAAAATTGATGAACAAGAAGGGCAGATTGTCACAATTACACATTGTAAATTCTGAACCGGGCTATCGATATGCCTGAACTAGGGTGCTTAGATTGAGGTGAGGGCCCCTAGGTTTACATTGAGGCGAGGGCCCCTATGTACTAGATATTTCTTGTGTGCACATGTGATTGCATAAGACCTTGGAACCTGGTTTTTATGGTTTCTCAATATGGTCACTGATAGTCATTGTTGGTTGCTTGTGTTTCACACTATGATCGCATAATTCAACTGTAACCTGCAAAGAGAAAATGACCTGCAAAACCCTCAAAATAAATCAAATCTCAAAAATAAAATATGTAATATGGGGAGTTAGACTGACCGACAAATCACCTAACCGAGTGAACTTACAGCCGAGCATTGCACTACATCTCAGACTCCATGTAGTTCTTGTGCATGTGTGATATAATTGTGCTCTAGGGAATCCCTTATGCAAGCACATGTAATAGCCGAAGATAGATAGATGTACCAATGTAAATGGATGTGTGGATGGAAAATGAACTCCCCTTCGGGTATGAAGTGTATGCGAGAAAATGCGATCCTTGTCCCTTGAATGAAATCTAGATGAATTTATTTGATGCCTTTGGATGCAACCTTAAGTGATGATAATATATGCTTAGACCTGGGTCCTTTATTTTGGTCACATAGCTTTGTATTTATATGATTCCCTTGGTTGATTTTCCTAATTAACAACTAAAAGGTTGAACCATAAGAAAATAAGATGCCCAAAAGATAAAAATATCCAAAAGAAGCGAGTAAGATAAAAAAGATTATCGGGGGCACCCTAAAGGACAAGGGCGCCAGGCGGCTGGTGTCCTATCTAGGTGCTGGTGTCTGAAGCCATAAAAGATAAGAAAGTAAAGTATTGACCAGGGTTGTAGGGTGTAAAAGACCAAAAAAAAAGCTAAGAGGCCAAAGATAGCTATCAATTACTAGTTTTCTCACTTAGAAATTATATGAATGCAAGTATTTTCTTAAGACCTAAAAATGTACCCAAGTGCATGATTTTGTGTCTATATTTGCCCCAATTTATGTTGTTGAGTGAATACTCGATAACATTAATTAGATAATAGATGCATACCTAATAAACATGTAGATTTTGATGGCAATAACGTGCCAAAGATACAAGTAAAAGCACGAAGTGATTAAAATGAAACATGGAAGATAAGAAAGAGGAAGTGACCCTAGGGTGAAGCATATGTGTTGTACCATTTTGTAATTTTTATTGTTGTAGCTTGATGTAGTTCTCGCTTCTTATTGTGTAGTAAGGAAAGACTTGCAAAAGAAGAGAAAAGAAGTAGTCAAATATGTGTATATGTAAAAATTTGCATAAGTACGTAAAAGTGTGTAAAAAGGAAAGTGTGCACTTGATCCATGAAGAGAGAAAAGGATTGAAAATTTCTTGAATTGTTGTAGAAGATCGAGTTTTTTTGGGTGATATCGGACCAAGAGCGAGTTTTTGGGTGATCTCATGCTAAGAATGCATTTTTTAGGTAATCTCACGCCAAGTGAGAGTTCTTTGGGTGATCTCACGCCACGGCAGAAGAGTGTTGGGGAGAGAGGTATAGTGTTACTCTCCTTCCATGACTGCTTCTGAATTTATACACCATTTTAGATGGTGTGATCTGTGCTTAGTTTCGTATTGTTCTATGTTGTTCTATGTTGAAAAGGACATAGTAGGAGATTGCATACATTTTGTATTCTAAGGCCGAGTGTCTCGATCCTGTGAAACTGATTTGAAAAATGTTGTAGACTTTACTAATATGAGAAAGTAATTATAATCGCCCGGTCATAGGAACCCGAGGGAAAGGTCGGGAGTGCCCATGTGCTATTATCTATATCATGGCACTAGTGTCTTTGTTGAACTAAGGACCCAAGTCAGATTCTGGGCCATTTATGTAGATGTAATCTGTGTTGATTATGTTTTGAATTCTACTATGTTATTGTATGGGTTGATTGATTCACCCAATGTATGCCCCTCGTTTGGGGTGCATGTGACGCTGATAGGAGCATATGATCTAAAGGAGAGGATCTGAAACATATATGAAGTGGATACCCTATGGGGAGGGGATGTGCATTGTATAAACCAAAGCACATGCAAACAAAGTGGTTAAATGCATGTGTTAGTATAAAAGTAGCAAACATGTAATGGAAAAATAGTGTAACAAGCAAGGGTGCATACTAGATGGACCAAAAAGTGGGTTTCAAACATAGGACATCGCTCACAATGTCACAAGACAATCAAGCTGAAGTGGCCAAAAGCATATAATGTGCACACAAGACAAAGCGAATAGCTCGCACAAACAATAACATACATGTTAAAAATGTCAAGAAAATTGAAACAAACAACCATGGTGGTAGATAGTTTGTACAAAGAAAATACTGCACATGAAGCACCCATTAGCATGTTGAAAAGATAAAAAGTATGTCAATACGTGTATGTATCAATAGAGTAAATAGTGTGCTAGTAAATTAGAAGTAGTGAATAATGAAAAATAGCACTTGTGATGTGTAAGAGTAGAAATGTAGATGCCCCATGAGACTTGGTGGGACTGAATAGGTGCAAGTGCGAAACATCATTGCTACGTGAAAAGATCTCAGAGAAAGAACGCATTCACAACTAAATACCAAGTGAACACGCATGTGTATATAGAAAGATAATGACATACTAAGTATCCATCTAGCATGGAAACAAAGTGTACATGTAAGTATAAGTAAGAAAGAGTAAATGCAACCAAGATATGCAATATATTGTGAATGAGTGAGATGAAATGGTATGCAATATGAATGTGATAGGAGCAATGTGCCCCCGATCGAGATGTGTATGTATGAGATGAGGTTAATTTATAAAATATCCCTCGATAGTTAAGAATGAACCATAGAACAAGAGTGCGTCATCATTGGGAAATGGTTTGATAATGTGCGCTAGAAAGATAGATCATGAAGCATAGAGCATGAAGAGTAGAAGAGGTGAGGTTCATTTCATATTTATACCCTCAGTAGTCAAGTATGAACCGTGGAACTAGAGTGCGTCATAGGGTGATGACGATACAATATGTGTATCAAGTTATGTAAGAATGCTTATAAAGATGAAGCATGAATTACGGAGTGTAAATATATACACTGATGATGTTAGAAGGGGGAGAGAAGTAAGCATGATGCCCCCAAGTGTGTGATAATGAGTGATTTATCCAACAAAATTGAAGGGAAACGGTCCTCCACCTGATGCTTGAGGAGATAAAGGCATGTGACCATGCTCTAAGATTGGTGGTGTATGATACTGACGATCTATGTGTGAAACAATCTTAGGAGGTGAAGAGACCCTATGTGAAGGAGACCGAGGAGGTGATGAGCACCTATGTGAAGTAGACCGAGGAGGTGAAGGAAGTGATGAACTCCTATGTGCAAGGGTTTCCCGAGTAGGGGACTTAAGCCGAGAAGATGGACTAATAGACCGATGAGAATGAGTAGGTCCTGTGTGAACAGAATGTTAGGCAATATATTTTATTAGTGCGTACATTATTTTTATTTGTTGAGTTGTTAAAACAACTCACATAGATAGTTTGTTGTGAGAGTTAGTTTGGGTGAATTGTTGTAACTATCTCCTAGTTTATAGGAGTGCATCCACCTATTTATTTGTATAGTCTCTCCATATGAAATATACTAAGAAGTTATATTATTATTGTAACTCTGCAAATCTGGTCCAGCTCTTTCATCTGGTATCAGAGCAAGGGATGTCCAAATGAGAGTCTTGTGTAGTAACCCGGTTGTTTAAAGTGATTCATGAGTTTATTGCTCAGAATCTAATCAGGTGTGGTTACGTGGAATAATCCCTTCCATAAGCAGTAAAGTTCTGACATCTGATGTATATTCTGTTCATCTGACCTGCTACACTACGACATCGATTTGGAGATTATTTCATGCAATTCTGTCTATATATCTGAGTTCCTCGGTCTATCTTTGGTTTCGAGAAGCTCAACATTGACTTACTATTTGTGTGTTAAAGGAGACAGGAATCAACATATTCGGTGTCACTTTCATACGATCTGGAACTGCACAATACTAACCTGCGAATTCCTCTACCTCGAGTGCATTAACTGTGTCAAGCTCATCCTCTCGATGTGTCACGTCCTTGAATGTGCTTCAGTCAGTTCGTGGACTCGTCATTGTCTCTCTTTGCGTCCATCACATGCATCAGATCTCTCTCAACACTCAGCTTGCGTCTAGGTACATCCCTTTATCTGGCAAGAAGAAATTTTTATCAAAGCTGTGCATATTAAAGATTGGCACCCAAACAAGGTATACGCAGATTATTTATCACATAAAAGGCGTTGAGAATTTTCTCTTTACGTATGCATTCTTGTTTGATATATGGCGAGAGAACAATCTAATTGCGAGAGTATGATTAGTTGAAACGCTACCCTGGCATTAACATCGAAGAAGAACCAATACTGGCTAGATAATAGAATTCTATATCAGGCGTGCCGTCCACACTCTTTTTGTCTTGTGATGATTGAAAATCTACTCAACATACATTATGTCTTTCATATTTGTATCAATCTACACATGAGAATAAAGACTCTTTACCTTCGAGTTCAGATTCAATAATCCAGACACCGGCAGTTTCTGTGTTTTAGAAACTTCAATGAATATCGCCAAATGGGTGAATATGTGGTGGGGAAATATTTCGAACGAATCTCTCACTAGCAAACCGAGACCTGGAGAATCCTTGGAGAAGTGTTGTGGACCAAAGACTCTCTGCCTGGTGAGTGCACAACAACCGCGACCTGGGGAATCCTCCTTTCAATTATTTGTGTTGTGTTAAAACAAACTATCGTTTAAGGCATGGTCATGATAACTCTTGGCGGAATGGCTAAAAGTGGTGGATTGATTAAGTTTCGGAATTAACTTTATTTGTTAAAAATAGGTTATTATTTAGTAGTAATGTCTAGATAATTGTATGGTCACGAATAAAATTATTTGATCAACTATTTTAATAATAGCCTTATGCTATATTAAAATTGTTGGGTTATTATTATTGTCAAAGTCTTTGATAAAGTCTAGAGTAAGTTTTAGTTATTGTTAAAATTAAAATATGTGGTATTAGAGTTATTTTATAGAGTTAAATTTTCTAGTCAAATAAAAATAAAAATTGAGTCATTGTAAAAGTATGGAAAATAAAAAAATTGTTTTACGGATGTATTTTCGGTGTTACCCGACGTCCTGACAATCATTGAGCCTCAATTCAAATTTCATTGAGTTAGCAGCATGACACTAGAGGATGGAGGACAAGCGGTGTCTCTCGTTAGTCACCAATGACGAGGCCATATAGCAAATGTGGTGGCATATATAGTATGATTATATACTTTTAGTGTGGTTTAGTGTACTTGACTTGTTGTGTTCATGTTGCTTTGTGTGGTGTTTGGTGGATACTATAAAAGAGTTGCGTGGAGCACAAATCATTTTCAAAGTGATCCTTTGACCGACTTGATCCTCTAAATTCCGTATTTCATTGGAAGATGGTATGCTTGTGAATATGTTCACTTGCAATGGTGACCATGTGCAACAAGATCTAACTAGCAAGATCTAGTCAGTTGTATGTCTTTGATACAATTTTCTTCTCAATGTTTGTGTGTGGAAATTTCACATTATGGGGGGAACATGAAACCAATGTTCCATTTCCATTCTAAGCCTAAAATGACTAAATTCAAAGGCAGCTTCCAGTGGCAGTGGTAGTTGTCTATGTTGTTCAAGATCGAGTGACATCGATCACCAACAATGGTTCTGAACTAAGAACATTACAATTCTTAGAGGTGGTAATGTGAAATATTTCCACTATATGTTCTATTGTTCTAGTGTTGTGATAAGTGAGTTATTTCCTATGTAATCTCTTAAAGGAAATATGTGATGAGAGCCAATGATACTACTGCAACATCATGATATTGTGGTTATTAGTAATCCACTAGAAAAATTATTCGAGGTTGTTGGTACTGCGTAAAAACCATCCATTGTGTGTTGTTGGTTAAATGTTGATTTGTGTTTCTAGCTTCATGTTCGGTGAGTGTATGAGTAATAAAGAAACATGAGACAACGTTGAGTATACAAGGGCTTAGTACCTTGGAGATGGTGATGGATGATAGCGCGCACAATAAAAATAGATGCATGATATCAAGAAGCTAGATCTACAAAACTAAACCAGATAAGATTAGAACACAATATGCAGGGGTTTCTGGATGGTATCGGTTCCAAGAGGATTTCAACTCCCTTGGAGGATGTCAACCCCATGTTAGACAAGATAATAATAGATCGTGAACAGTAGTAAAAATGACAAGCAACTGAAATAACAAGAGTACTTAGCTTATGTCCTGCTATGGAAATGAACCGGGCATCAAGATGGCAAGATAAGAGACATTGTCAGAGCTTTCTCCTTCAAAGCTTCAACAAGAAAAGATTTCACACACCTTAGTGCTAACTCTCTTTAGCCTAAGTCTTTCCACCTATGGTTCCTCTCTCTTTCCTTTTTTTAAAAATATATCCTCCTTTTGAAATATGGGGAAAACTCCATATTTATAGCTTAGATATGAGACTAAAATGTAGGTTAGATGATACCCAGGGTGTAGTAAAGTAACCTAAGTTAGGGATATCATGTGATCACATGGGTCCCATATTTTGACTTATTAGGCAAAGTGGGGGACATGATTTGAATGGGGGTGAGATAAAGATTTCATTTTTAAAAAGAAGGTGTCGAAGATATGCATTATGAATTAAATAATTTGTGAGAGATGGGGGATGATGCCAAAAATTGAATTATCAAATGGGTCCATATGGAGCCCATTGATAATCAATCAAATAATGTGAGCAAATAAATAAGATTTTATTTAATTTAAGAGAAAGAGATGTGAGAATAGAAAATTGGATGAATGTGAGATGACAAAGGGGTGCTATACCAAAAATAGGTGTCTACATTAACCACTTGGAAAACCATCTAGAGGTTGTTGGTATTGTCCTTGAAACCATCCAAATCATGAGCAAGATACGAAGATGCACATTGTAGTACAAGGTAGATCTTCCCCATGTTTGCACTAAGGGGGAATGCTAGGAAATATATTTTATTAGTGTGTACATTATTGTTATTTTTTGAGTTGTTAAAACAACTCACATAGATAGTTTTTTGTGAGAGTTAGTTTGGATGAATTGTTATAACTATCTCCTAGTTTATAGGAGTGCATCCACCTATTTATTTGTATAGTCTCTCTCGTATGGAATATACCAAGAAGTTATATTATTATTGTAACTCAGAAATTTGGTCCAGCTCTTTCAAGCTAGGTGTAGAATATGCCTTAGATTTGAGAGGTCTAGGGGAATTAGATGCTCTAGTGAGTGTAATGACACCTCAAGAGGAGGCCGAGGAAACGGAGGTGGATGGTGGAACACCTTTGAGAGTGACAACTTTCTTATTGTGAATGAATTTGAGACACAAGTGATTCATGGAAATGATAGCTTGAGCAGCACAAAGCCAAGGAAGACCTAATAGCATATCATAACCTTTGACTAAAGGTGATCCAACAAATGACACAAGAATGGTGAGAGGCCTAATGGTAACTAGAAGCTAGAAATAGCCATAACATTTAGGAAGTGGATATGAAATATTATAGAGTGGGTAGTTGATAGCGTAGAGGAGTGTAATATAACACACACTCATAGGAACCAATGGATCGATCATTGTGTTATTGATAGTATGTGGTCCAATAGAAGTACATTGATATGTAATGTATCAGAAGAGAATTTAGCATGATAATCATGATCAGAGAATGTAATGAATGGTGGTGATGCATCAACATTAGCAACTAGAAAATAAAGAGGCCCCGATGAAGGAGGAGGGACACAACATGATATGTATGATTGGCCAAAGAATCAACAACTTGCTTTTCATGCTTAGGGAGAGGATCATTAAAGATTTTGAGATTTTTGTTTTCATTGACCGGCATAGATGTCAAAGGATCGGGAGCTCGATTGCATTGTTGTCAATAAGATCTTGAATGAGATGTCGAGTTTGAAACATCGATCAATAGGATTCTCAATGCATTAATGATAGTCATATCTAGTATTTTCATTATAATTTCATAAATGTATGCTTGGAGGCTACCATTGAAGCTTTTCAAGAGTAGAGACAATGTTAATAATATTTTTCTTTAGTGGGCTTAGGAGATGGCTTGAAATTTGATTTTATTTGAAACCGATTAGAAGATGATGAAGCTTGATCATGGTACTTGATTTTTCCCATAGAGATAAGTTTTCCTTCATGTAATTTAAGAGTATGACATAATTGATCAAATGAAGGAGATGTCTCAAAGATGACACTCTCTTGTAGAGGTGGTAAGATACTTTAAACAAATAAATCTTGAAGTTCCGAGTTAGTGAGCATATTGGTCATCTTAGCTAAATTGTTTTTATATTGTAAAACATAGTCCGCTAGATGCTCATTAGATCCTTGTTTGATTTGTGTAATTTGAGCATAGGATATATTAGAACCAATATTGATTGAAAAATGAGCAAGAAAAGCATCGGCTAAATGTGTAAATGATGTTACCGAATGAACATGTAGATTATAAAACCAATGCATAACATAATCTTGGAAGCTTCGAGGAAAGAGCTTTGCTATTAAAGTATGATCATCCACATAATTGAGACATGCCACATGAAAAAATATAATATTATCCCGAGGGTCACCATGGTTATTGAAGGTGGGAGCTTAAGGGTGAAATTTTTTGGAGGAAGTGGATAAGTAGAAATGGTGGGTGTGCTAAGAGTGTGAAGAAGTAAAGTGGAGTCAAGAGATGGAGATACATGAGAAATAGCCTACTAAATTTTATGTATTTGAACTCAAATATCTTGATAGAGAGAGGATAGGTCTTGAGTGCTATCGGAATATACTTGCCATGTATGAGAAATAAGAGGAGGATTGAAGTGTTTGGTAGGAGTAGAACATATATGGGAGCAGAGAAGGCGATGAATGGGTGGAATTAGGAGGTTGAGTAGTAATAGGAATGGAAGTGGTAGTAGAAGCAGAACATTAAGCTCGGCTATTATGGTGGCTTCCTCATGAGCAAAGTGAATAAGAGTAGATTGAGATCTTGTGGATGTTTTGTAAGATGATCATTGAGCTCTTGAAGGTGGGCTTCAGTAAAGGGTTCATAAGATTGAGCCATGATAAAAGATGAAAAATACCTAGAAACAAGGTTGGGTTCGAGCGATGGGTTCACCAAATGATTTAAAAAATATGGAATTTGTAAAACCCTAATTGCAGAGTCACGTATGATAAATAAATTCTAAAAAATTGTTAGAATATAGATGACATAAGTAATAAGCTAGATAAATATGAAACCCTAAGTGCAAGAGAGAGAGAGAGAGAGAGAGAGAGAGAGAGAGAGAGTAAAAGACTTAGTTGATTTGCGTTATCCATAGAAATAATATGGAATGGAAAATTGATGAGTAGGAAGGGTAGACTATCGCAATCACACACTCTAAATTTGGAACTGCGATATTCTTGGAATAGGGTTCATGGATTGGGGTGAGGGCGCTCATGCACTACGAGACCTCTGTTGGGTGCCTATGACTACGCAAGATCTTATAACCTAGTTTTTATAGTGTCCCAAGATGGTTGCTAATATTCATTTTTGGTTGCTTGTGTGTCGTAATATGATTGTAAAATTCTCATGTAACCTGTAATGATAAAATGACCTGAAAAACCCTCAAAACTACATCAAATCCCAAAAATAAAAGATGCAATCTGGGGAGTTAGACTAACCCCGACAATCACCCGACTGAGTGAACTTCGACAAGCGTGCACTACATCTCAGACTCCATGTAGTTCTTGTGCGTGTGTGATAGAATCGTGCCCTAGGAATCCCTTGTGCAAGTACACGTGATAGCGGGTGATAGCTAGATGTACCAATGTAAATAGATGTGTGGATGGAAAAATGAACTTCCCCTTCTTATGAAGTGTATGTAGAAAATGTAGTCCATTGTCCCTTGAATGAAAGCTATATGAATTCATTTGATGCTCTTAAATTCCTTTGGATGCAACCTTAGGTGATGATAATAGATGCTTAGAGCTTGGTCCTTTATTTTGGTCACATAGCTTTGTATTTATATGATTCCCTTGGTTGAATTTCATAATTGAAAACTAGAAGGCCGACCCATAAGAAAATAAGATTCCCAAAAGATAAAAGAGACCCAAAAGAAGCGAGTAAGATAGAAAAGGGTCAGGGGTGCCCAAAAGGACGAGGGAGCCTTAACACTAGTATCCTATCTCGGGTGCTAGTTTCAAGCCATGAAAGATAATCAAGTGAAGTATCGATTGGGCTGCAGGGTGTAAAAGACCATAAAGAAGACCAAAACTAAGAAAAGAGGCCAAAGATAGCTACCAATTACTGATGAGGTTAAAATATACCTCATCAATGTGCAATGAATACTCTCATTTTACTCCCTTTTAATCAAGTTTGACTTCATTTCATGGCTTTTGTTTGATCTAGTATAAGTTAAGATGTAATTGTACATCTTTTTTTTATTTAGTTCAAATGTCTAAAACTCTATAATTGCTAATAAAATGTGTGAAAATTCAATTTTTGGAATAAATAGGTCATATTTGGACAAGATAAGTGAATTGTGAAGTAACCAACATCTTTTTTAGGAAGTTGGAAAAAATGTGACTTAACTCTGGAACTCCATCACTTAGCTCTGGAACTTTAGCAGTTAGTTCTGGAAAATTTCCCTTTGGTTCCGAAACTTCTCCAAAGTTCTGGAATAAATGGGAATCTCCTTATTATATCAAAATTTTGTTATGGAGCAAAGAAGGATCTTCCAATCAAAAATATACCAACAATTTTCCGGTTCTTCACACTCCAAAAATACATATGTAAGACCAACAACTGTATATCTAACTAGTTTTCTAAATTTCATATCTACTTTGGGCACTATTCGGTTTCACTAGAACCTATAGGTGGATAGACAACTATTGAACACTCATGATTGTAAATGCATCTTCAGATGGAGAAATATATATAGAGAACTGAAGATAGATAAAAGATGATGTACACACACACACACACACACACACACACACACACACACACACACACACACACACACACACATACACACAGCATTAAGTTTTTTTGTAAGACTAAATAATTCAATAATAAGAATATCCATTTAATTTTGAGAGCAACATATTGTGTTAACTCCTGATTCAAGGTGGAGAAAGGGCCCACTCCTCCAAGAAAAAGGAACTTCTATTTCATTGATATTTTTATTTTCAAGTAATTTGTATAAATTTGTTATTTAGCAACTCTGCAAGTACTTTTGATTCATCAATTAAAATTTATTATGTGAGTTATCTATTGTCCTTGCATGTGTTATAGTTTACATTCTTATTTCCTTAAAAGAATTTTAAACAACATCTTTGAATTGTGTTTATTTCTAGCAATGTGTTTAATTTTGAAAAGTATTTTATTTCTAGCATTGTGTTTAATTCTCGCAAAGTGTGTTTATTTTCAGCAATGTGTTTAATTGTGCAAAGTGTGTTCATTTCAAAAATGTGTGTTTATTTCAGCAAGTTTCTTATCGTTTATCTTTAATAAGGATTTGACCAAGGAATCTTAAGACACTTTAAAACCCCTAGAAAAAAAAAAAAGTACCTACAATCAATTACTAGTTCACCGAGAGACTTCTCTTATTACATATAACTTCGTATGAACCCCGTTTAAAATGACATCAACCATGAGTTCATTAAAGGAAGGGAATAAGCACACCCATCATTTTGGCCCCAGAGCCGGGGACTCACTATTTATAATTGTCTAATTAGGTGTCAACAAGAAAAACAATCACACATATAGTAATTGAAAAATATCCCCTACGTTATCATAAAATTTATAAGTAGACCAAGAGACTCAAAGGGTAGATTTCTCCCAAAATTATCTCAACAAGAATTATCAGCATCCTCTAGTTTAACTAGGGAAGTTGAGAAAGAATTAGAAGCACCATTGTCCCCTGTTAGACAGAAGCAAGAATTTCCACCTTTGGAATTTCTGGATCAATCACCAAAAGGGAGTGGAACTTTTAGAAGAAGGGTTATATCCCAAGACCCGTTTAGAACAAGTTTTGATTCTCAATTGAGCAGTCAACCTCCTACCCCTGACTTCTCACCTTCTCCAAAGTGGATCACATACCATGTTGATTGGGAAAAATATTTAGAATATATTGTAGATATGGCTCGAGAAGCTGAAAGAGAACTTGATAGGACTTTTACTTATCCAATTCAGTTGGAGGATGACAATACACCTATGAAAAATATTTCACTGCACACTTGCCACATTTAAAGGAATGTTTTCTGAGGACCCTGACCAATGTTTTTTGAATTTAAAGTATTATGTCAAACCTATGACTACAAAACAGATAATAAAAACTCAAGTTGTTCCCATATACTTTAAAAGATGCAATAATGAGATGGTTCATGGGATTAACATCCAATTCCATTATCACTTGGGGACAAATGGAAACTGACTTCTTAGACAAGTATCAAGATTATCGCATAGGGGAAAATGGGAAGGAAGACTTTTTAAGATCAAATAAGAAGAGGATGAAAATTTGGAAGATTATTTAGATAGATTCCTCTTCATAGGTAAAAGGTGTGGATTTTTACTTCAAGAAGAGCTAAGAATTTTTTTTTTTAAAGGTCTAGATGATGAATCTAGGGAAGCCCTTAATTTAATGGGAGGTGGAAACATCAATCAATTGAGAATGAACTATATTAAAAACTTTTGTATAAGTTACTCAAGAATGAGGTGTGGACCTAGGAAAGGAAAAATGGTGAAAGGTACGAATCTTGACATGAAAAAACTTATGGATGAACTATAAAAATTAAAAATAGATATCCTAATTCAATTAACTTCCACCGTGGGTGGATTGTAAGCCAAAGAAAATTCTAATCTTGAACCATTAGCTATGTATTTTCCTAGATGTAAAAAGAAGCATGCAATAAGAGATTTTCCTCTGGATAAACATAATATGTCTTATTTGTGAATCCATGGAAGATGAAGTTAATTATTGTTCTTTTCTTCCATTCATAAAAAATAAGCTTAAACAAACTAGCACTTCGTCCACTACAAAAGAAGTAAACTTTTTCTAGAGACAACCTAGCCAAGGGTAGTTCATACCAATATCTACTCCTAATCCCTGGATGATGCCATGGGTGGCTCAGAAAGTACTAAAAATATGGGGACAACCCCTTGGGCCCCTCAACTAACATGGAATCCTCAAGATTGGGAAGGAAAAACTTGGTATGCTCAAGGACACCAACAACCCTAGTCTGGTCAAGGTAACCCTTATGCTTGGTCACAACCTAGGTGGAACCCCAATAACTATGCTCAAGGGAAGACATATCCCAACCAGCAACAACAAGCCATAATGGGTTCCCCAACACAAGGTTCACAAACTAAAAATGTGGTTCAAACACAAATACCAGCACAACCAATGGCTAATCCCAAAAATAAACAAACAACCCTTGTCTATGGAGCGAAGCGGGAAAATCGGTTCATCTTAATGTCATGGATCAGTAAAGATATTCAAACCAAATCTAGAAAAAAATTAATATTCCACCTATTATAATTATCGATATTTTAGAAAAGACTAAAACCCTAGTTAAATTATCCCTAAGGTCGATGAAAAATAAATAGAGAAATAGTCGATAAAAATTCTACAAAAACCCCTTTTCCAAATAGACTTAAGGAAGCTATTGAGACCAAGGAATATGAACAGTACAGGAGTTGAAGAAATTAAATATTGAAATACCATTGTTGCAAGCAATTAAGGACATTCTGAATTAAACAAATTAATCAAAATATTATGCTTTAAAATACCTAGAAGGAATAAGCAAGTACCCTAGGACTACTAAGGTAGATGGGAAACTTGTTGATTTACTAGAGTAAACTCTCACTTCCCAAATATGGGGATCCTAAAGCCCTATTATTTCTATCATTGTTGGGAAAAAACATATACATAATGTTTTGGTTGATTTGGGAGAATCTATAAATGTGATGATAATAGAAACTTTGAAAACATTGCCATTGACAGTATATAACCTACTAAAGCACCATATCACAGATGGCATATCAATTAGTAGCTAAACCGAAGAAGGATCATCTAATATGTAGCAGCTTATGGTGGAGTCATGGGAGTATCCAGGGGACTTCCTTATCTTATGACCAAAAGGTAAAACACTTGGTTATCCCATCATTTTAGGCAGACCATGGTTATCCATACTCATTTGCCTTAATTGATTGCGAGATCGGGTGATATGACCATCTCTAATAGTAAGAGTTCTAAACAAATTTCCCTATATCCTCTTAATACCTTTCATTGATAATCAAGAACAATTATGGGTTGATGATCCCGATACTAATAAAAAAATTATTTTCTTTGGTTATGATAACATTACATGATCATGTACGGGAGGTGGAGAATATTATTAATCACCCATTAAATGATCATCAATTTCTTTGGAACAAGTAGAATTTGTTCCGAACCTTCGACTTAGTTCAAACCTTCAAATTTATCTCTGGAGGAACATGACTTCTCTTCGGGAGGGCTGGAAGTAGCTACGGAATCAATAGCATTAGTCTCAAAGATATCATGGAACAATAAGGAATCTTTGGAAAACATCAGTGATGAGGAGCTTGACCAACATCAAGATAAGTATCATAACTCTGCTTATTGTCCTTTATCTAGTATTCTTTCTCAAGGAAACTTTAGAGACATTATTGCATATCATATGTTGTTACCTCATTCATGTCCACTAAACACCCTAATGGAACCTTTTCAACAAATCAGTTCATCACAGACTGGAACCAAACAAATTGAGATTCAACCAGGTAAGATTTTGAACATTAACAACTGGTTGGAAAATAATCAAGAAGCTAAATTGTTTGATGTTTTGAAATTTCATACTAGATATTTTTCTTGGGACTATAAAGACATGAAAGAAATCCACCCATGTATTTACACCCATCACATTTATACTAAAAATGTTAAACCGGTTAGCAACCTCGACAAGAATCAATCTAGCCTTAAGGGACATGGTTAAGAAGGAAATTGAAAAGCTATTACAAGTAGGCTTTATCTACCCCATCTAGCTAGTTAGTGCATGTCTCGTCTTGTAATTGTTCCTAAAAAATGGAAAATGGATAATTTTTGTTGATTATAGGGAATCGAACAAATCTACACTTAGAGATTACTTTCCCTTACCATTCATAGATCAAGTTTTAGATAACCTCTCGGAAAATAATACTTTTCTTCTTGGATGGCTTTAGTGGATATAACCAAATTAGGGTGGTTGTTGAGGACCAGGGATGAAACTACATTTACTTATCCTCGGGTACCTTTTCCTACGGGGTATTGCCATATGGATTTATTTAAGGTGATGGTATAATGAGTTATTTATTACACATCATGTGTAGATACCAAATTTGGGTCTTATGACACCTTGTACCCCGTATCTCGTCCCGCAACCTAACCCTACCTCACCACCTAAACCTTACACACTGAATTATTTATTAATTACCTTATAATTAATAAATCCACATCTCTAACCCTACCACCTCACCTCGCCACCTCACTATGACCTAGCCCTAACCCTAAACTAACCTAATTAAGACCTATGACTTGGTCCAGACCCACACCCAAGACTCATCACCCCTCACCCGCATCAAAACGAACCTAATAATGACTTGACCAAGCCCACAACTGACCCCTCGGGAGAAAAGGAGGGAAAGTTGGCTATTTTACTAAAAATAGCCAACTTTGACCTAACCAACATCGGTCCCTACGCGGCCGGCGTCGATTAGGTAACCACCATCAGTTCCCTGTAAATAACCTCCCCCAACCAAAATGAAAGGATCTAATCCATTTACAGTGAAGATTTTCATCCCCGGAAGATAGATGACTCTTATGGGAATGTTTGTGAACACCATGCTCTACTCAAATGCAAATGACTAATCCAGACATTCTACCATATACCCGAAGTTTTACAAAATCTCAAAATGCCTATGTCCTCACCTCCACCCCCTCATCTCCACTCGAATACCTCATCCACCTCTATCAACCTAACCAAACCTTCCCTACGCTGACTTCACCAATACCCACTTGACACACCCACCTAAATGGTTAGACTTATCCAAAATAAAGTCGTCAATCCACCTAAGAGACAGACCCAATCTCCTCGAGTCCAATCTATGCCTCCGCCACAACTAAAACCCTCGCCCCCGATCACACCATTACAGCAGGCACGGCTTCAACCCTCGCCGTCACACCTACCTTCTATATTGGGCCTCACCCTCTGCCTTGCCTCAATACACCATGTCTCCCACACGACCAGACCTTCCTACGCACCCATACGAAATCCACAGGCATCTCAACACCGTCGCCCCAAGTATCTTGCCTACCTACCAACCCTAAGAAAACTCGATCATCGAAGGACTTGTTTGCTTCCGCTCCTCTTTCCCCATGGTTGTTTCCTACCACCACGTCATCTATGGCCTCATCATCTAACCAGCTAAACATGACTTCACAGAAGAAGCCACACCTAGTTAAACCCAATCATCAAAATCCCTTGCCTAAACCACCACCCGTATGAACCACTCGTACCCAACCATTACCAAAACAATTAATAATCTCACCCACTCAATCAATAGCCTCATCTTCATTTGACCCAGCTCAAAGGATCTTACGCCAAGATCCTTGATATGCTGGTAGGGGATGCGACCATTTCCCTACCCCCACTTAGACCCTATGATCCATCTAAACCTCGACCTATAGGTTATGATGAATCTAAAATCATGCCTACCACCGCACACCAGGACACAATGTAGAAGGATGCAAAGCTTTGAAAGCCATCCTTCGCCAGTTGCCTATCTCGGATAGAAAATCTCAGAAGGACAACTTACCAAAATCTCCTATACCACCTATCCCCGCCTCGCCAAAATCTATCATCATTGCAACCCCACCTCTCGAGAACAATGACTTATCCCTGTCATCTTCCTCGTCTCGCATTCATGAGATCAACATGATTAGCATTGCTACTCGAGGTCAGAAAAATAATGGAAAAGCTAAAGAAAGCACACCTGCGGCCTCTCTTTCTTCTTCCGCCATCCCGATCGCACCACCACCTAAAGTGGTTATTCGTGGACCTACCTATCCAGTCTCTGATGGAGTTTCCCATCGCACTATGATCAAACAACTTCACCAATCTCCTATAAAAATGACACTCTATGATCTCATTCAAACATCTGAATCACATCGACAAGCTCTAATTGAGATCCTTCAAGGGATAGAGGTCCTACCTAACGAAACCTTGCCCGTCGCCTCCATCTTCACACCCAACCACGTCGCTTCTCTCACCAAACAACCTACCTCCACAACCACCTCTGTCCCTGTACAGCAAGCCGCTCATCACGCGGTTTTTCCAAGAAGAAATTGTCGTCTTTGGTGCGTAAGATCCCCGATCTACTCTTTTCATCTCGACTTACGTCAGACATCTGGGTACATCGTGTTATGATCGATGGGGGTGCTAGCCTAAACATCGTCTCTTCCAAAGCCTTCCAATAGATGAATATCCCTCCTAGCTGCATGTGTGCCAACCCCACCATGTTGCGTTCATTCAACGATGCTATTACTTCTACCCTAGGCACCGTGATCCTTAACATTCGTGTAGGGCCACGTACCTTACCCGAACTCTTCTATGTCCTTGAGGGAGAATTCCAATACAACATGTTGTTAGGCCGCCCTTGGATCTGGGCTATGGGATGCGTTCCCTCCACCTTACATAGATGCATCAAATTCGAGTATGAAGGGAAGTCATACACCATCACAACTGACGCTTCCCCTTCAAAACCTATAATATGTTATACCACCCTAATGATGTGCTTGTACCCATCAAGACACCCATTGATCCAACCCAACCATCTACTTCAACCATGCCTCAACCATCCACCTTAGCCGCACCCACACCTTCGACCAATGAAACCACCGACGCAAATACTTCTTCCTTTCCCACAGACAACATCCCAACCTCGGATCCCTTGGTAGGTGTTTTTCAATGCCTTACACTGGGGAGTACCGCCTATACAACGTTAGCACCTTCCATACCCCACAAGAGTATGGACAGTTACAGCGCATCCTACCTACGACCGTCGTGTGGGGGAGGTGATCTCCTATGGACCACCTAATTGCCACACCAACCTAACGTATGGGGGTGTCGACACATCCTCTATCACCTCAAACCTCCCCTTGGTGTGGTTCCCTTCCAATCAAATTTTCAATATCTAACCAACCGTCATTTCACCCTCACCTTCTTGACACGCTGTGCTTGGAAAGGTTTTGGTTTCGGTCTTTATGAGCAAGGACAACATACGGTTATTCCCATGACTACACGCAAAGACAAATATCGTAGTGGTCTTGGATTTTCTGAACCACCTACACCGAAGAAACCTCGTGTCAATTATATCTAGGGCGACGACAAAGTCACCCCTTCCGAACCATCATCGCCCATCGAACCATCTTCACCCACGGAGTCGATAGACCCGGAATCTATCCCTCCTAAATTTTTTTTTTTGTGAATGCTATCTTTCTAGATCCTCTCACTTATCAACGTGATGGTGAAGACCCATCTTCTCTCCTTTTTGTATCCAGGACATGATCGAAGAAGACTTGCCTTTGATTAATGTTGTGGAGTGCCAAGATGATGACTCCATCCTCACCTACCTTGGTGCGGATGACTCTTATATTCAACGCGCCTTACCATCTGAAACCCAAACCATGTTGAATGAGTTGACTATAGAAATCAACATCCACACAGAAGATGATCCTCACATTCTAAAGATCGGACAATCTCTCGACGCATTAGAACAAGCCACCTTCACTACCTTTCTCCATGCCCACAATCAAGCTTTCGCTTGGTCCTACGCCGACATGCCAGGAATCAATCCTGACATTGTTGTCCATAACATCACTCTGAAACTAGACTCCAAACCAGTTAAACAGAAGCTGAGAAAAATGCATCCATGCATTGCCCTCTTGGTTAAAGAAGAGCTTCAATGACTCCTTTCTGTTTCTTTCATCTTACCTATTGACTATCCGCAATGGATTTCTAATGTTGTACCTGTCACTAAAGCGACGGGGGGACTTTAGATATGTATGGATTTTGGGATCTTAACCTCGCTTGCCCAAAGGACGACTTCCTCCTACCTAGCATTGATCAACTTTTCGATCTCACTGCAGCCATGAGATGCTTTCTCTCATGGATGGTTTCTCAGGATACAATCAAATTTTAGTAGCCCCGGCCGATCAACATAAAACCACCTTCATTACCCCCTGGGAACCTTCATTATCGTGTCATGCCATTTTTCCTTAAGAATACTAGTGTGACCTATCAACGGGCTATGACTTACATTTATCATGACATTATGCACACTATCCTTGAGGATTATGTCGATGATCTTCTTGGAAAATCTAAACATCGCAGTTGAACATCTCGATGTTTTAACCATTATTTTCATCACTGTTACTACATAATGTGTTCATCTTCAACCAAAGAAATGTTTCTTTGGTGTCCTTTCTGAAAAACTCCTTGGCTTTATCATCTCTTTGTGTGGCATTGAGGTCGACCCAACTAAAGTCAAGGCTATTTTAGAAATGCTCCCACCCACTAACCTAAAGCAATTATGTAGTTTGCAGGAAAACTCCAATCTATCCATGTTTCATCTCACAACTCTCGAATCAATGTCAACCTTTTCATCATCTCCTTAAAAAGGACATTGTCTTTCAATGGAGCGAGGAGTGCTACCAAGCCTTTGAGGCTCTTAAAACTTATCTCTTACACCACACCGTGCTTATCCCACCTTAGAACGATCGCCCTTTCTACCTTTATCTTTCTGCCACCGACCATGTTGTAGGAGCCATGCTCGCACATCGTGACTCCGAGCATCGAGAACAAGCAGTTTATTACATAATCCGTACTCTTGTGGATTACAAAACTAGGTATACACATGTCGAAAAGTTGTGCCTAGCCCTATCATTCATGGCCACCAAACTCCGACATTACCTCCTGAATCATAAAACTTTTTCATCACCAACGCTAACCCCATACATTATATGTACACCAAACCTCATCTAAACCAACGCATCACCCGATGGCTTATGCTCCTCGTCGACCTTGACCTTGAGTTCGTACACCAGAAATCAGTCAAAGGACAAACTATCGCAAACCAACTCGCGAAAGCCCCTTTACCTAGGGAACAATTTACCAATTTTACTTTCCCTGATGAACTCATCGAAACTCTTTCACTCAGTGATGCATCTTATCCATTACTCTCTTCTTCGATGGATCTAAATGCCAGTGCAGCAGAGGGGAGGGCGTTGTTCTCATTCCTCTTGACGGTGAACCTATGCCTCTTTCATTTAGGCTCGATTTCCCCTGCACTAACAATATAGCGGAATACGAGGCCCTTGTTCTGTGTCTCCATGTTATGTTACACTTAGGTGTGAAGTCTATTAACATTTTTGGTGACTCTCAATTGGTCATAAATCAAGTTACTAGCATCTACCAATGTAAAAATGAGGAACTTCAAAAGTACAAATGTTACGTAGATTCACTTTTGACCTTATTTACCCATTATACTATCCAAACCGTTCCACGCTCAACTAATAAATTTGCGGATACTATGGCTTGCTTGGCCTCACAAATTCCTGCATCACCAACTGACTCTGACATATTTGTCTTGGTCCAACAACTCTTTGCCCCATCTTACTTAGTCCCAGATGTTTGTATGGTAAATAATGCATCTGCTGACTCGCAGGATACCTGGTATCACCAATTTCGTGACTACCTTACAACCTCTATTCTCCCACCTGACCTTAGTAGTAATGGCAAACGCACTTTTCTTAAAGGTGTTTCTCGTTATGTCATCATGGGGGACTCCTCTATAAATGTGGCTTTGATGGTATCCTCCTTCGATGTCTAACTAGCGCTGAAGTCACTCATACCATCCAACAAGTCCATGATGGAATTTGTGGTGGGCACTTTAGTGGCTTTGCCATGGCCAAGCAAATCCTTCGCTTAGGATATTATTGGCCTACTCTTAATAAATACTACTGCAAATATGTTAAGTGTTGTGTTATGTGTCAACAAAGACATGCCAACCTTCACATACTCCCACCATCCGCTCACAGTCGCACGAGATCTTTGGCCTTTCTCACAATGGGGTTTGGACCTTATTGGTGAGATTCATCCACCTTCTTCTCAACGTCACCATTGGATCATCATAGCAACCAAATATTACACTAAATGGGTGGAGGCCATTCCACTCTTTTCAACCAAAAAGGAGAAAATTGTTGAATTCATCAATCATCACATTATTTACCATTTCGTGTTCCTCGTCGCTTGATAACCGATAATGGAAAATCTTTCAAAAATAAGTCACATACAGAGCCCTTTGTGACAACTTTGGTATCAAACTTAGCTTCTCGTCACCCTACTATCCACAAGAAAATGGTCAAGCCAAATCTTCTAACAAAACCTTAACCAAAATTCTCATGAAAGTCGTTAACGATTCTAGTCAAAATTGGCATGATCACATCCCCTTTGCCCTTTGGGCTTATCGTACCGATATTCGTACTTCCACTAATGCCACACCATTCTCTCTGGTGTATGTTACTGAGGCTTTCTTGCCTCTCGAAATACAAATCCCTTCCCTCAGAATATCTCTCTAGGATATTCTCACCAATGATGACTTCCGCCAAGAGTGGTTAGCCCAATTGGAGCTTCTTGACGAGCGTCGTCTTACCGCTCTTGACCACCTTCAAATTTATCAAAAGCGCATCAAGCGTGCTTATGATAAGTGAATTCATGAGCGTACCTTTAAAATTGGTGATATTGTCCTCAAAGAGAATCAACATGTAACCAAACTAGAAAAGAGCAAACGTGGAAAATTTTCTCCTAATTGGATTGGGCCTTACATTATCACGCACACTTACGGATCAGGTACTTATCATTTAGCTTCGTTTAATGGTAAACATGAGCCTGAACCCCTTAATGTCTTGCATCTCCGACCATTCTACTATTGAATTTAGTGTTACATCACTCCTTATCCACCTTGCGCTCATCCCTTGAGCTCATTTACCACCTCATACACCTTTTTTTTGTGCATCTCAAAGTAAAATCAAACCCACGTGGTTTGATCATCACCTCCTCTTAAAGAGGCCTTCTCCTTTTTAGTCTGGTCCATGACTTAAAAGTATCAAAATAACAAGTTCTCAATTATACAATTCTGGGATATTCTTGAGTCAAACTTCCTGCAAAACTAGATGCTTCATGCCAAACAGACATCTAGACCTCCAAGCTATAAACTAGACTGCTCCCTCGAAGGAAAGCTATGTGCAAAGCCGCATCTGCTACTATAACTAGACTGCTCCT
Source organism: Taxus wallichiana var. yunnanensis (assembly GCA_018340775.1). Taxonomy (NCBI): domain Eukaryota; kingdom Viridiplantae; phylum Streptophyta; class Pinopsida; order Cupressales; family Taxaceae; genus Taxus; species Taxus wallichiana. The sequence continues at coordinate 601,044,316 of CM031243.1, read as the reverse complement.
CAAAGGACAACTATACAAAGTCAGCCTCTATCATAGCTTCTTGCATTGATCAGCTTTGTGAAGACCTCAAGAACAACAAAATGCATATCCCATATAGACTTCCAGCATTGATCAGCCTATATCCAAAAAAATCAAAGCAGTATTCAAAAGTACTTTTGAGTCATGGACTTTTCTATTTTGGTTTGGTTCTCTTCCGTCAGAATAATCACCTTATAACAAGTTCTCTGCGCCCCAGCTATACCATCCACCTCTCCTCACCATTCTTCACAATAACAAAACTCAAGGGACGTGTATATCCGATATGTTGTGATTATACAACTCTTTTCACCTATCGAATTCTCACCTATGCAAGGTACCTAGGGATTCAAGCTCATCCTACGATGATACGTGGTTTGTTTAGCTCTTTCTAACTATGGGACACTTTTTCCTCTTTTACCCAAATCTAGGATTGTGTGTTGACCTTAATTAGGACATGGTTTCCTATGCTTGGGTAAGCTAACCCTCACTTCACCTATACCCACACCAACACCAACAACATTACTCTACCAACATCAAACTTTTACCAACCAACAAATTGCCTAACCACAACCAAATTGCCTGAATTCACCTTTCCCTGGTCCTAAGGGAGAACTACATCGGTCTAAGGCCCCTCCTTACTTTGTGCAATGGGCTATGTAGGCAGCACTTAGGAGACATGGGGTCTCCCAAGGTTAGCTTGACCATCCCCTACCATAACCTATCATGTGTGGTGTTTTCTTTAAAAATATAAATATTTTCACGTATTTTTATTGATAACACTCACCTTGATCCTTTATCAATCCAAACATTCAAAACACAAATATTCTTATAATTATCACAAACTTAATTCAATGTTAAACAAATACATCTTCTCTATCATGAAATCCTTATTTATTCTTCTACCCCTATGTATGAAACTCACTTAGACCCCTGCGCCTCGTCCCGAACCAGGTAGTGATGGTGATCATCGACGCCGCTCACCTAGGCCTCTCCATACTCAAAGGTACCACTACTATTGGTTCCTCCCACTGATCCACCAATCTCTCCTGTAACATACGAATCTGCCCTCTCGTGTGGAGGACTCTTGCCTCTAGTCTCTCCACTCGAGACTGTGAAACCTCTAACAATCCCGTGGTCTCATTCACCTGTGTTTTAAGCTTGTGAACTAAACCCTGTAGGCGGTCTCTCTCCGCGGTAATCACAGCTATGTCGGGATGATCGGCCCTCTCGTGTGTACTTCACATCTTTGTTACCCACCATAATCTATAAGACTCTATCGCTCCTACATCCATTACCATGTGATCGGCTGCTATCTCTTCTTGGTCCTTCTGGAAGAGTTGGCCGTGGAGGTGAGAATGGTGCCTCGGCGTTGATCCTTCTGTATGGTCTATGATCCATGGGTATATCCTGAACAAATCCAAATTATCGTCGCACGCGATCTAGAGGAATCCTCTCGTACTCTCTAGCCTTGTGTCCTACGATCCACCTCACTCACTCTACACCCCTCAAATCCTCGGCTATGTTCGCCGTCACCATGTAGTTCCCGTAAGGTCTCCAACGGATATCCGCAATCATCATCATCTCTAATTTCTACCTATAATACTCGGTGTTATCTGTCACGGTCTCGGCTCTTGCCTCTTTCTCTGTCTGGACCCATCGCCTGAATCCCAACCTCTACACTCCTGTCTCTCCTTCCTGGATTGGTCGGCCTATTGGTCACACACACACAATGTGCTCATAAGCCCAACAATGTAATAAGTATGCACAATCCAGTGTAGTCCTGTGATTTCACCTACATGCCCATAAACCCCTGTATAGCTCCGCCAGATATGTGGGTGCCCATGTGAAAGTAACACTACCTTCTATCATCTCACGAATAACACATCAATGATTTTGGAAATCTTCCCCGTCTCGCTCTGGTAATGCATAATACCCCACCGCTATCATTAATACCACGGCCAACCTTGTTGCCTCGGGTGTCGCAAACATTATACCATAAGTAAATGTCACGCTTCGTTGTGTCAAATATCGTCGTGCGGCTGGACCAAATACGCCATTATCGCTGCCCGCCACGCATTGGGCCCTACCTGATACACTCGGTCTTCCCCGTAATTGAAGTCTCAAAATTCAAACACATCTTCTAACGTCACCGTCATTTCCCCTGTTGGCAGATGGAAGGTATTCTTTTCTAGATTCCATCTCTCAATCAGTGCGCTTGAACATAGCATGATTGCATGTGATTCGTGAATAATATCGATTCCGCTTAACCCCACATGGTTTATTAATGCCCACTCCGCTGGTGTTACATCCACTCGGACCCGTGACAACAACGCTGGTACCCTATCATTCATCATCAACCTTACCTCTACCTGCACACATCAAACCAACGAACAACAAGCAACAAATGAATCCCCAAGTGTTTTTTATCAGAATCTACAACTTTACACAGTAACCGATATCGGTTACCTAACCGATACTAGTTAGGCCTAAACCGATATCGGTCACTGTTCATAATATCCATCCTACTCAAAAACACCACCTATGATACCTTATTCACTGGTTTACCCCTCTCTGTACCTACAAACATATCTAAAACACCTGATTACCTACCCTATAACACTCATCCCATCCCAAACCCTTTCCTATCACCTTTTTACCCACTTATCTTACCACATCCTATTTATAAGCATGCAAAATATTATTCCAACCAAAACTTATACCTCTTGGGATGCAGCAGCTTGAGGTGGAACCTGTCTTCTCTCTCCTCTCTGCCCACTGGACGCTTCTCCTTGTTCAGCCATGTTCACCAGACTCTTCACTATAACTTACCTTTACACCTTCTTAATCCAAGCCCACGATCACTTTACCTGTCTCTTTCCTCCTTATCACTCAATTCTCCCATGCAACTACCCTGTATGGATGACAACAACCTCGCATCCTCGTATTTAACATGTTGCATGACTCTAAAAATAAGAATTTAAATTACCTCCCAAGCTTTTCTATTTTTAGAAAAGCTCATTTTAACATAACCGATGTCGGTTACCTAACCTCGGTATTGGTCACATAGTGACGGACATTGGTTATCTAACTAATATCGGTCAAACTTTATCTCCTTTTTCTTATACCTAGGCCTTTTCTTTGTTTTTTGCAAAATTTTGGTGGCGCCCTTTTCCTCTTTCAATATCCATCCTCTTTTCCCCTGCATAGAGACATCATTATCAATATCCATCATCATAATACCATCAACATTTCAACACATATGCATATAATCCAAACATCATCAACGTCATCTATATACCTCAACTTCCAAAATCATCAACAAAACAAATGAAACATTATAATATATGTATCAAATCAAACATTATATACACCATGTGGATCAAACTCATCATCTATATATATATCCTCAAATCAATGTCAAAATATACAAATTACCCTGCATGGGGGCCTCTATAATCCAAAAAATACAAAGTCGGCACGCAGCCGCTATCTCTGTCAAAATCTCGACTCGGCTCGCAGCCGGTCTCTCATGTCAAAAATATACTCAGCTCGTAGGCCGGTATCAACTATACAAAATGTACTCAGCTCAGGGCCGGTATATACAACAAAAATGAATACATAAATCCTATGTGGGCACGCAGGCCTCTATATACACACTTGGTTTGCAAACCGGTGTCTCTATTAAAAAATCAACTATCCAAAAACATCTCCGCTCCTGGGGTGACTCAGCTCTCTCCCCTCCTCGGCTCATCCCTCGCCCTGGCCCCGCTTTAGATCTCACCTCCTACTGCCACCGACCCACCAGCCTATGGCTTTCACGCCCCCGTGACTCGTGACTCGGGAAGTCTCGGCTCTATGAGCCGCATATGGCTGATAATCGGCACCGGTACCATCTAGTACATCCTGATAATAATGGGCCTCCGCTCTCGCCTCCATGTACTGGGCCCGTGCCACCATGGCTGGTGGGGCTGGTCCCCCAGCTCCTAATAGAAGTGGGCCCTGTCCTACCTGTACATCCCCGACCTGACCCGAGCTCGTACTGTGGTGGAGGTGGAAGCCGCCATCGAGCCTCGAACAGGGACTCGTGCTGTGCATGTGCTCGTGCCTATACTCGTGCTAAGCCAACTCCCCGTAACACTCGATTGTGCACCTCGTGCAGCAGCAAGCTGCCCCTATAATAACTGCACTCGACCCAAAGATGGTCCTCTCCGCTATAATACAGCCATGCAAATGCATTTGGGCCGTGTTGGTTGCGCTCTCATGGCTGCCCTCTGCCCTACCCACCAAACCAAAAATGAACCTGTAACCCCGGCGTCATCCACTATGTCATCTTTCGGTCTCTCTGCTACCCAGACTGGGTCAAATGGCCATGGTATAGGCAGTGGTGCCTCTACATCCTCCCTCCGATACTGTGGGAATAGAGGTGGCTCATCTTTCTCTAATCCCTATCGCCGCATACCCTCTGTGAGAATCCTCTCGTACTCCCTGGGTCTCCGTCCAGATATCCAAAAGATGTACTGGATCCAATGCAGCTATGCTCGGGCTCCTCCACGGGGCTGATGGCCTCTGTATGGCCTCCATATAATATCTAAGGCAGTCAGGCCCTCTAGCATATGTCTGTAATAAGTGACATCCCACCCTGTGATAACTACTCGTGGCTAACCCACGACCCCCAACCACCTCTGAAACCCATATCTATAAATTTCCTGTGGCCCTGGCTACTGGGGCAACCCTACTGGTCATAAACACACGATATGCTCATAGGCCTAGCAGTGTAACAAGAATGTCAAACATATACCGAATCACCTCATACGGCGATAGCCCCAGAGCTCTCTCAGTATAGTTACACCAGATACACTGGTGCCCATACGTAGCAGGTGTGCTCCTCCACCATCTCATGTAACACTCCCATCAGAGCCCGTGGGAAGCGTCCTCCCTCTGAGTCAGGGAGGGCAAAGCAGGTGATACCGATCATCATCAGCACGGTAAGCCATGTCTCCCGTCGATGAGCGCGATACATATCACCGTAGCAGATGCTCACACTATGATATGTAATCAATGGGACTACATCCCCGAATACCTACAGGATGTTATCCATCGTTGTCTCAACATCCACCTGGAACACCTCTTCACCGATGATCAATAGTCTCAGGATGTGATACACATCCTCTAAGGTGACTGTCATCTCTCCAGTAGGGAGATGAAAGGCATTGGTTGCCAGATCCCATCTCTCGATGAGGGCAAACCATTAGGCTGTGGTCCATATCCATAGCCCTATACCTCTGACTCCACCGAGTCCAACCTCCCACATAACTACCCACTGCATGCTGGTCACATGTGGCCGCATCCGCTCCAAAAGAGAGGTGGCATCTGATCTCGCATCGTCAGCTACTAGCGTGCCTACAAAAACAACCCACTCCATCAGGCCTACCCTTCACAAAACCACTACCTTAATCCTCTATACTCACTCACCCACCCAATCACAACCTGACTCTATAAACACATCTACACCCACCTATCTTACCCTATACATCTATAAATTCCTCTCACTCTTATGGTCCTTCTTTAAATATCCTACCCACTCCAATCAAACCTAAAACACCTCATCTCCCTCAAACATCAATAACCCCACCCAACAAATATCTAAAATATCCCCTTTACCTATCCCACACCCTACCAACCACCCCAATCATACTCCACCCGCTCTACTCTCACCCTCTAACCATACCCCAACCAATTTAACCCCTCCTAATTCATACACAACCCATAACCTATCCTACCCGAACCGGCCCCAACCACCCGATTACCCCCCACCCCAATAACCTTTCCTAGCAACTCTACCTTCTCCCCCTTCACCCCAAAAATCTATCCTACCCACCTACAACAACACCCAACACAACAAATTTCACAACCCTACCTCCTACCCATGGTGACCGGTACCGGTCACCCTCGACCGCCATCGGTCCCCCACCAACAGTCTATGTCCGACTTTTATGCACCGACGTCGGTCGACACATGACCGATGCCGGTCTCTATACCCACTAATCTACACAATTTACACTGTGACCGATGTCGGTCGACTAGTGACCGACATCGGTCACTGTGGGATTTCGGGCCGGACCAAAATGGCCCCCAAATCCCCTTTTTTTTCCTATTTCTACCCATTTACCCAGCATAATTGCCTAAAAACTTACCCACCCTGACGTTTTGGCCTACCTAACATATCTACCCAATCCATTTTATGATTTACCTTCATTTATTCATTATTTTCTCAAATTTTGGATTCCTACCCCAATACCCACATCCTAGCTAAATTCATCAACTTCACACAAATAGGGGTTCAGAGCCTACCGGTATGACTACACGTCGTGGTGGTGGGATAGGTGGTGGTGGTCCAGCTCCTCCAAAGACTCTAAGCACCTCCTACTCCTCCAGGGATGTGCTATATAGCTCCAAATCTCCTCATCAAGGTCCTCAACCAATCAAACTCTCCCTCCCGATCTCTGGGGCCAACTCACTCCCCCACTCAACTAGTGCCAACTCAGCCCAACACACGACCCAATCACTTCAAAACTCGAATAAGAAAATTTTGGCACTCAATTTCACAAATGAAAATGACATGCCGTATTTTTCTTTTTATAGGTTTTTGCCCTCTAATCGATATCGCTTAGAGCGCGCCCTAGGAGATCGATATCGTCACCCATAACGATATCGGTTCGGGCTTAGTTTAACCTAACTCCTGCCCTTATCCACTAATCTCCATTTTTCACCACATCGCCTACCCTCGCTTTGCTAAATAGCCTTATTTTGAATTCATTGGCCCGACCTAAGGCCGTAACCAACCAATCGGCCCGACCCAAGGCCGCAACCAACCAACCGGCCTAACCCACGGCCACAACCAACCAATCAGCCCGACCCACGGCCTACAACCAACCAATCGGCCCGACCCAAGGCCATAACCAATCAATCGGCCCGACCCACGGCCGCAACAAACCAATCGACCCAACCCAAGGCCGCAACAAACCAACCGCCCAACCTAAGGTCGCAACCAAACACTCGGCTCAACCCACGACCGTAACCAATCAATCGGCCCGACCCATGGCCACTACAAACCAACCGGCTCACCCAAGGCTGCAACCAATCACTTGGCCCGACCCAAGGCCGCAACCAACCAATCGGCCCGACCCACGGCCGCACCCAACCAATCGGCCCGACCCAAGTCCACACCAATCAAGTACCTCAACCGAGGCCCGCAAATTAAAAATTCTATCCACCCATCATGTAGTTGTTTGTTCAATCAAGCTCACCTATTCATGTTTTATCATGACTAGGATACTTGAATTGATCAGCCGACCAGATTTTCCTAGACCGAGACCGTGACGTTTATCTCAACCAAACCAACCATTTGGTACTACCGAACATGCCTAACGCCGGTACCTTACCCGTTATATCCCCTGGAGCTACTTCCTATGGCTTGGATACCAGGATTATATCAACCTTGTTTGGATAAACTATCTACCTTTACCTATGAATTACTTTTTTACTCTTCAAAAGATGTACCCCTGGTCACACTACGCATTTCAACGTGCGTCCGCTTCCTTGAACTTACCCCACCATCTTACCATCTCATCATCATTTACCCTTTATCAACCCTATCCTTGATTTCATGTCGCCTCAATCTATGATAGATTTAAGGGGGATTACCTATACCCTTATTACCTATACCCTTAATCCCCAGGGCAACCACTTTTTATTATTGTCGGTGCGGCCTTTACAAGACAAGCTACACGACAACACGGGAAAATGTAGATACCAAATTTGGGTCTTACGACACCTTGTACCCCGTATCTCATCCCGCAACCTAACCCTACCTCACCACCTAAACTCGACACACTGAATTATTTATTAATTACCTTATAATTAATAAATCCACATCTCTAACCTTGCCACCTCACCTCGCCACCTCACTATGACCTAGCCCTAACCCTAAACTAACCTAATTAAGACCTATGACTTGGTCCAAACCCACACCCAAGACTCATCACCCCTCACCCGCATCAAAACGAACCTAATAATGACTTGACCAAGCCCACAACTAACCCCTTGGGAGAAAGGAGGGAAAGTTGGGTGTTTTACTAAAAATAGCCAACTTTGATCTAACCGACATTGGTCCCTACGCGGCCAAAGATCGATTAGGTAACCGCCATCGATTACCTATAAATGACCTCCCCCAACCAAAATGAAAGGATCCAAATCCAATCAAGGTCAAAATACCCCTATCTGGATTAACCCCACAATGATTTGACTTTGTATTTTTTGGATTATAAAGGCCCCATGCAGGGTAATTAGGGTGGTTGTTGAGGACCAAGACGAAACTACATTTACTTATCCTCGGGTACCTTTTCCTACGAGGGTATTGCCATATGGATTTATTTAAGGTGATGGTATAATGAGTTATTTATTACACATCATGATTAAAGTGAAATAATCATGAAGGTGTGGATGACTAAATAAATGAAATTAGAGGAATATTAATAATGAACTATCATTTAGGTGGGATAAATGGAAATTGAGAATAATTTTAGAGAAAATAAAGGAGGTAATAGTGAAGTCATATTTGATGTTCCGTAGCTAAATCCGGAAGTTCCAAAGCTATCTCCTAGAAGAGAAAGGGTTTGAAATAAGAAAATAATTTGAATTGTCATCATCCGCCATGGGTATAAAAAAGAAGTCAAAACCAGAGGACGATACACACTCATTGCGGATGAAGAAGTAACGAACATTTTTAATAGGCGGGTTGGGTGGAGTTTTCAAAGAAATTATCAAAATACAATGATGAAATGGTAAGATAATTTGTGGTGAATTTGTAACATCTTGGGACCAAGTTCAAGAGTGTTATAATTCCCTTTATTGTTAATATAATAAGTAATGTATCCGTGTACCAATTATAAATGTATCACACCTTATAAAGGGAACTCAAATAATTAGCAAACACATTAATACAAGAAGGAGAACCTGAACCCCAATACATTTATAATACTAAGAAGGTCATAAAAGGGGTCAAAGGAGCTAGCCTACCCAAACCCTTCGACAGAGTAGCATTTTGGGTAGTAAAATACCTGACATGTGATGGCCAATATGGGACTGTTGGAAGGGAAGTCCTTAAAATGTTGATATATCTTAGGTATGGGGCAACAAAGTAGGAGTATATAGTAAACCTTCCTGGTTTCCTCTTTGATTCCATCCATACAATGGCTTAGAGATATTCTTGGGGTGTAGGGACAATTAGGCACCATGGATTAATTAATCAGTGCTCATCAACATCATTTTCTCTCTAAGAAAAATGGGGAAGAAGCATGGGAAAAATTCCTCCACAAATTCGAGACAAACTTCGATATAATAAGAAAGGGAATATCAACCCCTTTCTCTCCTAAAAGCAACTTAGAGATTAATCCCCGATGAGAAGAAGAAAGAAATAAGTGGGGTAAAAATACCTAAAATAAGGAGATCTTGGAGGATGATCGAAGTTGTAAAATCTTCTATTTATTTAAAATAAATTCCTTCCCCAATAGTAATACTCGGAAGAACCAATACACATTGTTGATAGTGATAGTCCACTCAACATGGAATTTGAAGCAAAAATCGAAGAATCTTAAGGGAAAGGTCACTTCAGAAATGTTGAAGCTCCCAAAAGAAAAAGAATTCATAAAAAATCTAAGACAACTCGGTCAGAAACATTGAATTACAGGAGATTTAAAGAAAGAAGTTGCTAATATTCTTGACAACATGGTAATTTCCCTCCTCTTCTAAGCCAAACCGAGGGGTTGGAAGGAGAAGCTGAAATATTGGAGGAGCAAGCTTTTCAGGAAATGGATGACTCGACAATGTGTTGTCACATGAGGAGGAACAATTGGTATTATGGATATTAAAAGGAAAATCCCCTTTGGTGGAGGAGCAATGCTCATTCCCTGAGGAACTCCCAGTTAAGGAAGAAAAATAACAGTTGAAGTAGAACTTATCATTAGGGAGAAATATGAGGAATTAAACTTCCTCAAGCACAAATTGGAACATAGGGAAATGCTCATAAAGCAAATTGAAAACTCAACTAAAAGATAAAGATGAAGAATTGGAATTAGTAAAACAAAAATGGCTGAGAAAGAAAAGGAATTTCAATTGTTACTAAACAGAGTAAGTTATGGAAAAAGTATATTCAGTGGATCAAATTGTACAAATAAAGTTGTCTTACTTGCTCACTCAAGAAAATATGGGATGAGACTTGTAGGAAGTTAAATGAGTTCAAAATATCAAATCGGGAGTTAAAACATCGGATGGAAGTAGAGAAAAAGGAAAGGAAAGAATGGGAAGAAAATTTCTATAAGATTAAGGAATAAAAATTTAAGTGTTTGGAAAATATACGAGATGATCTCGTATGATGAGTGAGAAATTACTAACATGTAGAAGACCTTCTCTGGTATATAGTGTTTTCTTAGAAGAAAAGTTCATTCGTTGGAAATTAATGAGGATTTCATGTGGTCTTCCACATAAATTGAAGGATGAAGTAGAATTCATGGAAACATATGTTAGAAAAGAATATTTTTGTGAATTTTATCTCTCGCAACTTTATGTTAGAAAATAACACAAGATTCGTGATTAATCTATATGTGGGAGAAAGCCAACTCCATGAATTTATTTCTATGCTCCGAATAAGATAGTGTGGAAAGAAAGGAATGTTGAACACTTGATAAAGGCTAGTTCATATGGCCTATGTATGAGAGATCATTATGGAAAAACCATCTCGCATTTGTTATACATTTCAGGTCTCTTACCTTTAACGTCGATTTAAGGGACATTACATTGTCACTGTAGAAGAGTATTGATGCATTCACCTCATATGAGTAGGAAAACTTTGAGTAAATTTATGATGGATGCCTAAAGAGATGGGAATTCCTTACTATAGCATTAATAAGAAGAGAATTTATATCTCATAAAAATCTAATATGGAGTCTAGAAAGGGCCATAACTTTATGTACACTCATTTCTCAAATTTGTCAAAACACGAGGTATGTGGATGGGAATGAGAACAATACCTCCTCTCCTTCTTACACCCATGTCTCCATGGCATAATAGAGAACCTCGGGATCCCATTCATTTTGATAATTGGTAGCAAATGTTGGAGGAAGTTTCAGGATACAACAGCTTCCGATCGAAGCATTGGGACATTCAATTTCAACCATTTGACCTTAGCAGTCAATTGGAATGCGAATTCATGATGCCATTTTTGATTTAATAGAGTTTGTAAAGGGACTTACAAACAAGTAAGTTTGGGAGATGACGATGCTAGAATATACCTCATCAATGTGCAATGAATACTCTCATTTTACTCCCCTTTTAATAAGGTTTGACTGCATTTCATGGATTTTGTTTGATCTAGTATAAGTTAAGATGTAATTGTCCATATTTTGTTTGATTTAGTTCAAATATCTAAAAACTCTATAATTCCTAACAAAATGAGCGGAAATTCAATTTTTGGAATAAACAAGTCATATTTAGACAAGATAAGTGAATTGTGAAGTAACCCACATCTTTTTGAGGAAGTTGGAAAAAATGTGACTTGGCTCCTAACTCCATCACTTAGATCCGAACACCATCGGTTAGCTCTAGAACTTTAGCAGACTAGTTCTAGAAAGTTTCCCTTTGGTTCTGGAACTTCTCCAAAGTTTTGGAATCAATGGGAATCTCCTTATTCTATCAAAAATATGTTCTTGAGTAAATAAGGGGTCTTCCAATCAAAAATAGACCAACAATTTTTTGGTTCTTCACACTCCAAAAATACATATGTAAGACCAACATGTATATCCAGCTAGTTTTCTAAATTTCATATCTACTTTGGGCACTATTCGGTTTCACTAGAACCTATAGGTGGATAGATAGCTATTGAACACTCATGATTGTAAATGCATCTTTGGATGGAGAAATATATATAGAGAACTAAAGATAGATGAAAAGATGATGGATGTGTGTGTGTGTGTGTGTGTGTGTGTGTGTGTGTGTGTGTGTGTGTGTGTGTGTGTTGATAGATAATAGATACACAGTTAAGTTTCTATAAGACTAAATAATTCAATAATAAGAATAGCCATTTAATTTTTAGATCAATATATTATGTTAACTTCGATTCAAGGTGGAGCAAGAGCCCACTCCTCCAAGAAAAAGGATCTTCTGTTAAATTGGTATTTTTTATTTTCACATAATTTGTATAAATTTGTTACTTAGCAAACTCTACAAGTACTTTTGATTCATCAATTAAAATATGTTATGTGAGTTATCTATTGTCCCTGTATGTGTTATAGTTTACATTCTTATTTCCTTAAAAGCATTTTAAAAACATCTTCAAATTGTGTTTATTTCTAGCAATGTGTTTAATTCTACAATGTGTGTTTATTTCCAACAGTGTGTTTAATTCTACAAAGTGTGTTTATTTACAACAGTGTGTTTAATTCTTGAAAGTGTGTTCATTTCAGCAATGTGTGTTTATTTCAGCATTAATGCAAAATCACAGCACCCCCAAATGAGTTATGGATTTACTTTTCTAAGGAAGACTCATTTAGTGTGATTTGCATAACATGGGACCATCTCTCAAGTTGTGGGACTTGCAAACTTGAGATGGCCCTCCGGAGAAAGCCGACTTCTTCTTCCTGATCCTAATGCTAAACTACTTCTAAGGAAGGAAATGCAACTATCTACTCCTAATCTAACAATTCCAAGGGACTAAGGAGAGAGAGATAGCATGAAAATAAAGAAATCCTACACTACAGAGGTGATAACACCAAGAAAAGGGAAGTGTTGATCACTATCTCAACTTCCTGAAGTGGAGAGAGGTGAGCAGAGGAGAGGGTGGACAAGATGCACCACAGACCAGAGATAGATTTCACATAGAACACCACTTCAAAACCCATTAAACACAACTCCTAGGACCTACAACAAACATCGAATATGCACAATATACCTACCTGCAAATGACGAGAGGCGAGAGAGATACATATAAAATAAGAAAAGGATGGACAGATGCATCACAAAAAAAATATTTATTGCTCGAAAAGTTCACACAGTACATTGTTAGTGGGCAAGAGGCAAGAAAATGCCATTACAGAGCCGTGAAAGGAGGTTCAGACTCCATTTTTGACCCTAAGGAAGAAAAAGAGAGGGGGTAGAGAAGAAGAATGAACAACAACTAACTAACTTCTTGAAAATGTGCCTCTGTTACAATATATAGAAAAATGCGAAAAGAGAGGGAAAAACATGAGAAAATCTGATTCTCTACTCCAACCACCGACAACATTCATAAATTTGGTCGAAAAGTCAAGGCTCCATCTGTAAATTCCATTCCCAAATGCATTTTGTCTACTCGAGGGAGAAAAGACCCATATTTCATTAAATTTGGTGGTTGAAAACTGGTTCTGCATTTTAATTCTTCATCTGTTGATGGGATCGATGCAAAATCTCATATTTCCATGTATCTACTTCGCAGACCAAAGAAAATGACCCATACTTCATTAAATATGGTAGTTGGAAACTGGTTTTGTCTTTTCCCGTGCCCAAACGTGCTTTGTAATTTTCTCCCACAAATATCTACCAAAATACAAAATTGAAGACTCCATGATGAAGAGAATCTTCAGATCTTTCCATTGGTACCAAGATTGTCAAAAATGGAGCTCTATATCAAAAGATATGGCTTTCTACGTATTTCCTTTATGTTTTCTCTACTAAAATTGGCTAAATTTTGCACATTTCCCCGCTCCTCCGCTGATGACATGGCATCCATTGGGGTTGTGGAGGCAGGGCTTCCTTTTTTCCATTTTACATTTTTTGACAAAAAGTCAAAAAATCTCATTTGCCTCTCGAAGGTCCGCCGGCCCGCATTAGCTTTTGATGTGCCACCAAAGACTTAATTTTCACCTTTTTTTGACAAAAGGGAAATTTTCACTTTTTCTCGATTCCCGCTTTGGCTTTGACTCGGGCCCAAATGCTGACTTTTTCCTTTGCCTCATTCTGGAATGCAAGCTCGTAGGTCTGAAACATTTCCCTTCATATTTTCTCCATGTGTGGGGTTGTCTTGACCAAATTTGCCGGGGGAATTTGGGATAACAATTTGGTGACTCACGGGGACATCTACCTACTAGATGAAGAGACCAATGGCCTTGAAGTATCCATTGGGCATGGAGTCTACCTAATAAACATGAAACTATCTGAAATTTTGAAAATCTAATCCTGAGCCACTTGGAAACCCACTGAAACTTGAAGTTGATCTTCACCAAAAACCATTACAATGCACTGTGCAAGAGAGCAAAACAACAACAAAAACTATGTACAAACTGAAAATCATACATACCCCAAATGGGATATGCAGAGTGTGCAAAAGCACTTCTTCTACTGAAAACAAACCTACCTACACTACTCTAACCAAGAGCAAAGGGAGCTCAAACAAAGCCTACAACTGGCAGGAGAAATAGCTTCCCTTCCTCAAAAATGGCAGCCATGCAACTGATTTGGCACTGAACATGGCTGGTTAGATGAGTGAAAAACTTGACAATAAGCCGGTCCTCCACCCAAATCATCAAGGTATCAACATTAATGGAAAATACCTCCTTAAGTTGACTTGCATCGGACTTCTGGAGGTGTTGATGATGACCCTTGGTACTTTGATGCTCATCCTCATGCCCTAAAGTAGGCATGACTAGTTTTGGTTTCTCCTTTGGCTCCAATGAAGCCAAGTACCTGATTGGGCATGGTCTGATCCTTTGGATGTGCCCATTTCTCTAAAATTCAACTCCAAAAATGGAGTCTTCTTGTGGACCTTCTTGGTGGATGGTGTGAGAGAGATGATGACATCCTCTTGCCTTTTCTCTTCCTCCTCCTTTGAAGAACATGGAAGATCAAGATCTTCCAATCTTGGTTCCAGAGGGCTGTTATGAAGTGCAGGTTGTTGTTCCTGAATGTTCTCCTCCATGGCAATAGGCTCATGTGCTTGGAAGGTTGAAGATGGAGCAAAAAATGATGTTATCTCCTCAGGCTCCTCTTCATTAAAGCAATCTTCCAAGTCTGACAGACAGTCTGCCTCCTCATTGTCTTGCTGCATGTGTTCGACCTCCTCCATGGTGTCCTTCGAATCTACAATTTTCTCACCATGGTTCCCCTCATCTTCAAACATGAAGTTTGAAAGCTCAAACTCTTCTTCAACATCAGAGCTTGAAGGGGATGAAGTGGGAGGAAGAACTGAAGGTTCTTCTGTGGCCTGCTCCGCACTTGGAGCCTTTGAAACTATATGGTCCTCCTCCACAACCGAAATGTACTCCTCTTCTTTTAGATTAGGAGTAGCTCCTTCTTCCCCTGCTTATGCTTGTAGCTGGAGCTTCCACCACTTATGGCTTGACCTCAGCCTCCTCCATAGGCTTAACCAACAAGGGAACCTTTGAAAACTCAAATTTAGCAGCCCAACTCTTCATATTTTCTATCATTTCTTCTCTGTTGGGTTCCTCTGTTTGATGTTCTCCTTGACTGGTTTTTTGAGTCTCTTCCCAACATGGACTTGGGAAGGTAGGAGGAAGGATGGGTTGATTCAACTAGTTTTGCAATTGTTTGTTTGTGGGGGAGGGAGGTGGTAACTTCTTTTGGCTCTTGTAGAGGGGGATTGGATTTGGGAGGGAAAAGGGTAGAGAAACTGAGGTGGGATGGAAGACTAGGAGATGGAGAAATGAAATCAACACTTGGGGCAAAAGCAAGTGAGGGGCTTGACTCTTGATCATGTTGAAATGATAAAGATTGAGGGAGAGAAAATGAAAGGCAGGGAGCTAGTGATTGACTTACCCATTGACAAGGTTGTCCCACACTTTGCTCATAAGCCCCGATCTCCACTATCCATTGTGCAAGTTGGGGTAGCATTTCAATCATGAAGTCCAACTTCTCTTGAGGGTCAGTAGTGTCTTGGAAAAGGGCCTTCCCATGGACAAGGTGCCCTACAACCAATGTTGAAAGCCCTCATTTGAACTATTGCCCTTAATTGAACCATGCCAACCTCCATTTTTGAATCTTCTCTAGTAGACCAACATCCTCTACATAACTATCACCATCATATGCATCCCCTTGTCTTGATAAGCTTCATGGTCAAACTGGTTTTGACACTTGCTCATATGGGTAAGCATAATGGTTCTGGATCTGATCATAATGTTGATCTGGAGGAGTTAGGAAATACATTGGAGGTGGACTTGTATTGTTGTAAGTGTGAGTTCCATGAAGGGAATGAAGTCATGATTGCACAACCTCATGGAATGGGAGAAAATGAAAGAGATGGAAGAAGAAAATGGATGAAATGAGTGGAAATGGATGGAAAAGGTCTGACAACTCAGAGAATGGGTTTTTGACCAAATGGAGTCGCCAAATGTGCTTGAAAGTGCCTCCAAAGGCTGAAATCTTCACCAAGAGCACATCGAACCTGATGAAGTGAAGTGGTAAGGTGCTTTAGACCTGTCCCACCGGCATGCCAAAACTATTAATGCAAAATCACAACACCCCCAAATGAGTTATGGATCTGTTTTTCTAAGGCAGGGTCATTTGGTGTGATTTGCATAACATGGGACCATCTCTCAAGTTGTGGGACTTGCGGACTTGAGATGGCCCTCCGAGAAAGCTGACTTCTTCTTCCTAATCCTAATGCTAAACTACTCCTAAGGAAGGAAATGTGACTATCTACTCCTAATCTAACAATTCCAAGGAGACCAAGGAGAGAGAGAGCATGAAAGAAAATCCTACACTACGAGGTGATAGCACCAAGAAAAGGGAAGTGTTGATCATCAATCTCAACCGCCCAAGTGGAGAGAGGTGAGCAGAGAGAGAGGGACAGACAAGATGCACCATGACCAGATATATTTCACATAGAACACCACTTCAAAACCCATTAAACACAACTCCCAGACTTGCAAAAAAAACATTAGAATATGCACATTATACCCTACAAATGATGAGAGGTGAGAAAGACAAAAAATGAGCAAAGGATGGGCAAATGCATCACAAAACATAATTTATTGCTCCAAAGTTCACACAGACATCATTATGGGCAAGAGGCAAGAAAATGCCATTACAAAGCCATGAAAGGAGGTTCGAACTCCATTTTTGACCCTGGGGAAGAAAAGAAGAGGGGAGGCAGAGAAGAAGAATGAACAACAACTAACTAACTTCTTGAAAATGTGCCTTTGTTACAATATATAGCAAAATGTGAAAAGAGAGGGAAAAACATGAGAAAATCTAATTCTCTGCTCCAACCACCAACAACATTCATAAATTTGGTCGAAAAGTCAAGGCTCCATCTATAAATTCCATTCCCAAATGCATTTTGTCTACGAGGGAGAAAAGACCCATATTTCATTAAATTTGGTGGTTGAAAACTGGTTTTGCATTTTAATTCTTCATCTGTTGATGGGCTCGATGCAAAAGCTCATATTTCCATGTATCTACTTCGCATACCAAAGAAAATGACCCATACTTCATTAAATCTGGTAGTTGGAAACTAGTTTTGTCTTTTCCGTGCCCAAACGTGCTTTATAATTTTCTCCCACAAATATCTACCAAAATACAAAATTGAAGACTCCATGATGAAGATAATCTTCAGATCTTTCCATTGGTACCAATATTGTCAAAAATGGAGCTCTGTATCAAAAGATATGGCTTTCTGTGTATTTCCTTTACGTTTTCTGCTAAAATTGGCTTGGGAAAATTTTACACATTTCCCCCGCTCCTCCACTGATGACGTGGCATCCATTGGGGTCGGCGGAGGTAGGGGCTTCCTTTTTTCCATTTTACATTTTTGACAAAAAATTAAAAAATCTCATTTGCCTCCGAAGTTCCGCCGGCCCGCATTAGCTTTTTGATGTGCCAGCTCAGCACTTAATTTTTACCTTTTGACAAAAGGGAAAATTTTCACTTTTTCCTCCGATTCCCCACTTTGGCTTTGACTCGGGCCCAAATGCTGACTTTTTCCTTTGCCTCATTTTGGAATGCGAGCTCGTAGGTCCGAAACATTTTCCCTTCATATTTTCTCCATGTGCGGGGTTGTCTTGACCAAATTTAGACATGAATCAAGGGCCATACATTCTAAATCCAATCCATCCAAGGAATCAAATTAATTTTCCAAGAATTGAGCATTATTTTTCTTCATAAACTCCTACATCTCCACTTTCCTTCTCCTAGAATATTTGATATTGTAATCTTCCTCCGTTGACTCCACATTTTACACATGGATATTCTCTCACTTGACATGGCGTTCTTGCAGAAGGCTATGTTCCCTTTTGATTGGGCCTTATGAGATGGAGACTTAGACCAATTTTCATAAAGGAAACAAGATGTAAGTAAAAAAACAATATTGATATCATATGAGAAATGTAACAACTCAAAGGAATTCAATGATTAGACAAACTTGACGTGTGTATCAAGATAATGACTACCAAGATATAAAGATGCACCAACACAATTTCAACACTTAATATTGTAGTCACAATAAGGAAGGATATAATTGGGTGCAAAAGTGGTGGACACAATCTTTGATAGCACTACGTATGTATGTTCTCTTTTGTCCCAAATGGGCAATAAGATAACAAAGGAGTAGACCAAGTGGTGATGAAAAATACTTGGTGTAACTTTGGTAGAGTTTCTCCTTTTCTTAAGACAAGTGAAAAACTAGGACAAAGTAACACTTTGTAAGTTTCATGATGAATAACATGTGGCTTCAACTTTAATGGACTCTCCCCTTGTTCAAATAATAAGGTTTTGACTTCAAAAAGTTGTCACTTTGTGAGATCTCTTTGGAACATGATGGATAAAGTCAATTTGGCCCCAAGCCAAATAGTTTCCTATTAGTTCACTCTCTAGGTGTCACAAACTATTTCTGCAAGCGCGGTTTGCCAAGAAAATGCCATTAGGAATATTAAAGTAGTATCAAAACTTTACTTCACCCCTTTGATATAATGATTAATAAATTGCATTCATTTGTATCGCATTGGGTCGCGTGAAAATAATTTTGATGCTAATATCACAAAGGCGTATTAGTCAATTGGGTAAAGCATGGCACTTCCCTTTTCTTCCACCATTTCTCTCAAGGTGTTGAATACTTTGGGGTTCCCGGGTAATCCTCACAATTATTTTTATGGCTTATGCTAAGATACTTCCCCTAGTTTAAAGCGGACGAGCCATAGCTCTTAACCGAAACTTACAAATATAGTGTGTTGAATAAAGTGGTGTATTTTTTATCTTTGATCTTAATGAGGTTTAGTACACCATTGGCAACCTACAACACATGTGTAGTTAGAGTTTGTTTAGATCCCAAGTCTTTGACAAGTGTTAGGTCATGTGCACAAAATATTTAGTAGTTTCTAATAGAAAGTGAACCAAAGTTGCTTTTGATTCTCAAGATCGTCCAAGGACGCAAGAGAAGAGCATACACAATGATTTGATTCAACTAGATAAATGCAAAGGAAAAATTTAAATCTAATGAATTAAACAATGCTTGATAAATTATTCATTCCCTTAAGCCAAAAATGAAATATTACATTTTCATTTTAACCAAATGTTAGAATAATGAAAACTAAAGTTGCTTTTGATTCTCAAGATCACTCTAAGGTGTAAGTGAAGAGCATACACAAACTATAGTCTAACTCAAGTAAAACATGGAAACATGATTTCTCATTAAATCTTAACATGTTAGAAATATGATTAAAAATGTTAAAACCTGCAAAAATAGTTAGGAAAACCTGTAAAATAGTAGAAACACAAAATTCAGAATCAAGCCTCGAAAACCAAGCCAAAAAAATATAGAGCATTACTCGCGAGGATTTAAGTAGTAGTGTAAGGCTAATCCCACTAATTCAAGGGTAAGGTCATAGACGCAGGTATAAGATAGAAAACATAGAAAGTGTTTTGCTAGTGCAGGAATAGGATCGATGCACAAGCTAGTTAAGTAGTAACATTCGCATATAGTGTAGTAGCGTAAACTATACACAAATGAGCAAAAATCTAGTTGATCAAAAATGTAGGATGAGAGGTGCTTGGTGCAACTGTCAAGTGGTAGTGCAAGCTTGACAACAGTAGTGCATGGGTTTTCTCATTAGTGCAAGCCTCAAGTATTAGTGCAAGGGTTCTTTATGCTAGCGCAAGGCACCTGTGTAAGCACAAAAACATGGGATTTGATAAGAAAAAATGTCAAAAAGCTCAAAACTTTATCAATTTGATCCAAATTTGGCAGCACCTCACCTCCTTTATTCCTGCAAAGAGCAACAAAACAAGGCAAATTTAACTAATCCAATTAAGAAACACCATATTTATCTAAAATATGTTAAAACAAAGGTTAGTAACCAAAATTTGAAACTAATATAAAAATCTTGAAAATGAATGAAAAGGACAATGGAGTATGTCTAGACCATTGATATTTGTGAGAAGTCCTATTACTTAGGTGAAATCTTGTTATCCTTTTTCTATTGTTTCAAAGACATTTTGTTATATGGTTGTAAATACACAAAACCCAATCACCAAATTCACAATGTCTTTCACTATGATATTGATCGGTCTTTGCTTCATGCGGTTTTGTGTCATGGCTAAGTTCTCCCGAGACTATAAAGTACCTCTTGTAGGTGTTGAATGTGTTCTTCAATTGCTATAACCCTTGGATGGCCTCTTAAGGATGAGGTAAGGGATAGTAGATGGTACCTTATAATGTCAAAAAGGATAAATTTTAGATGAAGTGTGAAAGGAGCATTATACCACCATTCTACAAGTGGAATCCACTTGGACCTATCTCACTTGCTTATCTAAGGTAAAACAATGAAGATATCTTTCCAAGCACTTGTTAACCACTTCAATTTTCCTATCATATTGGGGATGATAAGAAAATCTACGAGTTATCTAATTACCCAAACATGAGAACAAATGAGTCTAAAAATTACTAGTAAATATATGGTCTCGATCAGTTACTATAATCTTTGGTGTCCTGTGTATCTTTCGAACTATATCTGTGAAGGTTGTTGTTACTGTACTTTCAATAAATGGGTGTGATAATGCAAAAAAATGGGCGTATTTGGTGAGTCTATCCACAAAACCATAATTACATTTTTTCGCAAATCCTATGATGAAGTCCATAGAAACCTCTTCCCACCTCTGGTTAGGAATAGATAGAGGTTGTAAAAGACTTGGGGACTTAGATTTTTTCACCCTTATTTTGTTGACAAACCATGCATTATGTCACACATTTTTGGACATCCCCTTTTAGCCGTTCCTAGAAAAAATCTTTCTTGATTCGATGATAAGTCTTCAAGAAACCAAAATGTCCCCATTTAGAGAAGCATGAGTCTCAAATAGAACCTATTTTTAGGGTTGAGTTCTTACATGGGTATAACCTATCATTATACTATAAAGCATCCCCTTTCCATACATTTTTTTCTAACATGCCTAGATCATGTTGGATATTTTGAATGATATTTGTGTACTTGGGTCATCTTGTCATTCAAACCTTTCCTCCTCTACCCAATCTTCTTGTAATATAGATATGTCACACACACAATGCCTCAACTTGACTCATCCTTTTGAGATAGAGCATAAATGACTACATTCTCCTTCTCTTTATTTTAGATTATCTCGAAATCATATCCCAAAATTTTTGAGACCCAATTTTGTTGTTCTTCAAATGATAAACGTTGCTCTAAGAATTATTTCAAACTATCATGATCCGTCTTTACTTTGAAGTGTTTCTTTGATTAGATATGGTCTCCACTTCTTTATTGCATGAAGTATGACCACAATTTTCTTATCATAAATTGGTTTTGACATATTATTACCTTTTAATTGATGGATCTCAAAGGCAATGGGATGACCCTCTTGCATGAGTACTACCCCCATACCATACCCTGAAGCATTACATTCAAGAATGAATATATTGGACAATATGGGGTAACCAAAAATAGAGTGGTGGACATAACATCCTTCAACTTCTCAAATCATTTGGTAGATTCCTCATTCCAATGGAAAGAGTCCATCAATAAAGTTGTCAGTGGTGCTGCTATGCACAATAACTCCTTACAAATATATGATAATAACTTATAGAACCCAAAATTTCTCATAAATTCTTAGTGTTTTTGAAACTCTCCACTCAAGCATGACATTTATCTTGTTAGGATCAACTTTAACACCTTCATAAGAGATGATGTGACCCAAATATTCAACCTCCTTTACTCTAAAAGAACACTTAGAGGAATTTGCATAAATTTGATGTTGTTCAAGAGAATCCAACACCTTATTTGCATAATGCAATTGTTCCTCCCATGTTTTATTGTAGATTAATATATCATCAAAGAACACTAAAAAAACTTATGTAGGAATGGATTAAAGATATAATTCATCAAACTTTGAAATATAGAGGGTGCATTTGTGATCCCATAAGGCATTACTAAGAATTTATAATGGCCTTCATGTTTCTGGAAGGCTGTTTTATGAATATCCTCATCCCTAATTATGATTTTATGATATCTGGAATGAAGATCAAGTTTTGTAAAGTA
This sequence comes from Taxus wallichiana var. yunnanensis, assembly GCA_018340775.1. NCBI lineage: Eukaryota > Viridiplantae > Streptophyta > Pinopsida > Cupressales > Taxaceae > Taxus > Taxus wallichiana. The sequence goes on along the minus strand of CM031243.1, from coordinate 601,021,712 downwards.
ACACCATGTACCTCATCTAGAAAATCATCAATTATAAGAATATGAAACTTATCTTTGGTTGTGTACTTATTAAGCTCCCTATAATCAAGACACATGCACCAATTGTCAATTTTTACGCACCAACACTACTAGAGAAGAATAAACACTCTGACTATGACAGATAATTCTTGCTTCTAACATCTCTTGTACTATCTTCTCAATCTCACTCTTTTGCACATATCGGTGCCTATAAGATCTGATGTTGGGTGGTTGGGTCCCTGGTATTAGATGGATTACATGGTCATTGTCACTTTTCGGAGGTAAACAATTTAGCATATCTCCAAACACAACTGAGTGATCATCTATAACTAATGTAGGATCATCCTTGTAAATAATCCAATTTTGGCTTTGATTAGTTGTCTTAGGTTATGTAGGTTCCATTTGGAGGTTCATGATGTGTTTCTATTCCATTTGGACTCTTGGGCATGTAATAAGTGGTGTTTGTGATTTTACCTCCAAAACCACATTTCAAATGTTTAATTTAGGCTTTTTGGTGTGTTATAGGTCTAGGTGGTAATGTAGGGTTAATAAATGATGTAAAAGGGTCTTGAAACATAAGATCACCTAAGTCATGGTCTAACATGACCCTAAACCTCACTTTGTTAGTCTTATCATAGGCGAGTTAGTAGTTAGAACCCTAACTACCTCTCTTCACCTTATTAACACAAGTGAGTATTCAAATGAAAAAAAAGTGTGTGAGAAATAGAGAAGGTTGGTTGGTGAAGGAACTCTGTATCAAAGCCAATATGGCTCAAGAAGCTTTGTAATATCAAGAAGTTTATTAAGTTACACTTTATGAAATAATGTGTGAATGATTATGATTGTGTAGGTTTAGGAAAGTGTGCAAGGGCATCAAAAACAGGAGAATAAGGGTTATAAGTTATAAATTCCAAAGAGAATTGATTTAGTTCATTTTGGATGAGGTATGCCAATTGTTTGTGATATTTCATGTTGATTTGGGGGAGGAAAAACATTCATAAGTTGAATTCTATTCAATATAAAAGGATGATATTTGGTGAAAAGGTGGAGATAGACAGGAGAAAGAGTTTTATAAAGTTTCAAGGGATATGAATGAGTTTTGATGGGGAAAATTTTGAAAAATCATATTGATTGTGTATTAAAACCCTAGTTTTGTATAAGAAACTAGTCACCAAATCTTGTGAATCAGGTTGATGAAGGCATAATCACTCAAAACTCATTAAAGGATAATTTTTTTTCTCTTAAAAACAAAACTTTTACAAGTGGAATCAGGTCTTAAGACATATATTTTCTCAAGTTATGAATTTATTTAGCATGTTGCCTTGTGATTGTCCTTGTCTTAGAAAAATTTCTAAAAACTCAACAATTTTGGTTTTATCAATTGGGTTCTTGTAAAAATTAGATTGTAGGGTATTTATACCCCTAATAATATGTGTGGAAATTTTTATGATGAAATACACATGTGGGAGAAAGATATTATCAATTTTCAGTTTTGAGTTCTTAGAGGCTTAGATGAGACCTAGTCAAGAAGAAGAAATTGGTGTTAGGTGAGTTGTATTGGGAGTTGGAGTATGAAATTAAGCATGAATCTAGAACTCAATAATTTGTATCTATAAAGGTAAACAATTTTTCATGAAACTTGGTGGATTTTTCCAGACTACAAGCTTTGGGTGTTGAGAAGGTTAGAAATTAGGCCTAGGAGAAAACAATAGGAAGAGAATAAAAATGCAAGGGCTAAGAATTGAGCCTTGAAACTTTGTAGTCATCTTAAAGACCTTAAAGGGTGTTTAAATATCTTAACAAAGTGAGAGCTAAGATATTATAGAGTGTTCCATTCATCATGATTTGTCTGCATACAAGGCTATAAGCTAAGCTAGTGTGGAGGTCTAAAAGGTGAATGAGATAAGATGAAGGTTTGTAACTTCTTGGGGTGTTTGATCATGTTTCTTAGATAAATTTGATCATGTTGAAGGTATTTTTGTCATTTGGTTTAGTTGTGAAGTCCTTTTGATATTGGTAAGCTAAATTATACTTCTTAAAAGGTGAGTTCATTGCATGATTTTGGTAATTTTGAATGGTGATGAATCTAACTAATGGTTTTTGTGTTGAGTTTGATCACAACCTCTACATAATTTTGGTATCGAGTAGGTTCACTCTTTGATGATAAGAGGAAATGATTTATTGATGTAAAAAGGAAAAGAATAAGAATTCATCCTAGTTACAAGCATTTGTATATATGTGATTTGAGTTGTTTGATGAATTGAATTGAAGTTGTTTGAGCTAACAATTTTCCTTCTTGTAAGAAGTATGTGAAGTTGAGAGGTTTCTCCTTGAGAAGAAGTAAGAAAGAGAAAAGTGAAAGAAAGAGGAAAAGAAAAAGTAAAAGAATCCCAAAAGACGAGAAGAAGGAAAATAGAAGAAAGAGAGGGAGTCAAGAGACTAGGTGTGAAAAAGAACCTAGGTGAGGCTTGGGAAACGTGGAAAAGAATTACTAAGAGAAGATGGAGGAAGAGAAAGTGAAAATAGTTAATTCATGAGAAGAAAGAGAAATAAAAGAGAGAAAAAGAGAAAAGAAGAAAGAATGAGAGAGTTAGAAAAGAAGAGAAAGTTATGGATGAAAAAAAGAAATCAAAGAGTTAAGGAAGGATATGGAGCAGCTATTTGTGTTTATGAAAAAAGTGAGAGCAAGACTAATTTTTTTGAAATAATGATGAAAAAGGTAGTTAAGTGGCCTATAAGGTCACTCATGGAGAGGAAAAGGAAAATGCAACTGAGAGCATGGATAAGAGAAGAGGAAAGAAGAAAAAAATAGATAAGTAAGAGAACAAGTAAACAAGAGAAAGAGGAAATCAGAGAAGTTATGAGGATGAGTTCATTGGTGAAGAAGAAATTGAGAAATAACAATCAAAATCATATTTTCAGTTTGTGTATGAGAGCAAGGAACAACTTGAGGCTAAGATACAAGCACTTAAATGTGCTTCAAATGGTGAAGAAATGAATGATGATGACTAAAGAGTTGAGATGATGAATGGAAACATTGAAAATGAGGAAGGACAAATTGAAATAGAGATGAAAACCAAACACAAGATGGAGGAGAAAAATAAGTGAAAACAACATGTGAAGAAACATAGAAGTATCTTTATTTTTCATCCAAGGATTTGTGTGAATGTGTTTTTGCAGGTTTACTTGAAGAAATCAAGAATATTGAAGAAACAACTCTTAGAGGAGCACAAATGAAGAGAAAGAGGCATGAAATATTCATTTTAGAGGAGAAACATGAAGAATAAGTTGAATATAAATAATGAAGAACAAAGAAGACTAGTTGCTAATGAAGATGAAAAGAATACAACAAAAGAAAGAAGAAGTTTACAAGTACAATATGATTGGAAGAAATGGAAGAAAAAAATTATTTGTAAAGGAGTACAAATATTCCCACTTGTGGAGTATGATGCAAGAGAATCCTTGTAAATAATCCAATTTTGGCTTTGATTAGTTTTCTTAGGTTGTGTAGGGTCTATTTAGAGGTTCATGATGTGTTTCTAGTCCATTTGGACTCTTGGGCATGTAATAAGTGATGTTTGTGAGTTTCCCTCCAAAACCACATTTCAAATGGTTAAATTAGTCTTTGTGGTGTGTTATAGGTCTAGGTGTTAATGCATGGTTCATAAATGATGCAAATGGGTTATGAAACATAAGGTCACCTAAGTCATGGCCTAACATGACCCTAAACCTCACTTTGGTAAGTCTGATCATAGGTGAGGTAGTGGTTAGAACCCTAACTACCTCTCTTCACCTTATTAACACAAGTGCGTATTCGAATGAAAGAAAATTGTGTGATAAATAGATAAGTTTGGTTAGTGAATGAACTCTATATCAGAGCCAATATGGCTCAAGAAGATTTGTAATATCAATGAGAGTAATAAATCAAGAATTTTCTTAAGTAACACTTGTAAAATGTGATGAATATTTATGAAATAATGTGTGAATGATTATGATTGTGCAGGTTTAGGAAAATGTGCAAGGGAATCAAAAATAGGAGAAGAAGGGTTCTAAGTTATTAAGTCTATGTAGAATTAATTCAGTTCATTTTGGATGGGGTATGCCAATTGTTTTTTATATTTCATGTTGATTTGGGGGAGGAAAATCATTCATAAGTTGAATTCTATTCAATATAAAAGGATTATATTTGATGAAAAAGTGGATATGGTCAGAGAAAGAGTTTTATAAAATTTCAAGGGATATTGATGAGTTTTGAAATGGAAAAATTTGAAAACTCATACTGATTATGCATTAAAATCCTCGTTTTGTATAAGAAACTAGTCACCAAATGTTGTGAATAAGGTCAAGAAGGCATAATCACTCAAAACTCATTGAAAGAGAAATTTTCTAATCTTAAAAACAGAACTTTTGCAATTAGATTCAGGTCTTAAGATGTATATTTACTCAAGTTATGAATTATATTAGCATGTTTCCCTGTGATTGTCCTCGCTTTGCTTAGACACATTTCTAAAACTCAACATTTTTGGTTTTATCAATCGGTTTATTGTAGAAAATTGGACTATATGGAAATTATACCCATAATAGTATATGTGGGAATTTTTATGCTGAGATACACATGTCGAAGAAATATATTATCATTTTTCATTTTTGAGTTCTTAAAAGACCTAGATAAGACCTAGTTAATAAGATGAAATAGGTGTTGGGTCAGTTGTATTGGGATTTGGAGTATGAAATTAAACATGAAGATAGAACTCAATAATGGGTATCTAGAAAGATAAAAAAATTCAAGAAATTTTTGTGGATTTTTCTAGACTACAAGCTTTGGGTTTTTAGAATGCTAGAAATTAGGCTTAGGAGAAAACGGTAGGAAGATAATAAAAATGCATGGGCTAAGAATTGAGACTTAAAACTTTGTAGTCATCTTAAAATCCTTAAAGGGAATATGAAAATCTTGACATTGAGAGTTAATACCTTATGGAGTGTTATATTCATCATGATTTATTTGCAAACAAGGCTACAAGCTAGTATGGAGGTCTAAAAGGTGAATGCGCTAAGATGAAGGTTTGTTACTTCTTCGAGTGTTTGATCATGTTTATTTGATGAATTTGAGCATGTTAAAGGTATTTTTGGCCTTTCGTTTAATTGTGAAGTCATTTTGATATTGGTAAACTAAATTAAGCTCCTTAAGGTGAGTTCATTGCATGCTTTTGGTGATTTTGAATGATGATGAATCTAATTGTTGGTTTGTTGTGTTGATTTTTTTATGTACTCTACATAAATAACTCCTTTGCATATCTGATGGTATAAATTCATTTGAATGATGTGCTTCCAAATAAAATAGTTCTGCCATAAACCCCTCTCGCACCTATTGTCATACATTTTTGCTAGCCCAAAAATTCAAAATTTGAAACATGACAACTAAGCCAAATGTAAAAATTTACTTTAAATCCTTCCCAAATCCTTCATGTGGTCATTCATTCTCTTGTGTATGTTTATATTGACCTTCCAGATCCCCTAATACATTGAATATTTATGTGTAATATTGCAAAAGGGTTTGATAAGGTCAAATCTTTCATTCAAAAAAGAGCAATAGAAGACTAGTTCTCCGGTAGGCTTAGAAAGGCCAATTTTGACCATTTCAAGGCATGTGTGCATCCTCTCGGGAAGGTTATAAAAGCTTATAAATATCCAAAGTGATATTGAGAGAATTGAGAGTGTTGGAAGTAATTTAGGGAGATTTATGGAAGATTTGATGTTTTAGGGACAATCAGGCAAAAGTGGGTTTCAGGTGTAAGGATTGAGCAATCAAAATATGAGCCTAAACTTCTATGGATGATTCTAGGAGCTCTATAAGGAATTAGAAGGAAAACAAATATGCAATGATAAACTAAAGGAATTATCTACATGGTGTAAGAATAAAATTTGTTTAAGACATTACCTTCTTCATAGGTAATGAGAAATTGTACTTTTTGGTTGATGGTATTGCTCACTATTGTATCCCGAGAATTTAGAACATTATGTGTTTACATCTTATGAGGTATATTAGATTGGAGGGGAAAGTATAGGAAAATTTACACTCACCACCTATCAATGCTTAACATGTTTCATCACAATGTGGTCATGAGTCTTCCTTTTTACCTTTTTATGTCTATGTTTGCATCAATTAAATATTTAAAGAAGGATAAATTTAAAACCCCCGCACCATGGCCTCATTTTGCTCCTCTATAGGAATGGCAAGCCCCTCATTGCCAAGGAAATGGGTTCTGGTTCGACCGATTCTGATGACAATTGTACCCTGGCGGAACGTATGGATAGGATGTGAAGGAAGAAGTGAAGCAACACAGATGGGGATGGGAAATATAACAGGGAGGCAACGATTACTCTTATGGGTATGAAGGGGGAGAGTTCCTCCAAAGGTAAAGAGAAGTTGGACGCTGAGAATTGGAGCATGGCTCTGGATAAGATTACTCTTCGGCTTCAACATGTCAAAAAGATGTTGATTATTTGGGTGAGGCGGGTTCGATCTAGGTGAAAACTTGAGGAATTACATCAAGGCCTCTAAGGGTATTTACAACTTCCATAACACTCTTAGATGTGATCTCACCGCCCTAAAGAAATTTTGATGACGTTGCAGGAAAAGATGGAGAAGTTGGAGAAGGGTCAGAAGAATCACAAGCTCAAGTTACACCTGAGTATCTCAGACGAGGAGGAGTTGATGGAGATGAGTATTCACCCTCTAACTAACTAGGATGATAACGAAAAGGGTCATGATGACCACGAGATAGGATCGACCAGCACCTAAAGAAAAAAATCAAGTAGGGGAAGTTGGATGATTCCCGAACTATGGGCGGACTATCAAGGGATTTTTTTCTTTTATGGAGAGTATCTCCCTTTGTTTATGTTGGCTTTGACAATTTTTTTTCTAGGTTTAGGCTATAGTTTTTCTTCTTATTAGGAGATTTTGGTTGGGTTAAGCTTGTTTAACCTTTTTGTGTTGTTATTCATGTTTTGCTTGGCTGCTAATTCTCACAATGTATCTTTTGTAAGGCCCTTGGAGCCATGATCCAATTTTCTTACCTTATCAAATAAAAAAAATTGTTCCAAGACCTAATTGTTTCTCAAGGAAGCTCAAATTTTGTAGGTACACCTCACTGTCTTGATTAAAAATGGGAATTTTTTGGGTTTCGAAGAATAAATATCTAAAACGCATTCCATTAGTCTTAGACGGTCTTTGGATTCATATTCATATAAACTTTCATCTCAAAAGACAATTCCAATCTCCAAGAGTGAATATTTCAAGTTCTCATTGGAAAAGAGTGTGCATGTTCCATATTTAGCCAAAGTTTTGACTACCACATGTCATCATTTCACTCCAAGTGCCATGTTGTGTACTTATTCTCTCTTTTTCCTAACAAGATAGAGGGGAGAAAGAGGAGTGCCCATGTGTAATCCCCCAACCCCTACACCTTATACGACCATTTCTAGCTTCGTAGGGTGCTTATCTAGCTAACCCCATTCCCTCTGGCTTGCTCATATTCCTCAATGTCATCATCTCTCTCCAAGCCTACTTTTTTGTCCCTCTTATCCCTTTATCCCAATGAGACAAAGGGACAAAAATGAGTGCCCATGAATAGGCCCCCTTTATGGTTTTTCATGTGACCTTGTTTTAGATCCTTGGGTTCTTTCTTAGCTTATTCAATATTTATCACACTTGCTCCCATACTAACACTTGGAATCATCTTACTCCAGTGGTGCCCTTTTCTTCCCCTAATGTCCCTTGTTTCCCCATTGCGCACCGTGAAAACTATATTTAACCTCACTCAAGCTCACATTTAACCTAGGTTTGATCTATGGTCAACATGACATCATAAAAGTGAGATAAAACACATTAAAACACCATTTTTCTCATTCATTCTACACAGGATTCCATTCCTCCATGTTTTCTACTATCACACCTTCTAAACTCCATTAATGGCTGCCATGAAATCACATTATCCATATTTCGCCCCAGGCCAAATATCGGATCAACTATGATCCCGCATAGAACAAACATGAGAAAACTTGTTCGATCTATAAATAGTTTATAGAGGGACTCAACAATGGAATAGCAGGGTCGAAAAGAAGGGATAGTGTTGCAGAGGAACCAGGAGCAAGAAAGGGGCATAACTTTTGAACCAGTGGTCCAAATTCAGCGAATTTGGTACCGTTGGAAAGCTCTGGACCTCCACTATGCCATGGAAGCATAAAATATCATTTTTTGCATGCCTTAGTGGGTGGAAAATAGGAAAATGGATTTCATGCCATTAAAGCAGATCTGATTGCTTCCACTACCCATTTTTGATATTATCTACCATCCTTCCCTCCCTAATACGCCAAAAACAAACATGGGAAACCAGATTTGGCAGATTGTGGGCAGATTTGTAGGGACATTAACGACTGGTGGTCAAGCTGTCAAATAGATTTTTAATCTTTTCCTCTATTTTTGGGTCGTTTTTGATATAAATGCCATAGCTTTGTTCTTGCAAATGGGTTGGACATTCCTTGTTTTGTAGGCTCCCTTTTTCTTCTAGTAAAGGAATTTGTGGAATTTCAGGCCTTCCATCAAATTCACAATATATTTCTTGCCTCCTAGTTGTTTTGTAATGTATTGTATCAATCTGCAGAGTAATAAAACACATTTGTGATCGATTCTAGATCCTTCCTATCTCTTTTTCTCGCATCTGGTCTTTCGTTATAAATTTAGTTATCTTTGTTTGATTATTACATGTATTTTTGGTTTGTGTCTATTAAGCGAAACTAGTGTTCATATTCCTTCGATGCATCACCTTGTAGTTTAGTTATTGTTTATTTCTTGTACCCCTTTCTTATCCTTGTCTCCTTGGAAAGTTTTAGATTAGGTATAGAGATAGATCGTCTCTGTAAGCTATCACATATGCACCTAAACAAAGGAATCGGAACCAACCTTTAATCTGGAGAGATTTCCCACTTTTCCAAGGTCCCACACCTCGGGGAAAGTTCAATGTTATGCGATCACACCAAATGACCCTGCCTTAGAAAAGCATATTTTTAGAACTCATTTGGGGGTGCTGTGATTTCACACTAACAAAAACATCATCAAAAGGACAACAAGACCCTTCTTTGTTTCCCAAAGATCCAGTGAGCTAAATCACTTGAAAATTGGAGCAAACAATCATAAAAATATAGTTTCATGCAAGCCAAATTTTGCGCAATGAAGTAGATGATTTTAGGGATATTGATGACTCGGGTTTCTTGTCAAAATTATACCCTCCTCAAATAATTTTCACTATCTTGAAGATCCGCAAGCAAAAAGGCTCTAAAATTGGAGTGGAGGATCCTAAAAAAATCTAGTTTCGTCTGAGACATTTATTTCTCGATGGAGTTGTTGATTTTTCAAGATATGGAGGACTAGGTTTTTCTCATTATTATTCCTCCTATGATGAAAATTTATTTTCCCACTCATCCGGATGAAGGAATCATCCAAAATTGAGCAGGGAATCTTGGAATAAAACCCAAAATTTCAAAATTGTTTTTGTTGAATCGACACTTGTAAAACAATTATTAATAATAACATGTGTTCATGGCAGGGAATTCAAGTGATTCACTATGTAATTCAAGTGAGTCACTATGGGTGTGAAAGACGGTCACTTGTGGAGTAGGTGAAACCATGAACATCGTGAGGTCTAAAAATGATCTGAAACATAAAGATATTCATTCAAATTCAATTCACCAAGAGGATTATCATCATGAGCATGATGTGAGAATCTCATTGTGGGCAAGGGATAATGTGTTCATCTCAAGTGGTGCATTCCTTTCAAAGTGTTTCTAAACACTTGATCCATGCTTGATAATGAGCACACATCTTGCGGTCATAGGAGATGGAATTTGTAGTGTCTCAATGATTTTGGAGGTCAAAAATATAACTCATCATCAATCTCCATTTAGAGGTCAACCCTTCCAAATGGAAAAAGAGTTCCATTCCCACGGGAGCAGATTGAGCAATAGTGTTCAAATTTTGTGAGCATGTTTCACTCAGAAACATCTTGGTCAAGAAAGTGAATTGTGGAGGTAAATGGGTGTCATCTTGTCCAATATTGAAATTTGAAGCTCATGTAATAAGTAGAGAGTCATCATGTCCTAAATCTCCCATCATATCTCCGAGGAGAAGGTTAAAGTGAGCTAATTGGAACTCATGGAGTTGTAAGACTAGTTCCATGAAGTGCAGAGTGACCCTAATTTCTTATATTTACTAAAATAAATTTAAAGTATAAAGAATAATTACTCATAGACTAAGGAGCACATACATTACTCATAGAATAAGGAACATATATGCATTAAAGTGTGTGTGCGCATTCCTTGATTTATACACACAAACCAAGCCCTACTAGGCTTGGAGATACTTTGGTTTCTCGAACATAAACCTTGGACCTGTTACAACACAACAACCTACGTGTTTTTGACAAAAATGCATAAAATCTTCTTTCACCATGATAAATCCTACAAAAATGATCGAATCTTTCTTAAAAAATGTTCCTACAACATAAAGAAAACTATCCTCTTTCTAAATATATAATTTTTAAATTTTTTTACTATTGTAAGGTTTCTATTTATATTTATTTCAAACTGTGTCTTTTATACCTCTATTTTTAGTGATTATAAACATGTATCTTTTGTTTCACTTCTCCAAATTGAATAAAAATTATACAATCCCAAACTAGGACTAATTCTATACATATTAAAAAATCTATTTTTGATATTTTTTAGGTAGTTAGGGGGTCACGGTCAGCTATCCATTATTTTTAAATTTTAAAAATATTTATACTTGGAAAATCATAAAAATACTCACTTAAAAATCTATCCCAAACTAGATGCTCCTAGATATCTTTCTACCAAAGGGTTTTTAAAAATACTAAATAGTGCTAAAAAAATGGGGGCGCATGACCGACTATTTACTAAGTTTATTTTACAAAATGGGAGGACTTATTGACATTTTATATTTTTAAGACACTTACACTTAACCATTTTTAAAAAAATAGTAGTTTAGAAACTAGACTCGAAATGTTACAATTCATGTTCTTATAACATCTTTAAATTTTTAGTATAATTAAATTTTAAGTTTTTTAATTTTTCAGAAAAATGTGTCCACTTAAGACCCCATTTTGGCCACCCATTTCCATGCAATTACCCCTATCTCATGTGCCCAAAATAAGGGGGAACCATCGGGTGATATTTAACCCTCATAAAAGCACAAGGAGGCACCCACACTTGGAGCAAAGAAAAGTCCTAAGACAAGCACAAGACCCTCCGAGAAAAGAAAAAGTGTGTCTACACACTTAGGTGACTTTTTCGTTTAAGCAAATAAATTTCAATTCCATACTTAAATGGTGGGAAAATGTAGACATTTATTTTAGTAATTCATGTCTTACAACAAAAACAATTGTATAATTTCTTTGCAGAGTCCACACTTGTCCAACTTAGTAAATCATGATATCCCTAACTATATCCCATTCATAATTACGTGTATACACAACTCATTTGTTCACACAATGGTCATATTAGTCCATAGAATCGGGTTAAACCCTAACACAATACAATCTCAATTTTTAAAATATTCACACATGCATCCCAGATGAAAGTGCCCCGAATGGGCCATAGTTTTTGTAGGGTATGGCCCTTCACATCCGCTTTAGTTCCTTTCCTCCAATGGAACTTTTCTTAATAAAACTTCCTTTGGGTCATTTTCAGTCGATCTTATATCTGAGTTTTCTAGATTTATAACACATATATAATCTATTTATTTGTCCATTATCAAGGAGGATATCATGCACACTTGACACCCAAAGATCCTAATGAGCATACACTAAGATAAATCACAAGAAAATCCATTCCAAGACTCCCTTAAGTTTTATATACTCTGCATATTCATTCCTTAGTAGTTACGTACTCAAATTTACAAATACAAGGAACATATCATCATTCCAAGTCAAGCTAGGAAAATTGTGCAAGTGAATTTCATTGTTATCTATTTGGTTGTATACATTTTAGAGATCACAGATTAAGCGAGGATAATGTGAGATCCCTCTTTGGAGTAGTGGTGAAATCAATGGTGCACGAGTGTGCACAATCCACCTAATGTTTATTTTGCAAGACTTCTTGGTCATCAAGGATTTTGAAGGATTAGTCGGTTCCACAACTAAACATTGTGTAATTTTGGGGCCTATATTCCATATAGAATAGATCAAAATGAAACATATATGCATAGAAAATATCAGAACAAAATATTTGAAATGGCAGGAGAGTATAAAAAGGGCCATAATAAGGGTACGATTTGACAAGTGCCATCCACTTTGGTATTTATAATAGTTCAGACACAATTTCAACAATGAGGCTCTGTCAAGTCATTTTCATCTTGTTTTAGTCATCATACTAACCCAAATCATCACACAGAGCAGGAGATCAACTAAGTCATTTTCTCTCTCTCATTACAAGTTCTTTACTTATTTGATATTCATTATTGTTTAATATTACTTCTAGTGGTTATTCCTGATATTTCTATAATTAGCCTCAGAAACTAATTGATTAGGATAATCTACCATAGGTTATTACCCTTATAAGATATCAACCATTTAGGTTAAGTCAATATTCAAGAAAGTGTCATTATATTTAAGAATTGTGAGGTTTGTGAAAATTTATTTCAACACATCCAAAACTCCTATAAATATCAACAACTAATTCTGAAGGACCCAAAACCCACAAAAGGACTACATGTTTTCCCAAAACAGACATCAATTGTAAAATTTACACCCTAACAACAGAGATCTAATGCTAAAATCCTAAGAAAATGAATAAGTACTTATCTAATTATATTTTTAAAAATATCTTCTAGTCTATAACTCTTGGAGCTACGAGACGAGTTCTATCATGTGCAAAGTGACCATAATTTCTTATATTTACTAAAATAAATTTATAGTATAAGAAATAATAAAAGTATAAATAATAAAAAAGAAATCTTACACTTATTTTAGTAAATATGCTCCTAGCTTCACTCGCCACATTAAAACCTTGAAATAATGCTTATTATTAAATATGTGTACACTTTCTTAAACCATAGGAATAAATACATGTTGTTTTTTATACACGTTATGATGTGCACACACTTTTGGTTCGATAACCACCAAACTCCGACAAATAAAAACTAAATGCATTATTTACAACAAATTTATGTGTTTTAAGCATTTTCACGTTTTTGCCCCCCATCTTTGTACACTTACCCTTCGAGATCTAAAATGTAATTCTACTTCCTTGATTTTGTTTCCTCACCTAGAAAAAATGGAAAGAGATATGCGTAAAAATTTCCTTCGGGAGGAACATCCTATTGCTACCACCACTTCCTCTCAAAAACGTATCCATCACCACCGCTACGAGACGTAAGGAGTGAAAGTGTTAGGTAAAACTTATTTACTATAGGTAATTTTACATATATTGTATTTAGTTTATAGTAAGTGGTTAATTGTTGGTGCATAATTATATGGTTATATTGTTATAACCATATTATTTGTATTTTCATATTCATATGAGTTTGTTGTAGAGAAGAAGACATGGGCTGATATGTAGTTTGTTTAAACTATATTTGTTTGTATATGGTTGTGCAATATCTATAAATATTATAGCCCTCTCATTCCTCTATAATCTTCTTGGAATCAACTTGTAATCTTCTCATTTTGATATTAATAAAATAATCATAGGTTGCCTCCATGTTTCTGGTCCTTAGTATTTGGTATTAGAGAAACGATTTGAGGAGCCCGTGCAAAGCATAAGGTTGAAGAGAGATCACAAAAGAGTTTAGAAGGTATTTGGAGAAGAAAATTAATTCCAAGAGAGTTTATGCTCCCTCTAGTAGCTTCCTGCACTCCACTCTGCATCCCCACAACCACCATTTCCAGCCTTCGGTATCTTTAAAGCAATTTTTTTACATCAAAGCTTCCCGCACTAGGAAAATTTTCTTGTTGAACCAATTTTGATTCAAGAAAATCAGATTATAAAAGAAAGCTAGGCCAAAAATGATGGATCAAGCGGGTTGCATTGCAAGCGGATCCACCCCCGGTGATCCAAATGAGTTATGACTATTTCCAAGTTGCACCCACCAAGCGGCCATACATAAAACTATGTAAAACAATACAAAGTAGTAGCAATACAAAGGATATCTCCATACACCGATGACCGAGTCCAAAGCCAAGTCGTGTATATCTCGAACCAAATCGGAAGATCCCATCCTAGTGCCCACGAATTGGGCATATTTGTTAAGAAGCTACATCAAGCTTAGCCATCGAACCGTGGGGAAAACCTTGTGCATCCAAACAGAGACCAAGATCATTTAAACAAATCACGACGACCCACACAAATTTTAAAGCATAGGGACTCACAACAAATAATACATGGAGCACTACCAAAATACATTGCAAAAGTTTCAAATCTGAGTTATATGAAACCTAAAACCGCATCTACTCCGTCGTGTGCCACCTAGCCCACTTGGACATCTCGCCACGAAACCTCTCCTATAAGGTAAGGACATGAAATAGTGTTTAAATAATATTGTTTCACAATGTTGTACATGTGCTAAGAGTGCTTTGGTGGATAGTTGAATGGTCTTAGAAGTGCATGTTCTTGGTTCGACACCGCTAACTAAAACATTTTATATATATTTTAATTTGGTGGAAATTTTAGTGGTTTACGCAAACATAGCAGCCCAAAACCTTAGCTAAAGGAGTTAGTCACAGCTAAACCCCCACCATTTTTAGTGAAGAAAACCCTAATTTGGGGTCAACAATTGTTTTCCAAATTGGCTATAAAAGTGATTCTGAGCCACTTTTGTAAAGGAAGGGGTTCCTAAAAGTGCCATTTTTCAGCTTTTTTGATTTTTTTTCGTTGTTTTTCAGCTTGTGAGCCATTTTGAGCTTCAAAGGCCACCATGGCCTCGTAACACAATTTTTTTTCCTACCATTAAATTTTTATGCATTATCGGTTGTAATATTGTATTTTCAGTGTATCTTTTACATTGTTTTGTGCTAACAAGCCATATAGTTGGGAACATTCCAACCACCCACTATGGAAAACAATGCTTCAAATTCTTATTTCCTGACTCACACCGCATTGTGGCGAAAATTACGCCACGTGGAAGACCAAAGTTTAAACTTAACTCAATTTTGAAGAGATTTGGCTTGTTGTGAATGGTTTCACAACCATATCAGTAAATGATGTAACCAAGTAGCATTAGTTCGACATGGCCAATCAAAAGGCCAAATTGGTAATCTTGTTCTCAAGGTCCAATGATGTGCAACCCCACATTTAATATGCCACATCAGCCAAAGAATCGTGGGACAAGTTGAGCACCGTACGAGACTAAAAATAATAATACTATATTAAACTTGCAGAGTCACCTGCATACACTCAAATTGAATCCAAATGAGAAATTATAATCTTTCTTGCAGTGAGTTCTAGCATTGAGGGCTTTATTTCTATACCGGGAGAAGAAGTTACCGATACAAATCTCGTGCCCATTGTTGTAAAAGAATCTCCTTCCTCTTATTATATTTTTGTGACAACACTCAACTTGTCAAATCAACCCATCAGTTTTGAAAAGTTGGTGAATTTACTGCAACAAGAAGAAACAATGTACAACAAAGATGAAGAACAAGAGCAAGAACTATCTTCTCATTAAAAAGGGAATGACAAAGCACAACCTTCTCAAAAGTCTCAAAAACATCATCAACAATGGGACATGTTAATGAATAAATATCCCATCTCGTAAAAGAGGACATGATTTGAAAGATTTTTGGTTTAACACATACAAGAAAGGTTCATCGAGAAATTTTTGACCTCAAAATACATAGTCTCCTCACAAAAATCACACTACAAACAAGGGCAGAAGAAGGGGAACTAGAGAAAGAAACCCCATCAACAAGGCAATGTAGTTGAGCAAGAAGACCATTCAGATGATGAGGACTTATTGTACATTTCCCATTCTAGTGAACCATCCACATCATCTAGTGCTATCTTGGTACGTTGATTCATGAGCCACTCAACACATGACATGACCGGGCATAGAGACTAGTTTACTACCATGAGGGACACACCTTCGAAAAATCATGTTTCATTAGGTGATGATTCTTCTTACATGGTACAAGGTATTGGGAACATTTCTCTACCTCTTGGTTCATGAAATTTTAGATTATCTGATGTATTATATGTCCTTGGCTTAACAAAGAATCTACTATCAATTAGTCACTTCTAGATCATAATATGAAGATTGAATTTGATAGTCATTCTGTAAGAAAGTGTGTTTGATTCGAGACAAATACTAAGGATCAAAATTGTTGCAAAAGCCTCCAATGTGGGACGTATGTTCCAGCTTGAATTTTTCCACAAGGATGATCAAGCACTAGTGGCTAAGAATTATTCCTCTACATAGTTGTGGCATCAAAGACTTGGTCACATCAGTTTCAAATATCTCGATACACTTCACCGGTACAACATGGTGAGAGGCTTGCCATCTCTAAGAAGGATATAGATAAGTTTCCTAACTCCTAAAGAGTAAACAACATAGAGATTCATTCTAGAAGATTACATATCAAGCTCCAGGTAAGCTTGATTTGGTTCATAACGATCTTTGCGCTCCAATGCAACCTAATCATTCCATATTTCAGCATTTCATGCTATGTGTTGATGATTATTCGAGAAAATGTGGATTTTTTGTCTTCGTAAGAAAAGTGATGCTTTTGAGAACTTCAAAAGTTCAAAGTGGCTATTGAGAAAGAAATTGGTCATCATATTAGATCTATCCACTCAAATCGAGGGGTGAATTCACTAGTCATGATTTCAAAGCCTTTCTACAAGCTCACAAGATTTGTTGAAAAATGCCTCCTCTACACACCATAACAAAATGGTATTATTGAGAGAAGAAATCATACAATATTGGAGATGGTGCATTGCATGATCGATGATTCTAGACTAGTGAAAAAATTATGGGTAGAATTAAAAAAAGCATCAGTATATTTGCTAAACAAAGTTCCCATAATTGCTCTTGATGGAGTAACACCACATGAAGCATGGTAGAATCAAAACCATACATTGCACACCTGGAGTATTCATGTGTAAATCCAACATGCACATACCCAAGCAGAATAGAAAGAAGTTGGATATGAAATCTTAGAAACTCATCTTCATTGACTACATCGAAGAGGATATTGGGTACAAATTGATGGATTTGAAGACCAAAAAGTATACACTAGCAGATATGTTGAGTTATTTTCAGAATAAGGAAGTGAGACTCCTTCGTTAGACTCACATGATGTAGATAGTTTACATGTTGTAAAAACAGAACTAGATGTTCCCCCATGATGGGGATGATGGTGATGGTCAAATAGGACCACAACCCATGAGAAAATACAACGTATGCCCAAGTGGTATACAAACATGATTCGAGATGACAAATTGGATGTTCCATCAAGACATCAACCACGGAACGATGGAAACAAAGTAAAGAACGAGAAGAGGTGAACTTTACTTTGATGAGTAGAGTTGTTGAATTTGTTGAGCCCTCTATTGTTCAGGAATCCCTACAATATAAATCTTGGAAAGATGTCATAGATGTTGAGTATCATTTAATGATGAAAAACAACACCTAGCAACTTATCGATCTTCCACCAAGGAAGAAACCCATTGGTTGTAGATGGATATTCAAAACAAAGTACAAAGAATATGGGACCATAAACAAGTACAAAGAGAGATTGGTAGAAAAGGGGTATGCACAAAAGGAAGGCATAGACTATGAGGAGACATTTTATCCCACAACTAAGATCAAAACGATCAGGATGATCTTTGCTCTAGTTGCTCAATTTGGTTGGAAAGTCCATCAGATGGACGTGAAAAGTTTCTTTTTGAACGAATATCTACAAGAAGGAATTCTACATGACTCAACCTAGAGGGTTTTTCATACCTGGTGAAGAAACAAAGGTATGTAGACTTAGAAAATATTTGTATGGCCTTAAATAGGCACCCCGGGCATGGTACATCAAAATTGATGAGCATCTCATTCAACATGGATTTGTCAGAAATCCATATGATCCCAATCTCTACCTCAAGAGGCAAGGAGGAGAGATTGTGATAGTTGTTGTATATGTCGACAATCTAGTCATCACTGACAACATAGTGAAGATGATCAATGCTACGAAGAAAGATCTTAATTGATCGTTCGACATGACAGATCTCGGGCTCATGCACTATTGTCTTGGATTGGAAGTATGACAGAAAGAGAATCACATCTTTTTTTCTCAGTTGAAGTATACCAAGACAACACTCAAGAAATTTAGGATGATGGATTGCACACCTATTACTATACCCATGGAGATGAGACTGTAGTTATCTCGTTTAGATCCATCTCCTCTGGTAAATGAAACTCTCTATCAATAGTTGATTGGGAGTCTCATTTACCTCACATATATTAAACGATATCATCTTTAGAGTGAGATATCTTTCCAGGATCATGAGGAACCCGAGAGTTTGTCATTGGAAAGCAACAAGGTGGATCTTGAGGTATCTCAAGGGTAATATAGATTTCGGTCTAGCATATAAGAAGAATGATCAATTCTTCTTGATTGGATATTCATATTCGATCATATAGGTGATATCGATGATAGGAAACCCACCTGATTCATTTCCTTTTGGGATATGGACCGATATCATGGGGAAGAAAGATTTTTATTTTGTTTCTCACTGTACAAAGGCAAAATATCGTGTTGTAGGTGGAGTTGTTTGGCGAATATGACTACGCCGCATACTTGAGGGAGTTGGAGTATCAAAGGATAAATCCACTACCTTTTATGTTGACAATGAGGATGTTATCAAACTTGTTTCGAATCCAATGTTTCATGAGAGAACAAAGTATATTGAGTTACATGTTCACTTCATACACGAGCATGTGTTGAAACACAAAATGGAACTTTAGTTTTTCCCAACAACTAAACAATGAGTAGATATATGCATGAAGTCACTTGCACATGACAAGTTTGATTTGTTCGAGAGAGTTCCTCTTCTCATCGCTGGAGGAAATGCAAAATTAAGGGGGTTAATGTTAGGTAAAACTTATTTACTATAGGTAATTTTACATTTATTGTAGTTAGTTTATAGTAAGTGGTTAATTGTTTGTGCATAATGATATGGTTATATTGTTATAACCTTATTATTTGTATTTTTCATATTCTCGCGAGTCTGTTGAAGCAACACATAGGTTGTTGTGTAGTTTGTTTAAACTATATTTATTTGTATCGATTGCAATATCTTTAAATATTGTAGCCCTTTCATTTCTCTCGTAATCTACTCATTTTGATATTAATAAAATAATCACGAGTCAGTTGTCTCCTGTTTTCGGTCCTTAGCAGTTAAGATCGGGTCAAGGCCGAGGGAGTAGTGAGAGAAGCTCTGCTTGTTCCTAGATTGACAACGATAAAAAACCTAGCCACAGCTTCTCAAAGGGAGAATGACTGTGGATAGAATCTAAAGGATGGAATCCAGAGGCACCCAATGAAAGCACATAGAGTGCTCACCCAGTGGTCCAAAAGAGTTTGGAGGTGCTCCACCTCCTAGTGGGCCTTCTTTGCTTGGACTTGGATTGAAGTAGAACATTAAACATAACAATAACTTTGTTAGTCACGAAAAATCCCTTTCTATAACAACATAGTTAAAATTACATAATTTATATATTTCCAAATACAAAAATAATACCAATACGAAAAAATTGCCAAATTGTTTTTAATTTTTATGCAACATGACCAAGTCTCTTAGAATAACCATTTTCCAAATAAATTATCTTAAAAGAATCAATTTCAAATTACATAACACCGAAACAATTTAAATTTTATGCTCACAATTTGCTATAATTTGGACCTTTGACTAACACTTTATTAATACATACATCTACTAATCTTGTTAAATGTATAATTTAATTTGGCTTCATTACTCACAAACTTATTTTTATGTTACCATGGTTTGCATGCACCTGTCTTATATGGGGTTTAGGTTGCACCCACGTTGCCACAAACAATGTATTTATTATAATGGAGGTAGGGGCCTCTCAAATGCATCTTAGTCCCCTTCCCATTAAAATAAATCTTGTCATATTTAAACGTCTCCTACTCACCACCTATTGGCTGGTAAACACCTCCTACCAATCACACTCATATGATAACAATGTGCTTGGAATTAAATCATGACAAGACCTTTCTTTATTCCCCTCATTGTAGAGGCACGTGTTTGCTTGAATTTTGTAGACTTCATTAGGTAGGGTACCATGGTTGAAATCTTTGAAAGGAAAGCTTATGTTGATAATAGGTGGATCAAGTGGGATTGAGTTTGGTTGTCTCTCAAGCCTTCAAGGAGCTTTCAATAAACTCATTGCCAAAAATTCCTTTAAATTAGAGAAAGCATTATGAAATATTGCCGAATATAGTAGCACCATAACTAAAATATGCATAAAGACAACTCTCATAATTGTGAGATAATGATGAGCTCCTATGGATAAATATGTAAAACAAAGAGGCAAATGTTAAATTGTGATAATTAGATCACACAAATTAGGTGGATGATCGAACTATTAAAAGTGAAATATTTAAAAATAAAATTTAACATCTTCACCAACCATTGCTCATTAATGTTGACTTTAAATACACCCACATGTAAAATGGACTTGCAACTCAAACTTCCTAGAAGCTAAAATTGTACATTCTAAATGTACTATATTTTCATAAATAGAAACCCGAAGAAAATGACTCTTTTACCTAAATAAATTTAAGTATTAAAGTGTACTTAAAATGTTTCACCACACTATCCATAATAGAGGTCAAAAATATGACACAACATAGTACGACCCTAAAATCATACCGAACCAAAACTAAGAACATAATTAAGGCTGTGAAGGCGCCTGAATTGTTTGTCAAAAATATAAATTATGTCAAAGTTGTAGATTGGGAGGAGTTTAGGTTGTAGTAATTGTCAAAATTGTTACAGGAACAAACAAATACTATAAGTGTAAGAGTCCCGAAATTTTTACAGGTTATATGCATTCATCCGAAAAAAAATTCAGGATCCCCACCCGCAGCAGAAATAAATAAGCAGCTTGGAATCGCTTCTTTGTTCCCATCATTTGACAGACAGTTGTTTGCATTAATCATTCTAAAGAGGATGGGTATCGGGGCTTCATCGCCATGGCTGAAATCTCTGAAGGGAAAGCATGTGTTGATAACAGGCGGATCAAGTGGGATTGGATTCGCCATTGTTAAGGAGGCTCTCTCTCAAGGAGCTTTCATTACCATCCTCGCCAGAAGCTCCTCTAAATTAGAGAAAGCAGCACAGATTGTGGGACCCTAGATAAAATATGCACTAAAGTAACTGAATATCTGATTCTTCCACCTTTATTCTAAGTTTATCTGAGGATTTATAAGTTGATGAAGTCTGTGATCTGACCTGTATTGTTTTATCCGATAGATTACAGATGTGGGTGAGTATGAAAGTGTGGCGAAGGCAATAAAGGAGTCATTCAGTGGAGGGCCATTGATGTGGTGGTGTGCAATGCAGGCGTAGCAAAGACTGCACTTCTGGATGAGAGCAGGATTGAAGATCAACATGCCATCATTCAGACTAATTTGACAGGGGTTGTGAATACTCTGCATGTTGGGATTCCATTGATGAAACAGAGGAGCGGCCAATCACCCATGTCTGTTGTTATCATCAGCTCTTTGGTAGGACTGGTATGTTGTCACTTATTTTATGTGAAGTCCTTTATAACTTGTACAAAAGGGAAGAGCCTATCCATCACATGAGTTTGCAACGCTGACTGGTCAACCAACCAATGAGCTGTTTACCACTTTCTGGGGTGGATTTATCACTGGTTGGTTGACCAGTCAACATTGCAAACTCATGTGATGTTTAGGCTGAGCGGTAAGAAACTCCCTCTTTTATTACTACACTAGCACATACAGCGAAAGAAGGTGTAATGATTACGCCGATAGAAATATATAAAGTTTTCCACTAGAAAGTTTTGAATCATAACAGTTTTGTACTAGGAAGTTTTGAATCATAACACCAATTAGTGAAATAATATCTACGCGCTTTTTCCATTCTTGATTCTTCTTTCCCACCGTTTATAATTTTGCAATGTAGCATAACACATATCAATGGAATTAACTCTAGGAGACCATATTTATTTGATGCATTTTTTTTTAAATAGTTCATGTGCTTTGTGTATGCTTCCACATTTTGTATACAAGTATACGAGGTTACTATCCTTTCCATTATGTTGTCATGGGTGTGATTACCCTACGCCAAATCTCTAGAAGTCTATGTAAACCAATTTAATGCCAAAAAGATGAACTCTATGGCTCAAGATGGTTGATTGTAGTTTTTATTGTAAGAAAGTGCCACTTGATTGTATATAGGAAGCATCTAGTAGCGGTCAAAAACTTGAGCAAGCTCGCACTCCCAATCTTTCATTTTGAGTAAGTGTGGATTACCTCTCGAATGAGGAATTTTCTTTTGAGAGTTACAAAGAAAGTGATAGTTTTGAGCCCAATGGAATTAGGACTTGAACCCCCAACCACGTCCAATTTTAAAAGTCACAAATTGTTGCAAGTAAAGTTGCAAAGGAGGTTGGTTAGAAATAAACATTGATATACTAAAAGAAAAATGGACAAAACCAATCATTTAAATAACATCTAAATCACTTTCTTCGTAATTGATTCTTTCCCATCATCTCCTACAAACTAGAGTTGTACATATCCATTGGCATCCATGGATGCATAGGCTCCCTCCCTCAAGGAATAGAAAAACATGAAACAAACAAGCCTAGTTAAGAGCATTGAAAGCCCCCGTGTGTGTAATAGAAGCACAAGCTTAAAATGCTCACTCAAGACTAGTCTTTTGAGAGTGTTGCATAGGTAATTTGAAGAAGAGAGAGTTTGAGGTGGTAAAAGTTGTTGCATGACTACAAATTTGGAAGAGCCTCAAAAGGAGTCGAAGAGGTAATAAATCTTGTAGAGGCTATGATTACCAATAGTGTCCATTCTCATGGCCTCTTTAGTGCTCTGCATGTTCAATCTTGAGTAGGTGTATTTCTTATGGGAATGTCAATAAGGTGGTTAATGAGGAGTTTGACTTACATCTACTCTATATGCAACTCTAAAGACAAGCTTGAGTGACAAAGTCGAGGATAATTATAGCTATGTTGGGCACTCGAAAAATCATGGCTTATATTATACATGATCATTCTTTACCCAAAGGAGATGTAATGGTTACAAAGATAACAAATTATATGTTAAGTAATATGTTAAAGAGTACAATTCAATGAATGCATGAGAAGATAAACCATTTTTAATTGAACACCTAAGTTATTAAATTAGATTATATGCATTTTTTTAGTTGATATTTTTTGGTGTGGACTTACATTTACAAGTTGAATGACCCAAGATCAAATCCCAATAGAAAATTACATGTCTATGAAAATCAAAATTGAACCTCCGCTGAGAGAACCCAAGTCAAATTTTTGTAACCACCACCGAGCACCTTGGTTTGGTATTCTAGTGTGGACATTTTGTAAATGCCTCGCACCTTAGTTTGATGTTTTGACATCGAATTATATTTACAAGCTAATTAACCTAATTTCAAATCCTAATTTGCAAATGGCACGTCTATGCCAAGAAATATAAACCTCCACTCTGAGAGAGGCTATAGCAAATATTTTTCAGAAATGGTTTGGTGTCTTGACATGAACTTATATCTATAAGCTAATTGACCCGTGTCCAAATTCTTGTTGAAAGGGCATGTCTATGGTAAACAAGCTTAAATTTTCTTTTAGAGACACTATAACAAGTCAATTTTTTTGTAAGTGCCTTACCAAACACCCTGGTTTGGTGTTTTGGTGTGGACTTAGACCTACACGTTAATCGACTCGATATCAAATCCCAACAAGAAATGACATGTCTATACCTAATGGACTCCACTTGAGAGAGGTTATAACAAGTAAAAAAAATTAGTGTCTCACCAAGTGCCATGGACATTTTGTAGAGTGCCTCTGACTTTGGTTTGCTATTTCGACATGGACTTTCATCTACAAGCTAATTGAGCCGAGTCCAAATCTTGATGGAAAATGGCATGTCTATACTAAGAAAGCTTGAACCTTTGTTTGAGAGAGGTTTTTACAAGTCAAAAATTTGTAAGTGCCTTACCAATCATTTTGTTTCGTTGTTTTAGTGTGGACTTACACCTATAAGTTAATTGATTTGAACTCAAATCTCAATAGGAAATGACATGTCTATGCCAAGTAAGCTTGAACATCCACTTGAGAGAGGTTTTAACAACTATGAAATTTTGTAAGTGCCTCATCAAGCACCCTAGTTTAATGTTTTCACGTGACTTACACCTACAAGTTAATTATCCCGAGATCAAATCTCAACAGAAATAGTTTGATGTTTTGGTGTGGACTTACATCTACAAATTAATTGTCATGAGATAATATCTCGACCCGGAAATGACATGTCTATACCAAAAAGCTTTCAAACCTCCATTCGAGAAAGGATATAACAAAGAAAAGTTTTATAAGTGTCTTCCCAAACACCATTGTTCAATGTGAAAATTTTATAAGTGCCTTAATAATTAAACCCTCGTTTCCACTAACCCCAAACAATTAAACAATATTACTAAATTATGAACATAATTTTATGACTTAATAATTTCTTTATGGGACTATTACAACTATAATAGTCTTAGCTCCGCTATATACACAATTGACATTCGAATGAACTATACATTCCCTTATTACATGACATATACATATTTGTATTATTTAAAGGCTATGTTATTTGACGACAATTTGCATGTTTTGGCTGGTAGTGACAGACCTTCCATAAAATGGGAATGACGTGGGAGAACCACCACCTCTCCGTAAACGCTGATTATTTTGGATACATTAAAGTGCACTTTCCATTTAAATTGATCAAGAAAGGTTTGCTTTTTAAAAATGAAAATATTATTTCATTGATAACACCTCGTGGTGGGACTTGTAGTTATTCTTGACTTCTGGTAAGGGGAAACTTTAAGCTTTGCCAATAGTTTTTTTCGGGTACTATATGGATACTTCTTCTAAAGAGTTATAGTCCATGGATTGTACCTCAATAAGAGGGCATTGTGGAAATCAATCACCACCATAAAAATGTTGATTAGCACACATACACTAAATAACAAAAGATTCTAACTATTTTTATAGGAGTTATGAGAATAATAAGGTTGTGAAAGTTTAGTCCCTTCCATGTCATGTAAATATATGTTGCTCCCGTAATCTAAACATCTTTTTATTTAATAGTCTAAATAATCTATTTGGTATAGAGTGTTGTGATTTGGTGATTAATGTCTAACATGTATATAACCAATTGGCCTCCTTGAAAAATAACAAAATTCTCATGTTACTCTATGGAAGCCCTTCCCATTTTTAGAACTTGCCTAAAGAATCTCTTACTCACTCTTGGTAATAAGCTTTTGAGGAAATCCAAACATAGAGAATAATATGACATGGTCATAGTGAGAACTTTTGACTATATTTGAAACTTTCTTTCTAAAGAGACTTAATGATCTAATATAAGAGATTTTTCTCCACACAATTAATGACCTAGTGCCACAAAAATAATGGAGTAGCTTGGAATGCAAAACAAATTCCCAAAACTCGCAAGATTTCACTATGCTATATATATTTCCTATTTGCTCAACTCATTTGTTATAATTGTTTCCCTAAGAAATTGTGATATCAAAACTAGGTTAATCTAATTAGGATACTATAATGAAATGTGTAAATACAAAAGAAATCAAGTACACAAACCTAAATTATTTTGGCATGAGATAATATTAGATCAATGCAATTTCTAAAACTAGAATATAAAAAGAAAATTGCTAGGGTTTAGGAGGAATTACCGGTTCCGTGAGGTTAAGTGATTTGAAACCGGGTAAATAAGACATTTAGAGTGTTGCAAAGATATTTGTAAATCATGAAAACCGAAAAAAAAAAAAAAGCACTAGACAAGTTCACTTATGCCAAAAAATTGCCCAAAAATTCATCCGAGGGAACCCGATTTTGTCCCATATTCCTATGCTAGGTTTCAGTACCTTAACTTTGGCATTGGGTGAAACTATTTCTATGTTTCTAAGATTTATAACTAGATTATCATGATTGCACTTTTATACTTGTAAATGACTTCTTGTGTTGAAACTCTCACTCTCCTTGTGTGAATTAAAAATAAGTTAGTAAAAAGAGATGGAATGACCTCAACACATCCTCATAACGGATGAGGATTGCATACATATCACCGCCTTGAAAGGGTCTCAAGATCATGTACTTCTCCCTCTTGTGGGTGTGTGAAATGTGCACAAACAATGTAAATGAAAAATCCCAAAGAATCCCGTCACAACTTGGAAATAAACATTTACTTCAATATTGATGTATGAGATTGCTTTATGACAACAAACGATAACATATATTTAGACTTGTAGCTTGGCATAGTGTTCTTTAAGGAATTTATGCTTCAATGATCGGGCCCATATTCCTTCTTATAGTGTGCTTGAATAATATAAATCCCTACATTATCCTAATAGGTTAGAATGCATAATTACAATACGCTAATTGATTAAGTCACCTATCCAGCTAACAACCTAATTAACGACCTTCCTTTAATTATTTACCTATATATCCAAACTAATTAATTATTATTAATTAATTAGCCTTCCACTTCATGTAACTAATAAATCAATATTTAATTGATTTAATCCCCTCTAATAGCCTAAATCATACTAATATTCCTCTAATTGGCTTCTATAAGCTTACATCTACCTATTAGTTAATCACTTTTGATTAATTAAAACACCCCCAACTCCCATGACTTACTAAGCATAAATTAAACCCTTCTAAAGTAAGGTTACCTTTAATAAAACAACCTTATCCATTCCTAATCATGTTTTACCTTTATCCCACATGCAAAGGGATGAAGTGCTTCCTTTATCCATTGGGCTATATAAGGAGCCCTCCTTCTACCTTTATACCTACACCTAATTCCCGAGAAAGCAAAAGAAAGCACATAGTCTTGCACTAAAATCCTTTTGCCATTCTCAAGCCCTTCCATCATCCATCTTGAAGAGCTAAGTCTCACACCCAAGCATCCTCAAGGATCAAAGCAAGCAAATTGTTGATTGCCATTTGGACTACATAGGTCCATTTGATTTAATTAGGCAATTTAGAAGAATAGAGTTCTTGATTGGCATTATGTTTGATTTCACTATTTCAAAGTTATGATGCTAGTGTAGGCCTTGTTCATTTCTTCATCTCGATGGTACTCTTTTCTTGTTTCTAGCTAGGTTAGGGAACTATTTTAGGTGGTAGTTCTTGCTTTCAATCTAACTTAGGAAAAAGAATAATTGCACACATGTATTATGTGGTTATCATGAC
Source organism: Taxus wallichiana var. yunnanensis (assembly GCA_018340775.1). Taxonomy (NCBI): domain Eukaryota; kingdom Viridiplantae; phylum Streptophyta; class Pinopsida; order Cupressales; family Taxaceae; genus Taxus; species Taxus wallichiana. The sequence continues at coordinate 600,994,144 of CM031243.1, read as the reverse complement.
CTTAACCACACCGATCCGTAACCCCCGGGTTCCCTCTCGCCTCAAGAACCACCAAATCCACCGGAACTAGAACCACCTATACCTCTTGATCCTCCACCTGTAGCTAGAGTAGGACCTATAGATGTAATCCCCTATGCTCTGATAGTAGTACTATACTGAACCCCTATAGTCTATGAGGTAGCTCCACTTCCAAAGGTGAATCCAACATTTTGCGTGCTCACATTCTGTGTAGATGATGCGCCTAAGAATGCTCCTCCATATAACATTGAAGTTGTCTGTCCTACCATTGATGTACTTGATCCCTGACTTACTCCTGCTCTCCTACTTCCCAAGTTAGCTTGTTGATTACTTGTCGTACTAGATACTGAAAAACCAAGCGCAAAGGCTAGGTCACCAGGTGGATTAAGATGCGTGCCTGTGGCCCAAGTAGTCTTTGTTGGCGCACTTTTGTGTGAGGCCGAGAAGGGATCTCTATCATGCTTTCCAAGATGGGGGAGTTCCTGATGCTCTAGCTCCACGTCTTCTACGTGAGCCGTAAATCCTTCACGAGCCATCTCTCTCCTCAACGCCATACTTTCTGCAACAGAACACTGCTTCTCTATTTCCCTCTCGCACCTCATTATACTTAAGCCGCCTTTCCTCTCTCTACTTTTTTTCCGCTAGGTCCACCATCTTAATACCAAACTTGTTCTTGCCCCACGCGTGTGGTGAAGTTTAGTTAGCCATCGGTTTACTCTCCAAGTTCAAAGTTACCATTAAGATCTTGATCACCAATGGAATACCATGTAAATATGTCCCTCTTGGATACCTCAAAAACTGAAATTCAATGACCTCTGGGCAAGAGTACATCAAAATTGAATATTCTAGAATATAACTGTTTAGAACACCATAAAACCACGTATCCATGCGTGAGTCCAAATCAGATCAACATCATAAAGGGCCTAAAATTCTTCCTATGTCCAAACAAGTGCACGATATCTCTAATTCCACTGAGATGCATAAGCAATAAGCCACTCGTATAGTTCTACTGGAAAGATAGCGAAAAATATCTCATATAAGTTGTCATACAGGTTCTGTTCTACCCAAGTGCATGTGTTAAACTCAAATCCACTACTGAACCATCATGCATATTCTTCCTCTAGATCGTGTATCCATTCCTCAATAATCTAGAGTTAACCGCATGTCTTCATCGCGAACCATCCTCGAAAACAACTCAAAAAAGGTCCTGCAATTAATATGTAGTCTAGAATTTGCAAAGATAACACCCTAGTCCGCTACTGCACATCAAAATCTTAGACTCTTTATTCTCCCTCATTAGGGTTCAAGATGATAACATGATGAAGGAAGAAACATATAGAGTCACGATAATCCATCATTCTAAATAGGCATGTTAGTTCTATGAAAGAACAAGCTTAAATAGAATCATATCTCCAATAAATTCTACTCACACATAACTCACTTAGATTCACCCAATATCTTCCATCTATTAATAAATATAGAATCTCCTTACAAGATTTTGTTTATACCAAGGCACGTATGGGTCTAATACACATGCTATTGTTAATGATCATACATCTAGAATCGATATACAATATTTCTCATACATACCAAAATCATATATATATATATATATATCCTCTACTATGCACCTAACATCATATATATATATATATATATATATATATATATATATATATATATATATAATATATAGGGTGGGGACTTTCCTTCACCACTTAATTACTCCAAAATAGGTCGCATGCTATTATTCACACCATTTACAATTATAGCCACACATGCAAGTGCGCTATCTATAGTCCTCTTGTAGTTCAACCAAGTGTCAATTCTATTCTTAGCTTGATGCATAGTCACTTTGAACCGCTTTCCAAATATACACCCTGCATGGCGCGTACATCTCTTCATCGTTGATGTGTTCCGCACGCCATCTTCCAAAAATAGATCCTCATGCTCAAAATTGCACAAATCAAATCTGAATTTGCCTTCGCACTGGTCCTTCCCCCGTCCTATGCACCTTTGATCTTGGCCTTCTATCCCGCGCAGATGTAATCTTTGGAAGTATTCTTTGATCAACAACATGCTCATTTCTACTATCTCTCATGGATAATCATTTGTAGAAAACCTTCTACCCTCCTTTTCCCTATGACCAAATCCATTACAAGTAAATAATAACCATTGAAAGATATTTCAACCTTGAGGAATTAGGCTACCTAATCATTCACATTGTATTTGATGAGAGTCTCCTTATTTCCTTCCTTGATGCTTTCTTATTCATCCTTCTTGCTTGAAACACTATCTTCTCGCATCTTCTCTTTTCCCTTGAGGTCATTACTAAGCCCCAATCCCGCTCCATCACCTTCCTCGGTCTCTATTTTTGAAGAAGATCATCTAGATTCTTGGTACTTCTCTCAAACTTTTGAAAGGATTTTTTTCTTCTTATCATCTTCTAACAAATCTACCCTTAAAAATCTATATCTTCTTCATTTTTGCACATACTCTCTTTATATTTCAAACTTGAAACAAGATATTTTACCTTTACTTTAACAATCTGATTTATTCATTTAGCTTTCTTGATTCACTTATACTAGATTATGAATCTTATTTTCACACTCGTTGACTAGAAAAATCAACTTCATGTTCTTCTTTTCAACATGCCTTAACTCATTTTGAATACATTATAGATCATCTAGAACATCCTCCTCTTCTTCCTTAGAATCTTTGCTATAACCTGATATGAAATCACCTAATAATGAAGAGCCACCACTAGCAAATCTCATGGAATTGTTATACAAAAATGAGCCCCTTGCTCATTTTGTGGCTAACTCCCTTCATTCTTTCCTCTCTTGTGCCTCACATATTTTTTTGCTTTTTAGTCACTCAAAACCTATAAATGGTACCATTGTAGAGCTTTTTCTCATCTTTCCAGAAAGGTAAATTTTTCCTCCTAACTCCATGTATTTTTGAAGTTATGGCTCGATGGAGTTTTTGTGGAAAAGTTTCCCAAGAAAAGCCCGAGCCAATAAGATGATGCCACGTGTCCTCGAAGTGGCGGACGACGGAGGTAAACTTGGAATTTTTACCAAGTGTTTGGCAAGATTTCAGAAGGAATTTTTCACCCCGAAGGCCCGCCGATGAATTGAATGCTGCCACGTGTCCAGTGGGGAGGAGTTGGGAAAATTTCCCAAGGATTGACACAAACAAAATTTTCGACGCCAGGCCCACGTCCAATCACATTATGCCACGTGTCCTTAGGCCAAAGAAGTGGCAAAGGAAAGATTGGAAATTTTACCAAGTGTTTGGCGAGGGCGCTAAGGAGAAATTTTGGCCTCGCAGCCCTTAGCTAATGGGATCATGCCACGTGTATCGGGGCGCTGGAGCTTCGACCACCGGGGAGAAGTTGGGAATTTTTCCTAAAGGATAGCGCTTTTCACCCCCATGGCTTTGAAATGCGAATGGAAACCCACCACGCCTCTTCAACTCCTTGGGAAAAAATTGGAAGATTTTCCCAAAGCAAAATCAAAGAAAAATTTCAAAGGAAAAGCTCGCCCCAAAACGTGAGCTATCTCGTGCCACGTGTCCAAAGGGGCGGCAAAAATGCAAGACAGCCCATAGGGAAAATGGCAGGGAAAGCCCACGTCTAATGGGGTTTTGCCACGTGTCCAAGTTTGGTCAAAAGCGACTATGACCAAAAAAATCCATTCACAATCCTAAATATCCAACCATTTTGAAAATTTTCCAAAGGCCAAAACGATTGAAAATGAAGCGTGAAGAGCCCGCGAAATAGAATCATGCCACGTGGCACCAATTGCACGAAGATTTTTGGGAAAATTTTCACCCACCAACCCGTTTTGGCTTTTTGCCCTAAATTTTCAAATGATCATAACTTTCGATCCTTCCTCGGCTTTTTGTGTTCTTTATATCATCGGAAAGCTTGGTGAAATTTCTCTATATGATTCTAGGATCAATTTTCTATTTTGATGGATTTTAGAGAGATAAAATTGGAAAACGCCTCTAGCCAAATCAACGCTAATGATGTTTCAACCACCATTTTTAATGAAGAATGGCTTGCATTCTTCCCAAAGATGGTGAAAATGTCAATGGAACTTTAAGGATGCCCATGCCGCTTTATTGAATTTTGGTTGGTGGTTGAAGCTCCTCTCATGTTTTCCTCATTTCTCTCTTATCATCTTTTTGCATAAAAATCCATATTTGGCTCATTTTTGAGAGGTTTGGACAATTTTAGGTTTTGCAAGCTCCCTCTTCCACTCTAAAAGGTGATTTTGTGGAACACTACTCTTTCAAGGATGAAACATATTTTCAAACTTGTTGATGTAATGCATGTATTTTGATATTAAAAATGACAATGCAAGCTCTATGAATGAGTTTCATTTCTTCTTTCTTGATTTATCCATGATCCTTCATTACATTTTATGAGTTTGTGATGATGTTTTGTTTTTTCACATTTGTGTCAATCTGACTAGAAAAAATCAGCCACTTCTTTTGCATCACCTTATTAGCTTAGCTTTAGTTCTTTTGAATTCTCTATCTTTGTCCCCTTGAATTTATAGTAAGATTTTGAGTTTAAAACCTCCTCCTCTTGCTTACACTTATCGAAGGAGTTGAGGAACCGGCCTCTAACCTAGACTTTTCCCATTTTTACAAGTCCTACACTTGGGGAAAAGATTCAATGAATCACACTGATGTCCAAAATATCAAACTAGAAATCCGATCAACATCCAGTGTCTCATTTACACTCTTTTGTTTATAAACACTACCTAATTTTCCTACATATTCATGATCAGATTTAGATTCCGAATCAAACACCAAAGATTACTAGTATCACACAAGAAATCATCTCCCTTTATGTAAAATATTCTTTCTCACTTCTTTTTATAGTTAAACCTCTTAAATTTCTTCTTACATTTGCTAAACTTATGATTCTTCTTAATATGATCATCTTCATTCTCTTCATCACCTTCCTTTTCATGCATATGTGGACACTTAGTAGCAAAGTGATCTGATTCACCATAATTGAAACATTTAAATGGAAGTTTACCTTTGTACTTACCAGATCCAACATTTAATATTTTATCCACCATTACATAGAGTTATTCATCATAAATTTCAAGAAAATATTATCTTCCTTGCATTCTTAAATTTGCTCTTCATTTCCACTTGAAATCAATATCTTTCTTCGTTGGTTTGGAGTCAACAACTCTCATTTCGTAGGCATTTAAAGTCCCATGTAATTCATCTATCTTCAAAGTAGTCAAATCCTTGGTCTCTTAAATAGCATATACTTTGGAATCAAACCTAGGAGTTAAAGATCTCAAAACCTTTTGGACTACAACTTATTCTTTCACATCTTCTCCTAAACCTTTCATGGGGTTGACAATCTTTTCAACCCTAAGAAAATATGAAGAAATAGACTCATAATCACTCATCTTAAGACCTTCAAACTGATTTATAAAAGTCTGAAGCTTAGCTATATTTACCTTTGTGTCTCCTTCATATAGGACCTGAAGTTTCTCTCATTCTTCTTTTGTTGACTTTCACATTATATTTACCATCTCGATTCTCCTAGACCACACATGATATCATTCAAAACCTTTAAATTTTCATTATATTCCTTTTTGTCGCATCACTAGTTAGTGGATTTCTAGGAGAAATATAACCATCTACACAACTTACCAAATATAAAACCCTAGGTACATTATATGAATCTTCATTCTCATACTCCAAAATGTATAGTTCATTTCATCAAAATGTGGAGCCTTGATCGTAGAAAACCCACTCCATCGACTTGCCATTTTTTTACTTAAATGGATCTCTTTTCAAGTGATCAAACTTCTCCAAATGGACCTACTCGATACCAATTTTTGGAAGCACAATGGAATAAGGGGGGAGTGAATCAATCCTTACAAAATTAATTAAATTTTAGATTACTTACTTAAACCAAAAACTAATTGACCATCCATTAATGTGTGCACAACATCAATAACATGCATTCGATTAACCATGAACAAGAGCGACAACAACATAACTCAAGATATAAGTGGGAAAACCTTAAGGGGAATAAAACCCACTAAAAATCTACTTATATTACTCAAAGAAAATATTTTATGAAGCGTGAGCTTCACAAGGAGCACCAACCCCTAGTTTAATAGAGCACCAACCCTATAAGGAGCACCAAACCCTAGTTTAGTGAAGCACCAACTCCACAAGGAAACTACAACCCCCTAAGATGATCAAGCACCAAATATACCAAATTTAAAGAATATATATGATTTATTTTTTCTTCCACAAATAATTGAGATCACTTATTCAACTTAGAACCTTCAAAGCCTTGTTCAAACCCTTGGACACCTAACTCGATTTTTCTCTTTCCTTTTTCACTTGTCTTGGCATCAAACTATTGAACACACTCTTCTAAAAAAATCAACCTGTAATACACTCTCTCAACTCTCAAATAATGCTCATATATATTTTACACTCTTTCTCTTGGGTCAATCTTTTCCTTTTGAAGAACTAGTTTACATTCAAACTTTAACTTCACGTTTATACCCTCCTCTTGATTCAAACATAAACTAAGAACATTTACATCCTTTTTTTTGACTAATGAAACTTAAAAAATCCAAATTTAATCATTAAAACATTCACATATGACCCATATATTTCGGTCATGTCCAAAACCACCAACCTCTTGCACAAAACAAGCTCAAAACCCCATCACCAGGATGAGCTAAAACAACTAACACAAAAACAATGATTAGTAAAGACCCAAAAATATCACACATGTGTAATATATCATAAAAAAATCATCCATGGTCGTTAATTATCTTGTACCAATCAAAATATTCATAACACAACCTAAAAGTCTCATATCCTTCATCAAACAATGATTGTTTCTAAGCACCATGTCTTCACCATAGGGAATCAAGAACACTCCAAAACAACTCAACTATGGAATGTAACCACTATATGGAATCCTCATAACCTTTATAAAATATCCATGAATGTTATAAATCATGAAATGCCCATGTGTTCAAACCATTGAAACTTTCCTCTTAACCAAACTAAGCTACCCATAAACTAGTTTTGTAAACTCAAATAGTTTGCACCCTTTTTGTCACTTATAGACATGAAAATTCCTTCAATAGGAAACAATTTCATCCTAATTCACTTTACAAGTGATATGAATCATCAAATTATCCATCCCATGCTTCAATCATATCATTATTTCAGCCTCGAGCAAATCTATCCTATAAACCAAACATCCTTATTCTCTACAAATTGACCTAGATCACTATCAAATCAAATCACCAAGAAACAAAAATTATATTTTTGGAATTCCCTCTAAATCCTCTTTCCATTACATATTATAATTCCTTCCAACTCCAAGTGTAAGGAATTCAACCATGACCATCTCCACAAACTACCCGAAATTTCCTCAAAACTTCCCTTTGACTAGTATTCATAAATAAGGAACACATTTCCATTTAGAAGCATCCCCATGACATAAAATCATCATGAACATAAATTAAAATTCACATACTCAAAATAATTTCCATTTATTTTGCAACTCCTTTAGACAACCTTGTCCCAAACGAAACTTCTTCATAAACAAGCTTGTTTGAAAGAGGTCGATTCCATGAAGTGCTCAAGCTAAAAGGTAATAATATTCATAAAGGCATAGTATCACTTGAATAATTGTTTAATAGGAATGATATATTTGAGAAAAATAAAGCTAAGAAATCTCCTAGTATCATTGTTGAATTTTGAGAAGGTAAATTTTACAACGAAGAAGCAACCTTCGTATGTAAATATAGAAAAGTGTTTCTCACCGATTAAAAGAGAAACTTTGTTTCATTGTTGAAAAAGTATTTAGATTTGTTTGCATTTTCATATGATGAGCTAAAATATTTTAAACCAAATGAGATGTAACACTATACCTCTCGATCCTCGAAGAAAAACCATTCTGTAGAAGAAAAGGAAATATAATCCAAATATTGTCGAACAATTTGAGAGGAAGGTTTGAAAGTTCTAAATGCAAGGATACTTTTCCCAATCCACCATTCCACATGGGTGAAAAATATTTCCTTGTTTGGAAAAAATATAGAAAAGGATTTGTTTAGACTTCAGAACTTGAATCAAACCTCTTTAAAGGACACATATCCACTCCCAGTCCATGGATCGGATTCTACAAGTAATCAAAGGTTCAAAAATGCATTCTATGCTGGATGGATTCTCCAACTACAATAAAATTGAATTTTCTCAAGAAGATCAATATAAGAATTATTTCACAACTCCATGGGGAAATTTTTCCTACAGATGATGCCATTTTGTTTTATTAATGTTGGGGCCACTTTTTAGAGATCAATGGACTTGGATTTTAAGGATTTGAAATACAAATGTATTATCATTTATCTAGATGACCTCACATTTTTCTCTAAGAAAAGGAAACAACATTTGATCCAGCATGAGCAAGTCTTGCTAAGGTTTTGAGAACATGGAATATCATTGAATCCGAAGAAGTCAATATTTTGAGTGACTAGAGGTAAGCTCCTCAGACACATTGTGAATAAAGAAGGAACAAAGATTAACCTAGAAATAGTGAAAACCATTCAGAAAATATCCTTACCCAAAGAAATAAGGGAATTCATTCCTTCTTTGGTAAGGAAAAATTTCTATCTTTTCATCCCATACTTTGCTGAAATTACCAAGAATATTACAAAAATGATGAAGCCCTAAGAGAGATTCAAGTTGATTAAGGATGTAAAATAAGTTTTCATGAACATCAAACAGCCATAGCCAAATCCCCAACCCTGGTATGTCCTAATTTCAATAAATATTTCATTGTGTATTGCTATGCATCTGAGCACACTATTTCAACCCTTTTGGTTCAAAAGAATAAACAAGGGATAGAGTCCCATATTGCCTTCATGAGCTGCCCATTGAAGAATCACGAGCTCAGATACTCTACCATGGAAAATCATGCTTATGTTGTGGTTAAGGCAGTCAAGAATTTCAGATTATACATCCTAAAATCTCACACCATTGTGATGGTTTCAGGATCATCTATAAAATATATCTTGACTCAACAAGACCTTAGAGAAAAAAGAGGTAACTGGGTATAAAAAATTCAAGAGTATGACCTTGAGATAAGGCCATATAATTTGGTTAGAGGCAATGGATTATGTAGGTTGATGGAAAAATATGAGTCCCTCATGACTCAGAATGAAGATAAAGAGTGTCAATGTTATGGATGCGTAAGTAAGGACTTGCCCTAAGTACTCTTTGTGAATACTACCAATGAGTGGTACAATGATATTTCTTACTTCCTCACTTATGGTGATTGTGTGAAAAAAATGGATTACAAGCAATGAAGAACCCTCAAGCTCAAATTGTGATATTTTATTTGGAACCATGTACTAAATAAGAGAGCCCTTGATGGATGCTTCCTAAGGTGTGTTGACAATGTGCAATAGGAAAAGTTGCTAAAAGCTTACCATGATCAACCCTGTGGTGGAAATTTCTCTACCATGGTCACTACACACAAGATCCTTCAAGGGAGGTACTACTGCCTACTCTCTTTCAATATTCTCAACAATGGGTGTATAAGTGTGAGCCTTGCCAACAATTTGTGGGAAGACCACAACTTGCTACACTCCTTCTCAAACCGGTGGTGATTGAAGAGCCTTTCCAAAAATGGGGTCTAGAATTCATTAGTGCTCTTAATCCTCATTCAAGTGTAGGTCATACATTTGTGCTCATAACAATAGATTACTTCACTAAGTGGGTGGAGGCCATACCAGTCAAGAAATCCAATTCAGAGATGGTATGTAACTTCATCAAGGAAAATATTATTATCCATTTTGGCATTCCACAAGTAGATAGTTGTTGACAATGCCACATATTTCTCTTCTATGGAATTAATTGAGTTCTTTTATGGATACAAAATATCCTTAGCACATGCATCTGACTATTACCCTCAAGGGAATGGTCAAGCCAAATCTAGTAACAAAAATCTTATGACAATAATGTGAAATCTTGTATATCGAATAAAAGGAATTGACACAAAAATATGATGCACTATGGGTTGATTAGATCACTCCGAAAAAGGCTATTGGTATGTCTCTGTTTAAACTCATGTATGGAATAAATGCAAAAGTTCCAATCACTATAGAGTTACCAACATTGCAACTAATCAAAGAAGTGGAAGATGGTGAGTTCTAAGACTCACTTGACAAAATAATTTTATACTTAGAAAATATATGTGAAGATAGGGTGTTGGTGGTTGATTGGATAAGATACCATCAATTGAAAGTAAAGAAAATATTTGATAATAAGGAAAAGAAGAGAATTTTCATGTTGGTGATCTTGTCCAACTATGGAATAAGATAAGATAACCAAAAGGAAGTCATAAGAAGTTTTATTCAATGTGACTTGGCCAATTTTAGATACAATACACATATGGGAGAGCATCTTCCAAATTTTTGGAAGCACATTGGAGTGAGAGGTGGGGTGGGGTGAATTAGTCCTTACAAACTTAATTCAATTTCAGATTTATTACTTAAACCACAAACCAATTAACTATCCATTAATGTGTGCACACCATCATATAACATGTATTCAATTAACCATAAACAAGAGATATACAAACCATAAGGAAAGATATAAGTGGGAAAACATCAAAGGGAAAAACCACTAAAACTCTACTTATATTACTAAAAGAAAAGAGATTTAGTGAAGTACCAACTTCACAAGGAGCACCAACCCTAGTTTAATGAATCATCAACTCCACAAGGAGGATACAACCCCCTAATATGATCAAGCACCAACTCAACCACCTTTTAATAATATATCTGATGTCTTGTTTCTTCCACAACTGATTGAGATCACTTATTCAACTCACAACCTTCAAACCCTTACACACCTAGCTCATTTTTTCTCTTTCCTTCTTCACTTGCCTTGGCCTCAAACTATTGCACACACTATTAAAAACATTATTCAACCTATCATACACTCTCTCATATCTTAAATCATGATCATAGATCTGTTACATTTGTCTCTTGGGTCACACTTTTTCCCTCTTGAAGAACTAGTTCAAATTTAAACTTTAACTTCACTTTTATACCTTCCTCTTGATTCAAAATACACAAGGTCAGTTTCCCTCTTTTTGTTAATCCAATTACACTTAAAAAATATCAATTGAATCATTAAAACATTCACATATTACCCATATAGGTCAATCATGCCCAAATCATCAAACTTGCACAAAATAGGCTCAACACCCCATCACCAGGATGAGATAAAACCACTAACACCAAAACCATGATTATTCAAGCTCCAAAATTCATCAAACATGTGTAATATATCATAAAAAATCATCCATGGTCATTAATTAGCTTATACAAATCAAACATTCATAACATAAGCTAAAAGGCTCATATCCTTCACCAAACAGTTATTTCCAACACCCTTTCTTCACATTTGGGAATCAAGACCACTCCAAATCAACTCAACTATGGAATGTAACCACTATATGGAATAATTTTTATTCTTAAAATATATCCATTTATCTTATACCTTATGAAACATCCATGTGTTCAAACCACAACAACTTTCCTCTTCACCAAACTAAGCTTCCCAGAAACTAGTTTTGCAAAATCAACTAGTTTGTACCCTTGATATAACTTTCAAGACCTGAAAATTCCTTAATTAGGAATGAAATTCATCCTAATTCACTTTCTAGGTTATATAAATAATTAAATCATCCATCTCATCCTTCAATCACTTCATTATTTCAACCTAAGCAAATATGTCTTGAAAACCAAACATCCTTCTCTACAAAATGACCTAGATTATCAATAAAATAAAAACACAAAGAAATAAACATTATATAATTACAAGTCCCTCTGAATATTATTTCCATAACATATTAGAAATCCTTCCAACTCTAAGTGGAAGGCCTTCAACCAAGACCATCTCTAAAAACTGCTTGAAACTGCCTCAAAACTGCCCTTTGACTAGTCTTCATAAATAGGGCACACTTTTCCATTTAGAAGCATCCCCATGACATGAACTAATCATGAAAATTAAGTAAAATTCCCATCATAAAAATAATGACCATTTATTTTGTAACTTCTTTGGCCAACCTTATCCCAAACTCGAACTTCTTCATAAACATGCTTGTTTGAGAGGGGTCCACTCATCACCACATGCTCTACCATACCTTTATGAAAAACTAAGGAGTCCTATATATCATTAAATCATCAAAATATTAATGTAAGTCAATTCTATATACTTATGAGTATTATTTCTCCTACCGTGTTTGAGCTAGGGCTTTAAAAACACAAAAACAATTTACCTTCTTAAATTCAATCAAAAATGTGAGGATGAAATGACCTAATTATTTTTGTGAAACCTTATATAATCAATTTAGAAACATCCTTGAAATCCACAAGGTCTCATTCAAAGCACACAATTCATGGTGAGCATTAGAAGGTGCAATTTGAGCTAGAAATGACCTTCTTCTTGACCTATTTCACCAAAACCACTCATCTTACAAAATATTATTTAGAATGACTCCAATTATTTCTCATACCTATAGAAACCTCATTTCATCATCTCCAATAATTAGGATAACTCAAATAGGTCTCCATCTTCTCATTACATCTCATTTGCATGATTAGCCCTTGGGGTTTTGGATGGTTTAGGGTAGGGTCAACTGAATCACCATTGTAACTCATCATGAAACCTCTCAAAAATATGTTGACATCCTTAATACATCATGAATAACCTACCTACATGCATCCATGAGATCAAATGGCTCCAAAACTCAACATCATGCCTCCAAGAACCTAGACCTGGTTTAGATGAGCACCTAAATCATGGTCTTCAACTTGAACATGTACCCTCAAGCTCATGTGAGTTCCTAATCACTCCCCAAAATTCTCTCCATACTTCTACTAAGCTCCCAAGCCTCCAAACAACTCACACCAACATGCACCATCATATAGGCTAGCTAGAACACCTAATTAGGCTTGTTAGACCAAGCCATTCTCACTTAATCACCTCATACCATTATGTCAACCTCTCGAATCTCTATGTCAACATCATACTGATAATCATCTTCCACTAATCCATCATCCTATTTTTTATTAATTAATGACAACACCTAGAACACAACATGCCAACATAATTATCTTACATGGATGGAACTCACTTGGAATTGCCTCGCAGTGGGAAATATCTAAAACTATACAAACAATGAAAGCGAGTTATCCCACATGTACCATAGGTGAATATAGGTTTTTTTCCTTTCCATCGTGTTTTTTTTTTCGCCATGTGTCATGTGTTTTTTTTGTGTGTGTTGTTTTCAATAAAGAGGTTTTGTTGTATCCATCCTTGTTTTACAATGACTCTATAACCCAATGGATAAGGCACTAGTCCTCTTAGTGTCTTGAGATTATGAGGTTCTTACTTTCTCTATCCTCAATTTTCTTAAGAAAAACAATTCCCCAAGATAGAGCCAACTATTTTCATGCTAAATGTCTAACATGAAAAATTGAAAAAAAAATTCTATGACAACTAAGCCCACACTAAAAAATCCTTGAACTAGGTAATGTAAACCTTCCCTTCGACCAATTGTTGAATATATAAACCCCATCATGGCTGAGAAGGATGTGATAATTTTATTTTTAAATTGTTTTTCATGTGCGGATAAGTTGGTGAGAAGCAATTCATGGATTCATTTTGATCCACCTTGAAGGAACCACTCCTAGAGGCCTAAAAGGCCTATTTTTAAGACTTTGACACCTAATGAACACCCTATGGAGATGAAAAATGAAGAGATAATGAATCCAAACAATGTGTTACTGAGTTATGATATCATCATAGGAAGTCTAGGGATGTTTTTCAATGAGAAACATGTTTAGGAACAAGTTGTGCAACACCATGTTACTTATAGCAAAGTGCGGGGGTAATGAAAGAAGTAGAAAAACTAGTGAGTTAATCCTGAATGGTTCAGGATCCTCAAGCATTTTTGAGTGAACAGATACTCATAGGAAATATAAGAAGGTATAATTCACATTACAAAAGGTTTTGGGAGATTCTACTATTCGTATTTTGAGATATTGTCCTAACGAGTGCAGGCATGAAGATCCCTAATCTCAGAGGATATTCAAATGAGCATTCCATGATTTCTAAAGATATTTGAGAGATGAATAAAAACCACATATGACCTATTCAATGTTTTTTCACTCAAAATGTGTTGGTTTCCCTTTTCATTATCATTCTTTTTAGTGGCGACACTTTCACCGGTGCACAAACGTGAGAAGAATCATAAAAGGGCGTAAATTTCAAAATCAGGTAGAATTGGCTCTTAAAACCTATGGGAATGATCTTAGAAGAAATTTTGGAGTCAAAATGATATAAATTTTCTCACGAGACTCTCGGGATGCTCTCGGGGTGAAAATCACTCTTCAAAGTGTCTAGTTTTGACATTGTTGGTGAAGGCAGGGGTTTCTAATAGGTATATGGCACATTTGTGCACACTTAGATGCATTTTTTTCAACTTTAAACTTGGTTCAAATGTGCATGGGGTGAAAAACATGTGCCACCATGGTAAGGAGAGAAGGGAGATGAACTTTCATCACTTAAGTGTTACGTGGGTGTTAACTCACTCTCACAACTTGTGAAGTCTCATTGCACCTTTGCACCTGGTGAAAAAGTGCAATGGGTGCAAAAATGTAAAAACACTAAAGAGGATGAGCCATTTTTTCACTTAAGTGAAAATGTTGTGTGCTAGCCTCAAGTTAAAAACTCACACTTTCAAACACCCACTCCCCATGACAAACCATACCCATGGCGCACTGGGAAGCTATGATGCACCTTTACACCTAATGGAAAAGTTCATCAGGTGAAAAACATTGTACCGCCATTCTTGCACACCCTTTCTCATCACTCAAACACTCAACTTTCTCACTAGGGTCATGTTGTCAACTCACCGTAATGAACAAGCATGTCCCCCTCCTCATGATAGCTCCCCATGACACATTTTCTCTAGATTTATGTAAATTTGCATCATTTCATCTCATGCTAAATTTGGTAAGGTGCAATGGAGGCTCTCGGATCCATTTAGTAAGTCTCATCTCTCTTAACCCGGTTAGTGTAAGAGTGCACAAGTGAGTCAAGGGTGAGTTTTGCTTAACCATGGTTAATGTTAAAATATTCAAATCAAGCTTTTGTCATTTTGAAGTCATTTTTAAATAAATATCCTCCCTTCATTTTTGCTACAACCTACTCATGTTAATATTTCATCAAGAAACCCCATACCCAAATGAATTTTTTTATCATATCCCACCCGTTTGTGCTCCATTTTCCTAAAATTTTACCTGAGAGTTACAGTTGAGAACACCTTTGAGATGATCTAATCCTCATTTCCATTGATCTCCTGATTTTTTTACATCACCCACCTAAATATTACTTCCCAAAAAAAGTTTCCTTTTCAGATTCAAAGAGATTCGGAGGATAGAAACACTTGAAAATTGGAGCAAGAACTCACAGTAAAATTCCTAATCCAACAAGACAATTTTCATCCAAATAGGACAACTAGAAGGCTTACTTATATTTTTAGTAAGTTGGCCATTGAGCCTTAATAAAAATAGCAAGTCTGACAATGAAGAAGCAACCATCCAAAACCCTCTATGCAATTCTCAAGTTCGGGACTCCAAAACGAGAACTTATGAAATTGGGAAATATTGGCTAAATTTAGAAAGTAAGGGTGAGAACTGAATTAATAAAATAGTAAGTGCTTTAGATCAAATCAAATTTTTTCATAAAAACTCATCTCATCATTCCATCACTATTTCAGATAACCATGAAGATCAAATACACTAGATATAGACAATTTCAACTTTTTCTATAGAATATCAACTCGTGGGAGACAGAATATAGCCCACCTAGATTTAAGAGAAATGAGGAATAAAATGACAAACGAGATTTCAGAAAATAAGGAAAGAAAGATAGTTTCTAGTGGGATTTTCATAGTAGAAGGTCACCCACTTTTAGTACAAAGAACTGAATTGGTTTTAGCTTGTTCCAAACACTATGACCTTACCTCCCAAAAAATTACTATAGATGACAACTCAATATTAGTTGTCTTGATTCCCAAAGGGATTTCAAGTTTTCTGAAAATACCAACTCAGAGAAATATGGTGATCATCACAAAAGAGTTTGCAACTCAACAATGGCTCAGGATAGACTCCTATTTGCAAGGGGATTATATTTGGCTCCTCGTTGAAACATGGGAGAAAACCATCAAAGATAGAAAAATCACTGTCGAGGAACAAGTTTCACGAAGCCTACTCAGATGCCATTATATTACTAAGTAGAGTAATGGGAGAGGAACATACCAAGTAATTCCAAGACTGGATGGCCCAGTTCATGCTGACAATCATGGAGGGAAATCAAATGATAGATTGAGGCCAAATCATTAATGATAATCTCAACCAATAGTTGATGTAATTGTTCATCACCAAGGATTCACAATGACCTCCTATCTCATGTATGCCCTCGCATACACTAGACCATACAAAGGATTTTCCATTGCTCTCGAATGTTCCTCGGAGATATCTCTTCCTTTGAGAAGTAGAATAAAATCAACTTCAAGGAAAATAGTGTTCATTTCACACAAGTGAATGATGCATTCACCATGTTCATCATCTGAATCCTCAAAGGAAATCCTAAAATAAGAATCTCTCCTCGTAGGAAGCTAAGTTTTTACAAGTATGGGTACCATTTCACACAGTTTCATATTTTTACCTATATCAGGGTGAGTGGTTTTGACCTTTCTCTGATCGACTACCTAGGTATCCTAGTGGTAAGATCATTTTGGTATATATATGTAGGAAACTTGCTCAGTGCATCTCAAGTGCAAGGTTTTGAAAAGGAAGGGCATCTCATTCCCCATCTCAATAAGTGTCTTCTCTTGTAAGAGTGCAACAAATTCCACCAACATCGAGATCTCCATCACCACTCTTCATCTTTTTCCTATATCCCTAGGCCCAACTTTGACATACGAAATATCTTGAGTCTTTCAATGTTCCTAGATTGCATCATATTCCCAAATTGGAAGACTATTGGGAAAATTTTGTAGATGACCTTAAGGTCAAGAAAGAGACTACATGAGGATGACCATGGAAGAGATGGAAACATTCGGGTTTGATTGGTTCACTAGAGGAGTTCAAGAATATGGTTCCAAGTTGTTTGATCCAGAGTACCAGGAAGTTAAGTCATCTCCCCTTCCCCTCCCTCATGGAGCATTCATGAAGATGGATATATCAAGGAGATGAAAAATTGGTGATTCAAATATCAAGGGATTATTTCAGAAGAAAGAAATATTCTAGTAGGGAAGAAGGCACCACTTTAACCTTACTTAGGAAACTTTCATGCTCATCATCTCTTAAGGAGCTTGAGAGATCTACAGGCTCATCCCATTCTAGGAGGACCTACAAGATGAAGGCGGTGGAAATCAAGAGCACTAAATTTTCACCTCTCATAGAGTCTCACAAGAAATCTAATGTCATAGAAGAACAAGTTAAAGAGTTGGAACAAGGAGATATTGACCCCTCCCAATCTCATGTGCATCAAGTGGAGCCAAGTGTCTCATCTAAGGAAATTGAGTCAGCTCACAATGAGAAATAATTGATCTTTCAATAGGCAATAGATATCCCTTACATCTTGTCCACACCCTTGGATCTATTCCCATACGTCTATGACTTTCTCGGAAGAGAATCAAGAAGGGTGCAACAATTTTAGCACTAATTTTTGAGGCCATCTCAAAGTATATGAAATCCATGAAGTGAAGGAAAGTACAAACAAATTCAAGGTTCTACATTGAGGTTTCTAGAACTTATTCATTGAAGTTACAAGGCCCAAATTGAACAAACCTTTGGAGGAAATGACCCCAATGACTATGAGATGACCAAAGTCTCACTTGGTTAAGCTACACACGAGGGTGACGCTCATCTTTTCAAGATTCTTCAACTTAGATACTAGAGTGGAAATGAAGAATACAAATGAGCCTTCGAATAATTGGATGAACATGTGAGGAACTTGTTTTCATATGTGTAGTCATTCTTAAAACCAAACTCATGATCTTTTCCTCCAGTTGAGGTGGTCTCATCTATCAAAAAATTTGACCCACAGGTCCTCAAGAAATCCCAAGGATTCACAATGTAGGGGAGGGAAAATGATAAGTGGTAGGGAAAATCATTGACAAAGGGAATTTTATTTTCCCTGAGGTCCTCTCCTAGTTCCACTTCATCTTAGGTACCATCTCAAGGATCAAAGGCACCAGGGTGGAAATGGAGAAAGAAAATATGATATGGGATAGTGTTCTCCCATTAACCTCTGAAATGGGGATTCTTGAATCCTCATTATTGATAAGAAAAAATGTGTTCATGGACTCAGCTTGAGAACTTGTCCCCTATTTGGTTCCACACCATGGCTAAAGTTATGATGCACTAAAATATGCTTTGACAGAGCTCGAGGAGTGCAAGAATAAGGAATTC
Source organism: Taxus wallichiana var. yunnanensis (assembly GCA_018340775.1). Taxonomy (NCBI): domain Eukaryota; kingdom Viridiplantae; phylum Streptophyta; class Pinopsida; order Cupressales; family Taxaceae; genus Taxus; species Taxus wallichiana. The sequence goes on along the minus strand of CM031243.1, from coordinate 600,975,548 downwards.
TTGAAGATCTAAGCAAATGTGTAGAAGAGCTTGGGGCCCCTCATATCAATGAAAACACATATTTGGAAGATATCATGACTCATTTTCAAGAAATGGTTTGGAAAGAGGTAGGATATCCCTTCTCTTTCAATTAAGACACCTTGGAGTCAATCATAACAATATGTGGTTCTATTTTGTTGGTATCCAGATTTAATCTCCTTCACAACTTGAACAACATCATGAATTTGCACAAGACACTCAAGGGTAGATAGATGATTTGTATGTCGTTTGTAGCCGGGAGCACATCTATCTAGCTTGTTGGCGCTCAAGATTTGAGGGAGTGGATAACACCTTCAAAAGGATCTTGATCTGATCCTCACTATTTTAGGTTGTGCCTATCAACCAAGGCAAGAAAACCTATATTGCATCCCTTGTATGGTAAAGGAGATGGATATATCCTTATATTTTGCACATTATATGGAGATGGCCTTGTGAAAACATGATCAATTATCCATTATTCAAACTCAAAGGAGTTTTCACTACTAAATGATGGAAATGCTTTCATGACAAGGCTGAGGCTGCTAGAGACATGATAAAATCCTGGTATGCTTTGTGTATTTTTGTGAATGGATTTGTATTTTTTTGACACACAATGCAATGCAGGGGTAGTATTGGTAGGATGAATTAGTTTGAATGAAATTTGTGGGGAGATGTTTAGAAAATACTAGCCGGGAATTACCAACTTCTTTGAGAACCTTTGCAAGAAATTTGTAACACCTACACAACAAGAATACTTCCAGAGGTTTTAAATGCTCCTTCAACTAGGATATGTGCACAAATGGAGGCCCAGATCTACACTCTTCCACACAATATTTGACTACCTGCTACAAAATCTTGAAGAAAATATATCAACAAAGTATCCACAAATCCCTGTTTGATCATGACCTAAGGTGCACCCAAAGATTTACCAACAATCTCAAAATTCAAGGACAGTAGAGTGATTTTAAATCTGTTTATCTTCTATCAGATGAAAGCTCTTCTGAATATAAGATTGCAAATGCCATTAAACCATCAACCAAAAATGAGACCCTGTATGATCAAAGAGATCCTAAACACAAGATTGCAACATGAGTAAGAAACATAAATTGAAAACATTCTGAAACATAAGTATATGCAAACTTTGCCAAGAGAATAAACCAGATAATCAAGAAAATGATCAGATATATCAGTAGGGGAAAGTCATGAGAACAATCTCAGAGCCTAATGATGGCTTTACAACTGAAACCAAATCAACATGATGAAATTTGATACAAAATGGAATTGAAAATGGCTCTAATATGTTTTCTCGGAGAAAATGAATTTCTTTCAATTTTTTCTTGAAAAAATCTAAGTCTTTTTCTCTCTTTTGTCTCCCCCCTCTAGAAATGCTTCAAAAAATACATTTATACCTCATGCCATCTTGGAACCTTGCTTCCCAAGTAAATAATATGTTAAGGGATCAAATTTGTTACAAAACCCTTCATCATTTCGTGAAAATGACATCAAATTGTCAAACAACTCACATATTGCCAAGTATGCACAAAATTTTAAAATATTGCATGAGTTTGGATCCTTATCCATCCTAGGGTCACATTTTTGGAATTTAGGCATGCCAACATGCTTTAGCAATCATTTTCACCTTTTACCTTTTCAATTTTTACCTCTGCAACTTTTGATTTTCACCTTTCATGTTTTTTACATCGGGCCAAAGCAAAAATGCATCAAAAACATCACAGATCATCAAATTAGCTCATGAAAATGGTGCCATTGTTCTCAGAAAGGCAAGGGACTCAAAATCATATAAGTTCCGATGAATTTTGATGAAGAAATGTGATTTCCAAGCTCCTTGGAGCTCCCATGGTGCCCAAAAATGAAAATGCACAGTATCCATTGATTTTGATCAACTTTTAATATCAACCTTACATGTGGATAATGCCATTTAAGGAATAAGCTCAAAACTACCTTTTTGACCTTTGAATGAAGTGGGACACGTGTCACAATGTGATTGGATCGACCTCCCATGCTCTAGAAATGCATTTGCGACCTTTTTACCTTTGGAAAATTTTACAAAAATATCCACTTCTCCCTTGGACCCGCCACATGTCCACATGTGGGCCCTACTTGAAAATGCAGGCCAATTTTATGAATTTCACCACCCTTTTGAGAAAAGGAAAATTTTCTCAAAACACTCCGCGGGCCTCGAACACCCGCTCTTCTCCGCCACATGGTGCCCTCTGATTCGCCGCGGGGCCATGCCTCCAACTACCTTCAGACCTCCCTGCCAAATTTTGAAAAATTCAAAACTCATTACGGGCCCGTAATCTCCTTTTGTCCTCTTTGAAATGTGCCACGTGTCCAATGTGGATTGGCCATGAAAGCATGCCTTCAATTTTGTCTTTGAAACATTAGCAAAATTTGTAAAATTTCCAATAGTAACTCCGAGCTCCAAACCTCCGCCCCTCCATTCACATTTCTTTGTATTTGGCAAAGTGGACAATTTTTTGATTTTAAGTTTTTGCCTCCAAAGGCAAAAATTCAAAACATTCCCACCAACCTACTTCCCCCTTTCTTTCTTTTGGACACGTGTCCTCTTTTCATTGGTTGTGGGACTTGGCTTGAAAATTACTTTTACCTTTTGAAGTTAAAAACTTCAAAGTTATTTCAAAACCCGCCCTCCCATTTTGGCTTCTCTTGGACATGTGTCCACTTCTCATTGGATGAGGACTTTTGGGCTAAAATGTTCCTTTGAACATTTTGCAAAAGGAAAGCAAAATTTCTAAGTATAACCTGCCACCCGCCAATCCTTCGACCAATCACAATGTGCCACGTAGGCACTTTACTGTAGCAAGTGGAGCTGTGGATCAAATTTTTCCCTTTGTCAAAATTTCAAAAGCGACAAGTTAGAAATGTTTTCCATATATCCATGGCCAATAGGAACCCACCACGTCACCGATGAGTTGCAAAGATGAATTTGACGGGTAGATGACGCCCGTATGACCGTCAAAATGTCAAAAATTCAAATGATGCCCTAGAAATAAAAAATCTTCACAAGGATGGCAGATTTCTTGATTTTAAGTCAATTGAAACATGATTTAACATTTTTTCAACCTAGGGATTGGGATTTCACTTGCAAAAATTGGGATTTGATGAATTTTGAGTTTTTCACGTTTTGACAAAGGAGAAATGACACAGCCCATAAAAATGAAGAAATTAGGGCACAAATGGGGGCAAAATTTGGAAAATTATTTCAGAACAGGGCAAAACAACAACATTATGAGCATTTGAAAGTTTTCAACTGGAGAAATTGAGTTTGCAGACCATCCAATCGACCAATGAAATGTTTCGAGCAGAATTTGACATGAAAATTTTAAGGCACATTATGAAAATTCAATAATGGTACCAACATATTTCAAGCATTACTCAAGATCACAAATTTTTTTTTTTTGATTGAATTCAAGAAGCTAAGCCACATTTCGAGACTTGGATCACCACATTGGAGTATTTGAGAATTCCTTAGTAAGAGAAGATCACATCGATAGTCATCCGATTTGTCGAGAGAAGTAAAAGGGCTTGAGTTCAAACCAATTGAATTTCCACCGGAGGCGAAGGATCTTCATCAAAAATATGAGCTACTTCATCCTTCTCCATTCTCTTTCTCCTTCTATTTTCACTCTTCTACTCCCTTTCTTCTAATTCTTCATTGTGTGTAATAATGAATTTTTTTCTTATTCATTAAAGTGACTATGTGATATTTGTGCAATGTAAAAGTCCCTTTTGCAATTATAAAAAGGGGACTTATTTTTTATTTCCTAAGGATATTTGAAAAGTGTTTTGGGGGTAGATGAAGGGATGGGTTTTAAAGCTATAAAAGAGATGAGCTTCTCATTATAAAAGGATGGTTAATTATTGTTTAATAGCTCTCATTGTATTTCTAGGAACAAGTGCCTTCATTTCCTCTATTCTCTTGTCTATTGTTATTCTATCTCCATCTCAACTTGTAATCCATGAGAATTGTAAATTGTGCAATATGATGAAATAAAACTTTGTGTTTATTATTGACTATTCCTATTTCTATGTGAATGGTTTTTTTATTGATGCAAGTGAAATAGTCTGATTTTAATGCAATGAAATCAACTATGTTATTTATTGATTAAAATATGTTCTTATTTCCTCTCCTATAAATCTCACTAAGTAATTTTCCTCCCATGTATTTCCTCTATACAAAAATTGTCACATGTTTAGGTAAGTATTCTGTGTGATCCCCAATCTATGGACCACTCCCGGAAGTTAGTTTACTCTACATTTATTTCCTTGCTTTCAATAAATATAGCTGCCCCATTCAAGCAAAGGACCTAGTCACAAAATGTTGGTGAAATCTCACAATTTTCCCTCACGAAAAACTATTTCGCCAACAAAGTATAAAAGGACCCCCAATAATGATATATTGTAGTGGTAAATCTATAAAATAAGGGGTAATATTTAGAATCCCTAGATCATAGGTGTTTTGGACATTTTTACTAAGTGACACATCGTGTTTGTCATGATGTTGTTATAGCACATTTAAAGCTCATAAATGTACACCAACCATGTAATATTTAATCCTTTATTCTTCTTATGATTGCACAACATATATATAAATGGATGAACTTCTTTGATTCTAGGTATAAATATGTTAATGACAACCTTTTGGCATAATAATTTTGATGTAGATCAAATATATTGTTCATTTGATTGATCCAAGATACATGATCCTTCTCGAGAAATTTACACTTATCCACATTGGGTAACATGTTCACTAATCATTTATTAACATCAATTGAGTATTGATGTAGTGTCATGTTTCAAATGTGGGTTGTTATAAGATCCTATGTTCTGAAAGTGGAATTATTGGTCGAAGGCTGCAAATTACCCAAATAAGCATAAAAATTATGCAAATTATGACTAAAATAGGTTTGATTTTTCCTGAAACTAATCACCAACCCATATAAAATCATATTTTCACCATGTTTTTTGAACATCCATGCGGAGTTGTGATACTTCCACTAACACCTATGAATAAGAAACCACTTCTTCCTGTCTTGGTGTCCTTCTTAGATTATTAAAACCTTTTGTTTGACCTATAATTGAGACTCATGTCATGATTTATGGATTCAGGTTTAGGGGTAGGGTTCATGGTTTAGGTGTCAAAAAGGGTTATTAGTGCAATATATGGTTTTTATTGTCTTTTCATAATGCATTTCTGTGAACTCTTGCGAAAGGAAAAAAATGAAAGTTAGTTCGAGAAGATGGTATCCTTGTGATCACCTCATTGAGATGAATTTAATGACTTCTATTTTACATAGGTGTGTGTTGGTTTGAAAATGCATCAAACTTGGCGAGATCTATGGATGAGACGAGCAACGGTGTGGGGGCATAGCCCTCTTTGAGTCGAAGCGAAACCGGTTTATTGCTATTCTACCAGCGGGAATGCATGCAAGTATCACAATATTCTGCTTTGGGGGTTTGGGATATCATCCCAGAGGGGTGTTTCATTTGCGAAAAGAAAGGAATGAAAGAGAGGATGGAGGAAGATCGAGATCCGAAGAAAGAAAAGAAATGAATTCCAAAGCAGAAAGGTCAGAGGGTTTATGTTTTGGGATTGGTAGTAAACAGAGCCAAACCTACTTGCATAAACGAACAAAGCAATACTGATGAATAAATGACAATTAAAAGTAAGTAGATCCAATGAGAACAAGCACACAGATCTAACGTAAGAAAGATCCAATGCAAATAACACACGTATTCAAACAAAGTCTAAATATTGTATTAATAATTCTTTCACATTCTGATAAGCTCAAAGTCTTTTCTCCTCACTTCTATTTTTCATCTGAAAGATATTCACTCATGCCCAATACAACAAGTATTGGGGTATTTATAGAAGAAGGAAAGAAAAGAAGGCAAAAAGGAGCCAACCACCTATTTACAAAGATATTTACAAAATATCTTAAAGTCATGTTGACTTTTGACAACTTGATGGATGACATCATCCCATGGTGCAACATGGATGATGTCATCATTTAGGCTGACATACTCGGATATTCACAAAAAGAAAGTCGAAGAAGAGAGAGAAGAAGAAGAAAGAGAAGCTATTCATCATCGTCATCCTGCGGCCGAAAGGGGGTAGCCTGCTTTTGCTGCTGCTCAGGTGACGAGATGTGGAATTGAGCGTGGTATTCCATGAACTTGCTGATCATGGGCCCTAGTTGATCCTGGGAAGGATCCTTGTGTCATTCACTGATCACCTCGCAAGTCTCCCGCTCGTCTATGAGCTTCTCTGGGAGTTTGGAATATTCTTTCTCTGCTTCTATGAGGAACCCGATGAAGTCCCGACAGGCCAGCAGGTTATTGATGGACTCCGCGTCAAAAGTGACCTCTGGCCCCAGCCCTTGTGAAACGATCTCCTTGAAGATCCGGGTGGTTTCATCAACTTTCCTTAAGGCGAAGGAAGGAGTAAGCAACCCTGGAGACATATTGAGAACGATTTGTTCCATTTGGTGCAGCGCGTCCAGGGCTTCTTCTTTCACCTTATCGATCTTTTCAAGGACAAATTCCAGTTGATCCACCCGGTAGTCCAGGGTTGAAATGACTTTATTGAGGGCCCTGGGATGACCGAAGATGCCGAACTTGACCAGATCTTCGACTGAATAGTTGAACATTTGTTGAAAGGTCTCATGCTGCAGCCTAGCATGGTCCAACTCTTCTGATATGGGTCCTGCTAACGCTTGGAGCTCCTTATTCGCCTTGTTGATGTTCAGATATAAATCAGAGAACTTGGCGATCACTCTTTCACTGTCCTTGAGGATTTGGCTCCTCCAAGCTGAAACTGCCATGCCCTGCTCGCCGATCTTTGCATATTCATTAATTTTATCCTGGCTCAGAGGCTCAGGAGTCTCGGTGGTAGTTGTGGGAGGTGCACTACCCATCTTCTGTAAGGCTTGGAGCAGATGTTTATTTTGCTCTTTCAATAGCCTTTTCTCTTCTTTTGTTTCTTGAAGCTTCTTGTAGAGGGCATCAACTGCAGATAGGGCCTCTCCCTGAAGGCTTTTAGAAGATGTCCCCATTGTGACTTGGGTCACTGTATAATCTGTCGAGACAGATCCTTTTTATCCTTGAGGGGATTGGGGTATGCGATCTCCATTACCCTCTCTCCCGAAGCACTCTGAGAGAAGCGTGTGACGGGCTTCTACTTCTTTTCCCCTTTGGACGGGATTACGGAAAAGTCCATCGGAGCGATGGGAACTTTCCTTTTCTGCTGACTTAAGTGCTGGGAGATCCAGGCTGGACTTATGGGAGAAGGGCCAGAAACAGAGAAGGGGGCAGCTGCAGTAGCAGAAGGGAAAAACGTGGAGACACTTGGAGGTGGCATCGAGAGGGAGGCCGAAGAAGTGCTCACGAGAGGAAGAGATACTGTAGGAGAGGAAGACATGGGAAGGGAAGGGAGCTCAGAGATGAGGGAAGAAATGGAGGGGGACAGGTCCGCAAGAGAAGAGAAGATAGATGAAGAAGCGGGAGGAACAGTAGAAGAAGGGGGAGAGGACACGACCAAAGGAATGGTCACCTGAGTCACTCGAGGAGGGGAAGGAGGAGAAGAAGAAGGGATAGAAGGGACCTCGGTTGTTGCAGCAGTGGCGACATCCTGAGTGGATGGGCCTATTGGAACATCTTCTTCCATTCCTTTCTCTGGAGAAGCTAGAGTTATGACCTGTTCGGGTGCAGCGGAAGGAGGAATTTCAGGAGCTTCCTCTTGAGAAGTGCTAGACTCACCCTCCTTACCTTTACCCTTGCCTTTAGGCTACTGTTTAGATCGAGAAGGTGCGTTACCCAATGGAGAGGTTGTGAAATCAACCCCGAGGTAGATGAGTCCGTTCATTTGGCACCAATGCTCTATTCTGCGCAGAGTTTCTTTGACCCTCTCCTCAATTGTTTGAGGTGCTTTAGTCCTATCAATTGGCACAAAATGCCAATCATCCCCACCTGTGTCAAGATATACTTGATCCACTTCCTCTTCGGTAGTTTGGTAGCCTTTGGGGATGATGGCTACCCCATATTGAATGATTTCTGCCAAGGCCAAACGAGAATGGTCTTTCCTCCTGAGCTCCACCTCATGATATAGGTCAATGTAGATATCCTCGATCTGAGGGACATGGATCGGATTGAGCTTAGCCCTTGGCAGACAATTTCTCGGGTCAAAGGTAGGCCTTGCCGGGAAGTCATGTTTCAGATTTAGAAGCTCCAGCTCTGCAAACATGTCCTTTGCCTTGTGGTGAGTAAGACATGTATATCTACCCACTGTGAGGGGGAAAGGAGTTCCACCCTTCTTTCTTTTTAGGCACTTTTCGTGATAAGTGATTAGTCTTTGTCTTGATGCTCTCTAGCGAGAATCAATTTGGGCCCAGCATATCTTGGCAGTCTAGTTGGCTCTCCCAAGAAGTTAGCCGCTCTCAGATAAGTAAATGTGGGGAATTGGGTGAACAGGGCCCCCCATTTTTCAGTGGCTACCACGATGCTCTTGGTCGTGCGACCGTAAGTCATATTCGGCCTCAACAGGCAGATGATGAAATAGAAAAATGCATCATTGATCTTTGTAAATTGAGGGATGCTATTCTCCAGCTTCAATTCTGGATAGTATTCATAGATTCTAACTTGGGGCCAAACCCCACTCCACATCAGAGCTGGATAGTCCCTTTCAGAAGCTGCAACATAAACAACATAGGAATTCATGTAGAATCTCCCCGTTGTGGGGAATTGTTGCAGCTGTTCTGATATCGTGCTGCTTATAATTTCTGCCCATTCGAAGCGTTGATCAGGCACATTTTTGTTCATGGTTTCTAAATACCGCAGCATCCATTTGTGGAAATAGTGGGCGTCAGGAAGCCCAAAGACCCTACTCAGGAACGTGATGGTGTCACTGAGCTCCTCCGAAAAATCACTGCGGTGAATGATTTGTGGCCAACGGGTCACTACTTTCTTGTTCTTCAGATAGACTTCATTCATCAGTTGCATGCACTGATCTTCATGGTCGTCCCAGGCTTTAATACAATCCTCTCACCGACGGCCACAAAGTGCCGGTGATGAGGAATGCCGAGTATTATCTCAAAGTGGCGGAAGTGAGGTTGATTATGACCTCGCCCTTCTCATTTATGACACATCTTGTGTCTTTATTGTAGCACCAGGCAACCACCATCATGAATTCATTGTTAACGGCAACACTGACCGGATTCCCCCAACAAAGTGCAGGGCACTGCCTATCAGTTTGTCCATCCATGGACTTCTTGTGACCTTCTGAGTCTTGACCCAAAATTCCTCCATATCAATATGACCCAACTCTGAGTCTCTGATGTCCAGGTCACACTCGGTCTGGGAGTCGGGCATTCTGACCCTCTGATACTTATAATTCATTTCTTCTTCCGTGAGCTTGGCCTTGCCTTTGGATTTGGTAGGTCTCTTGCTTGATGTTGACATATGTTCTTCTGAACTTAGCTGTTGATCTGCAAGAATAAGAAGTGAAACCCAATCAAAGAAAGTAATGTCAACGCTTTGATTTTCCATTGAAATGCTGACAGAAGAAAGAGTTAGTAATTTTGGGGTCTCAGGGTGCATGGCGCATGGATATTGCAGATTGCAGAGCTAAATAGACAAGGTGCACAGGAAAAGGGTGTTGCAAGGGTTAAATCAGCGCCAAAGGGCGCATGGCGCATAGACACTGCAGAGTGCATTTTCTGTTGTTGTAAGTGCGAGTGCGCCTGCGCCATGTGTTTATTTTATAAAGGGCGCAGATTATTTTCATGTTACACGGGTACAGGGTGCACCAAAGGGCGCAGGAATAATGCGTGTAACATCATATGTTCATGCGCCGAAGGGGAACTCGGCGCGGCGCATGGAAGGTCTGCATGACACAATGTTGTTGCGATGAGGGACGCGCCTGCGCCGTTTATAGCTTTGCACTTGGCGCATAGAAAAAGACTGCTACATGGATGCTGGGTGCGCCAAAGGGCACATGAATTTATGATGTTGCACTCAAGTCTGATGCGCCAAGAGGGCACACGGAAAGCGCTTGCAGCAAGTGAGGGAAGTGCGCCATGAGGGTGCATCTTTTTATGATGTAGCAGGCAGGAAATGCGTGCCATTGGCGCGGCTTATCTTTGTGTAACAGAGGCGACAGATGCGCCAAGGGCGCAACTATCCTGGATGTTGCATGGTATGCCAATGCGCCAAAGGAAAATATAGTTTCCTTAAAAACTTTGATTCTTCAGAGGGGTTTATATGGTTAAGCTCTCTTTGCAAGTTCCACTTGGGTGATTGAAAAGGCTTAAACAAAAGGGGTTTCAAGCTATTACTTCAGAACAAGACTCTCTCTACCAGCAGATCTGGAGAGGGGGAAGAAATGTGGAAAGACAACGGGGGGACAACAAGTTCATGATTTTATCCTTTTCAATCCAAATTACATCCACAAACAGCAAAAAACCACAAACATGAAGCACAAAAGAAAGAGGATCTCTTACCCGGCTTTATAACGAAGAAATGCGCGAAAACGGGTCCACAAAGCAATTCGAAAGTGACAGGGTAGGTGCGCCTTGACAAGCTCAGAGAAAATAATGAAAATAGTCACGTGATTGCACTGTGATAATGACAGAGTGCAGACGCTTATATATAGGCGAGAGTAGCAATAAATGCACCACCACCTTTCTAAGCGGTGCACCAAACGAGTGTCGACACAAGAAAACATGCACCCTTTAGCGCACCAAAACACTTGCCAACACGAAGATATGTGCACCTTTGCGCACGAAAGTGGTGTTGACAGAGGAATATGTGCGCCTTTGGCGCACCAAAAAGAGGCGCAACAAATGATCTGTTCATGGAAGGCGCACATGCCTTGGCGCACGCAGGAAAGACTCAACATAGAGAGGCGCACAAAAACACCTGCTAACACAAGAAAGCATGCGCCAAAGGGTTTAAAGGGGGTGCATCAAAAGTTGATGTTACATAGTCATTATATGCACCCGGCCAAAAAGACCAAAAACGACTAAGTTCGGAAAACTAAGATTTCCCAGGAAGGGATTTTGCAACATTCCGAACGCAAGGGATCCTGACGAGGGATCGGAACAAAATTTCGGTATGGTTATCTGTAAAATTTCCCTTGCCAATTTTACGGGATAACAGCTGGCTCTTTCTGGGGACTATCCCTGAGCAAACTCGGGGATAGAGAATCCCAGGTCTCATGTGCCTATCCATTGGGCTGGAGAGTCAAAAACAAGGGCGACCGGAGGAAAACAAAAGGGAACACACAACAAACAAAAAAACACACACACAAAAACAAACACACAACTAAAGCAAATCAGTACAAAGAAGAGAGCAAGCTCTACTTCTGAAGATTTTCGGATGTTTCTCTGCTAGGGAAGCGGGAGTTCGGTCCCATCCGGATACGAGAGATAGAAACTATTCTCTCCATTGAGTTCTTTGATCTTGAAAGGTCCTCTCCATAGGGAATCAAACTTTCCATGCATGCCTTTTGGCTCTCTTCGCTTGTCCCACAGAAGGATGAGGTCTCCCACCTGGAAATTTCTTTGCTTAGCTTTTTTATCGAACAATCTCTTGACTTGATTCTGATGTTCGGTGATCCTGTCGACCACTCTTACTCTCTTTTCTTCGAGTTCTGTCAGATACATGATCCTCTTTTCAAGAGAATTTTGGAAAGTTTCATCTTGATAGCTCGTGCCAAGCGCAGAGCAGGAAGTTTAGCAGAAATGGGAAGTTCGGCATCAGTGCCATATAACACTTGAAAAGGTGACATACCGAGAGACCTCTTGGGAGTAATGCGATCTGCCCACAAAGCGTCGTATAAGGACTTGTGCCACATTCGTTGATTCTCATCCACCAGCTTTCGTATGATGGTCACCAAGTTTTGTTACTTTAGATTCACTTTGACCATTACCCTAAGGGTAATAATCTGAGGCGTGAGCCAAAGTTATCCCGTATTCATAGCAAAAACTAATAACTTCTCGTGAGGAGAAGTTAGAAGCATTATCGCAACAATCTTGTTGGGAATGCCAAACCTGACAATGATATTCTCTTTGATAAAACTGCAAACAACCTCGGAAGTGGCATGTTTGACAGGTATGGCTTCTACCCACTTGGTGAAGTAATCTGTTGCTGATAGGACATAGTTATGTCTGGCACTCGATTGGGGATTGAGTGCACCAATAAAATCAATTCCCCACTGCCTGAATGGTTCGTTGACAACAACCGGCCTGAGGGGAAAAGCAACCATCTTGGGCTTGCCGACGAACTGCTGGCAAGGTTCACACTTTGCTACCCAGGTAGCTGTATCTTGGAAAAGCGTCGGCCAATAGTACCTGGCTCGGATGATCTTGTGTGCTGTCACGGAAAAGGAAAAATGGCCTCCACAGGCTGAATTATGAAAAATTTCAAGTAACTTCACCTGTTGTGGCTTGTCGACACACCGCAAGAAGACACCATCTATCCCGCGTTTGTATAAGCCGTCATCCCAGATAACATATTTGGCTGCCCTGAGCTTTATAGTGTGCTTCTCCTTTGTAGTTAGGTGAGCTAGACATTCGCCATAGGTGAGGAAGAAAGCAATATCGGAATACCACTCATCACTGGTTGCGACAAATAGGACTAGAGGGAGAGAATGGGCCTTCTCTAGCTGGCTTTGCGCTTCGTTGGTATAACCATCCTTTTCCTCAGGGCTTTCTGAATCTTTGTTTTCAGCCATAAGCTGACATAGGCCCTTGCCTCTTACCAGCTTGGTTGGTTTTATATCCAGGTCGTACTCCTGGACCTTTGCAATCCAATTCCCTCGCAAGCTTCCTAACTCTTGTTGAGTTAGAATTGATTTGACCGCCATGTCAGGGACCAGCACCACCGTATGGGAATTTAAAATGTAATACCTGAAGTTTTTGACTGCTTTAACAACGGCGAAGGCATGCTTTTCCAATTGAGACATTTTTATTTCATGAGGCTTGAGAGGAGAGCTCATGAACGCAATCGGAGATTCAACATCCTCCGAATTCCTTTGCATCAAGATGGCAGACACAGTATGCTCAGATGCATAACTATACATGATAAAATCTTTGGAGAAATCGGGACATACCAGAACTGGTGCGTGAGCAACGGAAGCTTTTATTTCTTCAAACGACCTTTTCCCTTCCTCGCTCCATCAGAAAGTTGGTGACCCCTTCATCATGTTCAATATGTGATGAGTCTTCTCAGCAAAGTCGGGAACAAAACGCCTGAGAAAGTTCACCTTTCCGAAGAAAGAATGAACGCCAGTCTTGCTTGTAGGCAGAGTAAGGCTCTGAATAGCCTTAACTCTTTCGGTATCTATCTTCATTCCTTCTTTGCTAACAACATGCCCTAGCAGCTTTCCTTCTGTGACTCCAAAAACAGACTTTTTGGGTTTAGGGAAATCCCATGCTCTCGGCATCTGGCCAATACTTGCTCTAAATGATCACAATGATCATTTCGTTGTTTAGAGAACACAGTTAAGTCATCTAGATAAACCACAATGACCTTCCCCATCATACCTTTGAATGCCAGGTCCATGGCCCATTGAAAAGTGGCGCCAGCATTGGTTAGGCCAAAAGGCATCCTGCTGTAGGCAAAATGTACCCCAGGGAGTAGTGAATGTTGTTTTAAATTGATCTTCAGGTGAAACTTCAATCTGATTGTAGCCTGAAAAACCATCAAGCATGGACAACATTTCCGATCCAGTTGCCTGCTTGTAGAACTTGATCCATTATAGGAAGTGGGTAGTTGTCTTTCAAGGAAGCCTGATTCAGATTTCGAAAATCTACGCATATGCGTATTTCACCGTTCTTCTTTGCACTGGCACAATATTTGCTACCCAAGTACTGTGATGGATAGGAAAAATGATTCTCGCATCCAACATTTTCTGAATTTCAGCCTGGATAGTACCTGAGATCTTAGGATTATAATGCCTCTGCTTCTGGCGAAAGGCTTTAACGTCTTCTTTCAATGGGATGTCATGCTGGACGTCCTTTGGCTTAAAAGACTTTAGATCGGCGTAGGACCATGCCAATACATCCATGTATTTCTTCAGCAGTTTGACAAACTTCCGCTTCTCTTCAGGCGTGCAACATTTTCCAATGTTCACAAACTGCGGGTGTTCTACCGAACCTAAATTGACCGGTTCGGTTTCTGGGGATGAGTCAGGATCATCTCGCCTCTTCTTTTTCACAAAACGATCATGCCTGTCGAACAACCGTTCTAGAGAAACCAGGCCCTTTGGAATTTTATTTCCTTTGAGCTGACATATGCCGTCGTTCCCTTCGGATTCATCGTCTTGATCGGTGACTGATTCACGACAAGTGGAAGTAGATCCTTCAAAGTGCAATTCCTTAAAATTTTCCGCCTTCTCTAGAAAGGCAATGAGTTGATTGTCATCATTGAACACTTGCCAATGCTGAGAATTGTCTGGCACGCTTGGGCGGAAAACCACCTCAATGGTGTATTTGTTTGTTTTCAAACCTGGGTGAGGGAGCATGAGGGACGCTGAAACGGCCAATGAATCAGCCATGTCATTTTGAGCTCTTGGAATGGATTCTATTGAAAAAGCATCAAACTCTTCAATGCTGTCCCACACTGCATTACGGTAGTGCCTGAGCCTCTCATTCTTCACTTGATATATCCTCTTAACTTGATTCACGACTAGCTCTACATCACCTTGTACTTTTAGATTTTTGATCCCTCTCTCTTGCTTGCTGCTGCATGCCGAGTAACAAAGATTCATACTCAGTATTATTCGTGTTGAAAAACTGCAACTTGAAAGAGAGGGGAATAATTTCTTCCTCGGGAGATATTAGCACGGCTCCGGCGCCACATCCACTGGTTGCGCAGCTGCCATCGAACTGCAAAGTCCAGATCTTATTAAGATCTTCTTCTTGGACAAGAACAACCATTTTGTCAGACTCGGTAGACAAGAAATAGTTCCCCATCCCTGATGATTCAAAAAGAATTTGAGCTTTGGGGTCCTCAGAGCTAGTAACCAAGTATTTCTTTTGTGATTCTGGCTCCAAAGTCTGCATTACACCTTTGACGGGGATTCTAGCTTTAGACCAGTCCATATGAATTTCCCCACCAACTTCGCTGCAAAAACTTCTTCCCAGCAAAATTTCGTAGGCTGCTGGAATGTCGGCAACGAGGACGGTCATCTTTACTCTCTTTTCGGGAATGCTACAAATGCGAACTGCGCGTATTTGATTTGACCAATCAACGACACCTACTTGGTTTCCAAGGAATAACATCTGCCAAAAGGCTTGGTAAGGGTGAGGCCCAAAGCGTGTGTGACTTTTTCTGGCATGACGTTATCAGAAGCTCCCGAATCAATTATGCAATTACTTAGCTTGTGGCCATTGATTAGGAGGGAGAGATAGAAGGGCTCTATCTTGCCTGATGTAGATGTTGAAGCAACATTTATGCGAGATTCAGGAGGAGTGGAAAGGATTCCTTTTGGGGAAACCTGATTAGATATGACAGCTTGACTTTGAATATACTTGGTCAATCTTACAAGTTGTTCGGGATTCGACTGAAGGTACTCGGCTTCAGACATTTGGATCTTGGTCTTTTTAGCATGATCTATGATATCAAACGCGGCCAAGGGTTGGGCTGGTGAAGGAATGAGTCCCTCACTTGCGATGGTGGAGTAGGATTACTGGTCTTGATAGGAATATGAGAGGGCTGATTTGGAGGAGAGATGGGGGGAAAATATTTCCTTGTAAAAGACTTAACAGGGAGTTGAGTAGGAAGAGGATTACCTCTTTTAGCAATGGTTGGAGGCACGTTTGACACGGCCTTCTCCTTCTGCACATGGGCAGCGACCTCTGCTTCTTTTCCTTGTGAGCGGGTAAAAACAACATATGATTGTTGTACTTTGCATATCCCTAGGTACCCTCCTCTTCATCAGATTCCTCCTCATCAAATTCCATATACCCGATAGTAGAGTCGCCAGTCGGCTCACCGACGTCTTGATCATCTTCGCCTTGAGACAAAGGTTCTTCATAATCTTGTTCCTCTTCTTCAATTTCAGCTAAAGCATTGACCGGAGGAGCCTCAGTGCGCCAACCGTGGAGCGATTGCGAGTAAGCATGACCTTTGTGGAACATTGTTGGGAAGCGAAGTTCCTTCGTGGAATATCCGGTATGAGGAACCCCAGAGAAGCTTGGGCCAACTGCTTCTTTAATGCAAGTAAGTCGTTTGCCATCTTTTGAAATACCGGATCAGACGAAGTAGTGGGAGAAGGGTCCTGAAGATTTAGGCTTGGATGATTCCTTTTTCAATTCACCAGATATTATCAAATTATCTTCTATTCGAATGGCAGCGGCCTGGGTGAGAATCAAGGTAGCCACTCGCTCTTGAAGGAGCAAGAAACTAACTTTCGAGCTCATAGCGTTCACGAAGAAACACTTCTGATTTTTTGGTGTTGGAAGCATGGCAACAGGGACACGGTTGATTAATGCATTGAACCTGGCGATAAAATCGCGCATGGTCTCATTGGCCTCCTTCTTCAGGTGAGTGATCTGTGATAATAATGCAAATGCATCTTCTGAAGGCTTGTACCTGTCTTCAAAAGCATCCCGCAAGGTGGCCCAACTGGTAATAGATCCAGTGGCAAATGCTGAAACCATTCAGCTGCAGGTCCTTGTAGAGTTTCCTAGAAAAAGGTGAACCGACACATCTTCATGAGTTACATCCAAGATACTGCATGACATGATGAATGCAGATATGTGCGAATCTGTGCTTTGGTTTCCGCTCCCGTCAATTTGGGAAAATTATTTCATTTTCGTGAGGGAGCGCGTGAACGAGATGTGGTAAGGCTGAGGGACCCATAGCATTTCCCCATGGTACCGCCATTTTTTGAAAGGCTGGAAAAAGAACACGGGCTGGAAGTGGAGTTCCGCTGAGCAATAAGGCACTACAAAGGGATGAGGAGGCTCCTTGTGAAAATGGTTCTTCCGCGGAGGTGAGGCGCTTCTGGCTGACCGATCAGCTGAACTTAGTGTTGAAAAGCGCACCGGTGTTACACTGAAATTGTGCCTCTGAAGTAGATTGAAAGTAGGATCGACTTCTCCACAAGCTCTCCTGCTACGGGTAAATGGCTCACCTGCCAGCGTACCTTCCAAATCTGTAATATGTTGCTGAGTGCATTTAAAATTTATTTTTGGTTGTACTTGCTGATTTTCTGGCTTTTCTGACAAAAACCAGCAGCATGTACTTTTCTAAATATTTAAAAACTATCCTCTTCTAAAAACCGTTTTGCGGTTAATGACAAATAACAACAAGGATAAAATGACAGTGAAGATTAGCAAGCTGATTTTTAGATCTAAATTTGACTTTTTCAAAGAGTTTGAAATTTTTGTAACTTGATCAAAAAACTCATATCTACGACAAAATACAGGTTTTTATAAAAACTCAGCGAACTAAAGATCTTGATTAGGCTAGATCTATGGATTTCGAAGAAAATTTTCAATTTGGGTTACTTTTGCAAAATTTTGGATTTTTGACAAAAAGTTAAAATTTGCAAAACAGATAGTGATTTTCCTAATTTTTTAGATTTTCTATCCTACCACTATCATAGATCGATAGATCTGTTCGTTCCCTCATTCCCAGTATCGAGTCATGCCAAAACTTTTGGTCCGAAAATGCATCGCTTGGGCAGATCTATGGATAGGCGAGCCAACAATGGTGTGCGTGGGCATAGCCCTCTTTGAGTCGAAGCAAAGTGAAAATAGTTTATTGCTATTCTACCGGCGGGAATCTGTGCAAGTCTCACAATATTCTCGCCTTCGGGGTTTGGAATCTCATCCCAGTAGGGGTGTTTCATTTGTGAAAAGAAAGGAATGAAAGAGAGGATGGAGAAAGATCAGATCCGAAGAAAGAAAAGAAATGAATTCCAAAGCAGAAAGGTCAGAGGGTTTATGTTTTGGGATTGGTAGTAAACAGAGCCAAACCTACTTGCATAAACGAACAAAGCAATACTGATGAATAAATGACAATAAAACAGAAGTAGATCCAACAGAACAAGCACACAGATCTAACGTAAGAAATATCCAATGCAAATAACACACGTATTCAGCACAAAGTCTAAATATTGTATTAATAATTCTTTCTGTTACAAAAAGCTCAAAGTCTTTTCTCCTCACTTCTATTTTTCATCTGAAAGATATTCACTCATGCCCAATACAACAAGCATTGGGGTATTTATAGAAGAAGGAAAGAAAAGAAGGCAAAAAGGAGCCAACCACCTATTTACAAAATATCTACAAGGATATACAAAATATCTCAAAGTCATGTTGACTTTTGACAACTTGATGGATGACATCATCCCATGGTGCAACATGGATGATGTCATCATTTGTGCCAACATACTCTAGATATTCACAAAAAGAAAGTCGAAGAAGAGAGAGAAGAAGAAGAAAGAGAAGCTATTCATCATCGTCATCTTGCGGCCGAAAGGGGGTAGCTCTTCTTTTTTCTTGCTCGGTGACGAGATGTGAAATTAAGCATGGTATTCCATGAACTTGCTGATCATGGGCCCTAGTTGATCTGGGAAGGATCCTTGTGTCATTCACTTTGATCACCTCGTAAGTCTCCCGCTCGTCTGCATGAGCTTCTCACGGGAGTTTGGAATATTCTTTCTCTCGCTTCTATGAGGAACTGATGAAGTCCCGATAGGCCAAGCGGAGTTATTGATGGACTCCGCGTCAAAAGTGACCTCTAGCCCCAGCCCTTGTGAAATGATCTCCTTGAAGATCTGGATGGTTTCATCAACTTTCCTTAAGGCGAAGGAAGGAGTAAGCAACCCTGGAGACATATTGAGAACGATTTGTTCCATTTGGTGCATTGCATCCAGGGCTTCTTCTTTACCTTATCGATCTTTTCAAGGACAAATTCCAGTTGATCCACCTGGTAGTCCAGGGTTGAAATGACTTTATTGAGGGCCCTGGGATGACCGAAGACGCCGAACTTGACCAGATCTTTGACTGAACAGTCAAACATTTGTTGAAAGGTCTCATGCTATAGCCTAGCATGGTCCAGCTCTTTTGATATGGGTCCTGCTAATGCTTGGAGCTCCTTATTCACCTTGTTGATGTTCAGATATAAATCAGAGAACTTGGCGATCACTCTTTCACTGTCCTTGAGGATTTGGCTCCTCCAAGCTGAAAGCGCCATGCCACCTCACGCGATCTTTGCATATTCATTAATTTTATCCTGGCTCAGAGGCTCAGGAGTCTCGGCGGCGATTGTGGGAGGTGCACTACTTGCCATCTTACGTAAGGCTTGGAGCAGATGTTTATTTTTCTCTTTCAATAGCCTTTTATCTTCTTTTGTTTCTTGAAGCTTCTTGCAGAGGGCATCAACTGCAGATAGGGCCTCTCCCTGAAGGCTTTTAGAAGACGTCCCCATTGTGACTTGGTCATTGTATAATCTGTCGGAGACAGATCCTTTTTATCCTTAAGGGGATTGGGGTATGCGATCTCCATTACCCTCTCTCCGGCTTAAGCACTCGAGAGAAGCATGTGACGGGCCTCTGCTTCTTTGCCCCTTTGGAGCGGGATTACGGAAAAGTCCATCGGAGCGATGGGAACTTTCCTTTTCTCGCTAACTTAAGTGCTGGAGATCTAGGCCGGACTTATGGGAGAAGGGCCGAGAGACAGAGAAGGGGGAAGTTGCGGTAGCGAAGGGAAAAAACGTGGAGACACTTGGAGGCGGCATCAGAGGGAGGTCGAAGAAGTTCTCACGGGAGGAAGAGATATTGCAGGAGAGGAATACATGGAAGGGAAGGGAGCTCGAGAGATGAGGGAAGAAATGGAGGGGGACAGTCCGCAAGAGAAGAGAAGATAGATGAAGAAGCGAGAGGAATGGTAGAAGAAGAAGGGGAGAGGACACGACCAAAGGAATGGTCGCTTGAGTCACTCGAGGAGGGGAAGGAGGAGAAGAAGAAGGGACAGAAGGGACCTCGGTTGTTACAGCAGTGGCGACATCCTGAGTGGATGGGCCTATTGGAACATCTTCTTCCGTTCCTTTCTCTAGAGAAGCCAGAGTTATGACTTGTTCGGGTGCAGCGGAAGGAGGACTTTCAGGAGCTTCCTCTTGAGAAGTGTTGGACTCACCCTCCTTACCTTTACCCTTGCCTTTAGGCTGCTGTTTAGATCGAGAAGGTGCGTTACCCAATGGAGAGGTTGTGAAATCAACCCCGAGGTAGATGAGTCCGTTCATTCGGCACCAATGCTCTGTTCTGCGCAGAGTTTCTTTGACCCTCTCCTCAATTGTCTGAGGTGCTTTAGTCCTATCAACTGCCGCGAAAGGCCAATCATCCCCACCTGTGTTAAGATATACTTGATCCACTTCCTCTTC
The DNA here is from genome assembly GCA_018340775.1 of Taxus wallichiana var. yunnanensis. Classification (NCBI taxonomy): domain Eukaryota; kingdom Viridiplantae; phylum Streptophyta; class Pinopsida; order Cupressales; family Taxaceae; genus Taxus; species Taxus wallichiana. The sequence continues at coordinate 600,955,094 of CM031243.1, read as the reverse complement.
GGTAGTTTGGTAGCCTTTGGGGACGATGGCTACCCCATATTGAATGATTTCTACCAAGGCCAAACGAGAATGGTCTTTCCTCCTGAGCTCCACCTCATGATATAGGTCAATGTAGATATCCTCGATCTGAGGGACGTGGATTGGATCGAGCTTAGCCCTTGGCAGACAATTTCTCGGTCAAAGGTAGGCCTTGCTGGGAAGTCATGTTTCAGATTTAGAAGCTCCAGCTCTGCAAACATGTCCTTTGCCTTGTGGTGAGTAAGACATGTATATCTACCCACTGTGAGGGGGAAAGGAGTTCCACCCTTCTTTCTTTTTAGGCACTTTTCGTGATAAGTGATTAGCTGTCTTGACAGCTCTAGCAGAATCAATTTGGGCCCAGCATATCTTGGCAGTCTAGTTGGCTCTCCCAAGAAGTTAGCCGCTCTCAGATAAGTAAATGTGGGGAATTGGGTGAACAGGGCCCCCCATTTTTTAGTGGCTGCCATGATGCTCTTGGTCATGCGACCGTAAGTCATATTCAGCCTCAACAGGTAGATGATGAAATAGAAAAATGCATCATTGATCTTTGTAAATTGAGGGATGCTATTCTCCAGCTTCAGCTCTGGATAGTATTCATAGATTCTAACTTGGGGCCAAACCCCACTCCGCATCAGAGCTGGATAGTCCCTTTCAGAAGCTGCAGCATAAACAACATAGGAATTCATGTAGAATCTCCTCGTTGTGGGGAATTGTTGCAGTTGTTTTGATATCGTGCTGCTTATAATTTCTGCCCATTCGAAGCGTTGATCGGGCACATTTTTGTTCATGGTTTCTAAATACCGCAGCATCCATTTGTGGAAATAGTGGGCGTCAGGAAGCCCAAAGACCCTGCTCAGGAATGTGATGGTGTCACTGAGCTCCTCCGAAAAATCACTGCGGTGAATGATTTGTGGCCAATGGGTCACTACTTTCTTGTTCTTCAGATAGACTTCATTCATCAGTTGCATGCACTGATCTTCATGGTCGTCCCAGGCTTTGATACAATCCTCTCGGCTGACGGCCACAAAGTGTCGGTGATGAGGAATGCCGAGTATTATCTCAAAGTGGTGGGCAGTGAGGTTGATTATGACCTCACCCTTCTCATTTACGACACATCTTGTGTCTTTATTGTAGCACAGGCAATCACCATCATGAATTCATTATTAATGGCACTGATAGGATTCCCCAAAGTAGTGCGGGAGCACATATGTATCAGTTTGTCCATCCATGGACTTCTTGTGACCTTCTGAGTCCTGACCCAGAATTCCTCCATATCAATATGACCCAACTCTGAGTCTCTGATGTCTAGGTCACACTCGGCCTGGGAGTCGGGCATTCTGACCCTCTGATACTTATACTTCATTTCTTCTTCTGTGAGCTTGGCCTTGCCTTTGGATTTGGTAGGTCTCTTGCTTGATGTTGACATATGTTCTTCTGAACTTAGCTGCTGATCTGCAAGAATAAGAAGTGAAACCCAATCGAAGAAAGCCGTGTCAGCTACTTGATTTTCCATTGAAATGCTGACAGAAGAAAGAGTTAGTAATTTTGGGGCCTCAGGGCGCATGGCGCATGGATATTGTAGATTGCAGAGCTAAATAGGTAAGGCGCACAGGAAAAGGGTGTTGCAAGGGTTAAATCAGCGCCAAAGGGTGCATGGCGCATGACACCATGTGTGAGTGCATTTTCATTTGTAAGTGCGAGTGCGCTGCGTCATGTGTTTATTTTATAAGGGTGTAGATTATTTTCATGTTACACGGTGTAGAGGTGACCCAAAGGGCGCAGGAATAATGTGTGTAACATCATATGTTCATGTACCGAAGGGGAACTCGGTGCGCGAATGGAAGGTCCGCATGACACAATGTTGTTGCGATGAGGGACGTGTCATCACCAATCCGACACTATGATAATTCTTCACGGGAACTCCTCGTGCTATGATTATTTACTAATGCACACCTTTAGTTTGGTCGATGTAATCTGGAAACAAAACAACAACCGAACACAAGAATACCATTGACTATGATAAGACGAGAATGATGAAAAATCTGAAAGATCAAAATAAATTATAATATTAACATGAAATTACATAATCTCACCCATGAGATACTTCCACAAGACTATGGGAGAAACTTTACAATTACACCTCTTGATGGCTTCTTGACACACCTTTAGCGATGGCTTCCTTCGCACACTTCCTACAATATTTCTCACTACTTCTTTCTATGCTAAATGAGGGGGTGGCCTCTCTATTTATAGAACTTCCAGCTTATCCATCCTATCTCTAAGATAGGATAAGAAATCCACTCCGACGAATCATATTCCATACCTTAACTCTTATCTGTACATGTAAGCTTATCTCTTAAGATAAGATAAACCTTATCATTTTACATGGGTTCCACATTTTTAGACTTTTTACAAATAAAATACACAAAATATTTATGACCTCACTCCTTGTCCTTATTACCAATATAATATTTCTAATTCCTAATCATGTAGACCCTACTTCTCTAATTACCCAAACTTTGACATTTTAACATTACCGGACCACTTACGACAAATATTTACTTTTTACAACATTCCTATTGTACTTTGACTGTTACCATACTCCACATTATTGGCGACACATCTGGTGGTGCCGTTATCTTCTATCGGACGCTACTACTAATTACACTTAACAACATCCTATTCCTAATACATACATTAATGAAATAGAAATTTTGGAGGAAAATTTTAGTGTCGACATCTTCCCCCTTCCTAGCTTCTACTCCGTCCTCGGAGTAGACTATTCTGGTGCTTGGAAAATCTTCAACTTGTCGTGGTTGACCCATTTCGTAATGGGAGTGCCATCCAATTCCTCCAGTCGGTACATACCATTTTCATGCACAGCTGCTATTTTGTAGGGCCCCATCCATTTTGGAAGAAATTTTCTCTATCTTCTTTTTTTGTATCTGGAATCATATACTAGGACCAAGTCATTCACATGAAATGGAGACCATCGGATCTTTTGATCAAAGTATTCCTTCTGCTTCATTTTCTTCTTATGGCTTGTATCCTTTGCTATTTCCCTCATTTCCTCTAGCAAATGAAGATGTACCAACCTTTCTTTTACTGAATCACTTTCATCCATCCTTTCATTTTTCATAACTCTCATAGTGGGAATATCAAACTCAATAGGAAGAACCTGGTCAATGCCATAAGCCAACTGAAATGGGGAGTATCCTGTTGCTGACTTTGATGTTGCCCTATATGCCCACAATGCTGCATGAATCCTTTTATCCCATTTATGTACCTGCAAGGCTTGCATCTTTTGCTAGAATTTGACACAACACAAAATTTGTTCGTTCCACCTGTCCATTTGTGCTTGGCTTGTATGTTGTTGCCTTCCTGTGCTTAATAGAAAACTTATTGACTAGGGCTTCTACCACCTCATTAATGAAGTGGCTTCCTTGATCTGTTACAATTTCTAATGGACAACCAAATCTGGTGACAATGCGTTCATATATGAACCTTGCCACTTCATCCATGGAAGTTGTTTTCAATGGCCTAGCTTCAACCCACTTGGTTAAATAATCTATGGCAACTACAATATACTTATTTTGACGTGATGTAGTTGGAAGTGGACCTACAAATGTCTATTCCCCATTTTTCAAAGGGACCAAGGGAAGAATAGGACATAATGGAGCTGATGAAGTCTTACGGTTACCATGTGTTTGACAAATATCACATGTCTTACAATAATTATAACAATCTTTAAAAAGAGTGGGCTAGTGATAACCTACATCCAAGATCCTTCTTGCTGTAAGTTGTCCAGAGAAGTGCCCTCCACATGTACCATTGTGGAATTCTTCTAGCAGCTCCTTTCCTTGATCACGTCCAACTGCCCTCTTATACTGTCCATCAGGTCCTATTCGAAATAATGCTCCATGCAGAATAGAATATGGACGACTGGCTTGAGTAATCTTTCTCTTAGTCTTTGCATTGGCACCATCAGGAAAATTGAATTCATTAAGATAATTCCAAATATCTATGTATTCACTAGGGATTGTGTCGAGGAGAATAATGCTTTGCATCGAGAAAATCATCATCATCACAAGATGATCCTAAACCATCATAGGCTCGAGAGAGTGCATCTGCATTGACATGCTTCTTTCCTGGCCTATCTATAATATCAAATTCAAATTCTTGTAGCAAAATTATCCATCTTGCTATCCTCCCTGATGGGTTAGGCTTATTGACAATATATTTCAGAGCCTAATGATCCGTTACAACTATAAATTTCTGCCCTAGCAAGTAATTTCTAAACTTCTTTACAACAAAAATGATAGCCAGAGCCTCTTTTTCGATTCATGTATAGTTTACCTCAAACTTTGCTCATTTATGCTTTGCTCCCAAAGTAAATTGGATGTTCATTCCCATTTTCATCCTTTTGGCTCAAAGTACTACCTAGTGCTGCATCTGAGGCATCAGTGTACACAATGAATGGCTTGCTCCAATATGGATTCTTCAAAATAGGTGAAGACACCAGGGCTTCCTTTAGTTGTCCAAAAGCTTCATGCGCCTTGTTTCCTGGTTCATAAGCAACATCCTTCTTCAAGAACTGGGTTAGTGGCTGTGCAATCTTTGAGAAATTCTTGATGAACCTTCTATAGTAACCCACATGGCCTAAAAATGATCTCAACTTACTTCTATTCATAGGAAATGGTAAATCTTTGATTTTGAAACTTTATCGAGAATCAGTACCAATACCATCTCTGGATCTGACATGCCCTAACAAAACGCCTTTAGAACATCCAAAGACACACTTTGTAGGGTTTAGTGAGGCTTGTGCTTCATCTAACCTTTGAAATGCTATCTCCATCAGTGCGGGTGGTCCAACTTGCTCCCATAGATGCAAAATCATCCGAAATACTTTGATGAAGGTCCCATGTAGGGTTCAAACACCCTATTCATCAAACGCATTTGGAATGTTGTTGGAGCATTACACAACCCAAAGGCATAACTCTATAAGCAAATGTTCCCCAAGGAGTGGTGAGCACGTGGTCTTGGTGATCTTTCTCTGCTATACGAACTTGGTTGTAGCCCTATATCCATCAACAAAACTATAACACTCCTGGCCAGCTACTTCGTCCAAGATCTGATCTGAAAATGGAAGAGGGTAATGATCCTTCTTTGTTGCCTTATTGAGCTTCCTGTAATCAACACAAATGCATAGCTTCCCATTCTTTTTTATTGAGATCACAATGGAGAAACCCATTCTGAATTCTCCACAGCAAATATGAATCCTGCATCAAGCAACTTATCTATTTTTTCTTTTACGGTCTTGGAAAAATTAGGATTCATTCTATATGGCATTTGCTTTATAGGCTTAGCACCATCTACCAGCTCAATACAATGTTCTACCTAACTTACTTGGCGGAGTTCCTTGTAATCAAAAGTGAATAGGTGTATGTACCTTCGAAAGAGCTGGAGGTAGGATTCCTTCTCACTCTCCATCACAGCATCACCAATCTTTATTTGTTGGAGACGATCATCAACTTCTTCTTCGAGATAATTTTATGGGGTCTGGTTGGTGTGGTGGAAGAATATCCATGATTGAAACATCAACCTCACTTTCTTCATCTTCAAGTGTCCACTTCACTTTGGTGCTAGAGTAATCAGAGGATGTCCAATCATCAGTTTCATCACTTGAATCCACAGGTTCTGCTTTATGATGTCGAGGGATCACGTTTATCTTCACCCTCTCTACCACGTCCAAGTGTCATGAAACCTTCATTCCAGTAGTTTCTTGCATGAACTCTCCTTAGCCATGGTCTTCCTAGCAGCATTGGAGTGCACTGCAGTACCATTTTTCATCACCTGAAAGTCTACCACACATACAACACCCATAACAGATATTGCCACATTTGAAATTACACCTTCTGGTTTAGTTTTTCCCTTATTTAATGACCTTAACATAAGTGTTGAAGGGCGATCAATTTTTAAACCCAACATATTCATTACAAACTTGGTCATTACATTAACTGCAGCACCTCCATCAACTAAGACATCATGAATTGAAATACCATTACATAATACCTCAGCTTGTGGAGCATAGGGATCTGCCTCTGCCTCCAAAACAGGGACCTCAACCTCCTTCCTTCTTCGAGCATTGAGTCCACCTCGCAACTCCCGCCTCTTCTCAGAAGACATAGCCAAGAGTTGACCATATGTAATATTTGCAGGCCTTTTGGATAGATCTTCCAAGATGGAGTATGGTCCTTGCCCCTGTGAAATCAGAAAATCCTGCACACCCAACTTTCTTCTCCTATGTTTCTTACTAGTTTCTTCTTTCATCTTCTTAGGATCATTTCCATCTTGATTATCTTTTTCTTTCTTTCTTTTTATTCTGACAAACACATCTACTTCATTATTTCTGCTCTTATCTACTACATCAAAAGAATTCACGGTGCTTTTCCTTTATCATTATCTCCCTTACTACCGGATGTAGAAGCTCTATCTGGACAATTATACTTATAATGACCCTTTTTATAACAACCATAACAAATAACTTCGAAATATTTCTCTTTGGACCTCTATCTCCTCCATGAGAACTAAATTCCTTTCCTTGAAGAAGATTAATAGTTAACTGACCCATCTTTTTGAGCAGATCTTCATACTCGGTAGATGTATTAGGAGAAATATTTTGCTCACCGGGAGTGGTTGTGGATTCGGACCAAAGGTCTTTGGTGTAGGCTCTACTTTAGCAACAATTTCTTTGGGCTCCTCTTCCATGCTTTCTTCTTGCCTTCTTGCAATCTCCTTTGCTTGTTGATGGTAGTTGGGCGGTCATACTTCACTTGTTATGTCGATCTCGGCTTCATCCCAAGAATGAAGTGCTTACGAGAGGAGATTATCCACGCCATTCATCAACCCATCCGCTAGTCCTTCCTTCCGGATCTAGGGCATCGAGCTTCCTCTTAGCTCTAGAACACGAGCATGATAATCCCTTATCTTCTCCTTCTCTCCTTGGGATAGCTTTGTGATCTCGATCATGAGATCTGCATATTTACATTGTTCACCAAATTCTTGAAAACTTTCGATTAATAAATCCCATGAATTTTTCACATTATCACCTAGTGTTTCAAACCACCTAAGTCTTGAACCATCCAAAAGGTAGGAAAAATTCAGTCCATTGTTCCCTTCTTATGGGGCCATTACAAATACAAGATCGTTTAAACTCTTGAATGAAAGAAGAAGCATCTTCATTAGATTGAGCTGAAAAAACAGGAATCTTTCCCATTTTCAAAAGTAACCACCGTGAAATACCAACCCACAAGTACAATTAACAAGACTTATGTGCACAAATAATTGGAATCACTATACTAGAAAGTGACTTTACACCTTTCTACAGTAAAATAGAAATGACCACGGTAAACTATGGTAAAACTTGACTTACTACGGTAAAAACTGACTTTACTGTGGTAAACACTATTCACGGTAAAAAGTGAAGTTACTGCGGTAAATACTATTCACGGTAAAAAGTGACTTTACTGCGGTAATTACTATTCCCAGCAAAAAGGACTTTACCAGGGTAACTACTATTCATGGCAAAAATGACTTTAACATGGTAACTACTATTCACGGTAAAAATGACTTTACCATGGTAACTACTATGCACAGTAAAAACAAGGTTACCCTCCAATTAATTTTTGCCTAAGTGGGAATATCTCTCCAGAAAATCCACCAACGAGGAATGGTCCCGGCAACGGAACCAAAATGTCATCACCAATCCGGCACTATGATAATTCTTCACCGGGAACTCCTCGTGCTATGATTATTTACTAATGCACAGCCTTTAGTTTGGTGGATGTAATCTGGAAACAAAACAACAACCGAACACAAGAATACCATTGACTATGATAAGACAGAATGACGAAAATCTGAAATATCAAAATAAATTATAATATTAACATGAAACTGTTACAATCTCACCCATGAGATACTTCAACAAGACTATGGGAGAAACTTTACAATTACACCTCTTGATGGCTTCTTCAACACACCTTTAACTGATGGCTTCCTTCGCACACTTCCTACAATATTTCTCACTACTTCTTTCTATGCTAAATGAGGGGGGTGGCCTCTCTATTTATAGAACTTCCAGGCTTATCCATCATATCTCTAAGATAGGATAAGAAATCCACTCTGACGAATCATATTCCATACCTTAACTCTTATCTGTACATGTAAGCTTATCTTTTAAGATAAGATAAACCTTATCATTTTACATGGGTTCCACATTTTTAGACTTTTTACAAATAAAATACACAAAATATTTATGACCTCACTCCTTGTCCTTATTACCAATATAATATTTCTAATTCCTAATCATGTAGACCCTACTTCTCTAATTACCCAAACTTTGACATTTTAACATTACCAAACCACTTACGACAAATATTTACTTTTTACAACATTCCTATTGTACTTTGATGTTACTACCGTACTCCACATTATTGGCGGCAATCTTGACGGCGCCATTATCTTCTATCGGACGCTACTACTAATTACACTTAACAACATCCTATTCCTAATACATACATTAATGAAATAGAAATTTTGGAGGAAAATTTTAGTGTCGATGACGCACTTGTGCCGTTTTTATAGCTTTGCACTTGGTGCATAGAAAAAGATCATACATGGATGTTTGGAGTGCGCCAAAAGGCGCATGAATTTATGATGTTGCACTCAAGTCTGATGCACCAAGAGGGCGTGGGAAACGCTTGCAGCAAGTGAGGGAAGTGCGCCATAAGGGCGCATCTTTTTATGATGTAGCAGGCGTGAAAATGCGTGCCATTACGGCTTATCTTTGTAATGTAGAGCGACATGATGTGCAAGGCGTAATCGTTCTGGATGTTGCATGGTATGCCAATGTGCCAAAGGAAAATATAGCTTCCTTAAAGAATTTGATTCTTCAGAGGGGTTTATATGGTTAAGCTCTCTTTACAAGTTCCACTTGGGTGATTGAAAAGGCTTAAACAAAAGGGGTTTCAAGCTATTACTTCATAACAAGACTCTCTCTACCAGCAGATCTGGAGAGGGGGAAGAAATGTGGAAGGACAAAGAGGGGGAATAAAGTTCATGATTTTATCCCTTTTCAATCCAAATTACATCCACAAACAGCAAAAAACCACAAACATGAAGCACAAAAAGAAAGAGGATCTCTTACGGCTTTATAACGAAGAAATGTGCAAAACAGTCCACAAAGCAATTCAAAGTGACAGGGTAGGTGCAGTGACTTACAAGCTCGTAGAAAAATAATGAAAATAGTCACGTGATTGCAGACTTGGTGATAATGACATCGCAGACAAGCACCTATATAGGCGAGTATTTCAATAAATGTGCCACCAACTTTCTAAGCGGCGCACCAAACGAGCCATCGACATGAGAAAACATGCGTCCTTTGGCGCACCAAAACGCTTGCCAACACGAAGATATGTGCACCTTTGTGCACCGAAAGTGGTGTTGACAGAGGAATATGTGCGCCTTTGGCACACCAAAAAGAGTCTGCAACAAATGATCTACATTCACAGGAAGGCGCACACGCCTTAGTGCACTTGCAGAAAGACTCAACATAGAGAGGCACACAAAAAATGCTACTAACACAAGAAAGCATGCACAAAGGGTTTAAAGGGGCACATCAAAGTTGATGTTACATAGTCATTATATGCTTGCTAAAAAGACCAAAAAAACGACTAAGTTTGGAAAACTAAGATTTCCCGGAAGGGATTTTGCAACGTTCAACGTAAGGGATCCCGATGAGGATCAAAACAAAATTTTGACGGTATGGTTATCGGTAAAATTGCCCTTGCCAATTTTACAGATATGATGTGACAACCCAAAACTTTCACTAACAAAACAACTAAGTTAGAGGTGGAAAAATTATGGAATAATTTTTTTGTTAAGTTTAGATAGGATTAATGGGAAGCAAGTTTCAAGTATGTGTTATTAGTTTATAACTAAGCGTCACTACACAATGCCACTAGGTTTTCAACACTTGCGAGTCACTCGCTTTATGCATTCAAGTGATAAATGGTTAAATTGGAAATATCATTAATTGTGAGGAAGTACATATTACTCAAGACAAACTTAAGGGGTTAATACGATGATATTTCTTATAAACCATATACACAAACTTATCATCTCACTAGAAAATTAATTTACTAAGTCATACTAAATTTTACATGGCCCTTAATAATCGATTTATTATCTAAATATATTTTAGTAGCTTAATACAACCTTATGATTAGTTTAATCGACATGATTATTCATATTTTAGTCCTATTGATCCATTTAATTAAATGTTCTTAAAGGGTTTCCAAGGGAACTACACACCATAGAACATTGAAAATTCATTTATATTTATTCTAGAACCTTAGATTATAATCATCAATGAGATTTCATGGGATTTATTGGAAAATAAAGTTAGCACATGTGAGAGGAGTACTTATATTTATAATCATCAAAATTTGCATGCTCCATGGACTTGTAATTGGATGGTTAAAACCCGGTATAGGAAAGCCAAAAACAACTTATTTACGGGTGGTTTTAAGTAGGAAAATCACAGAGCTAGGAAAATGGGGGGAGCTCTGTATCACTTAGAACCCAACTGTGATCCCACATGGAAAGATAACGTTGAGATGTGGAACAATATTCAGATGGGGGATGTCACTAGCTTTATCGAGAAAATCCAAGGTCATGACCAGAACATTTCGGTGCATTTTGCTACAGATTGGAAAGAGAAAGGTTAGGTATGGAGGGAAAAAAGTGTTGGTGAATGAGGATATTATTTCCGAGGTTATGGGTCTAGCTTTGGATGGAATCAAGTTTTTTAGCAAAATGGTATACAAAATGTTTGAAGCAAAGAAGTTTGCAAAAATAAGGGAGGATCTCCTCTTTGTTACAACTGGCATTAAGGTGAGTTCCATACCGGAACCCTTTGATGAAATTACCAGAATGATGGTTAGATTTATTTCCCTTGAAGGTTGGTACATCACTTTCCCCACAAAACACTTGATCTTTCTATATAATTTTAGGATAATTTTTTCTATATGCTTCCCGCATGATATCTCCCAAATTCAATGGAGCGTTCTATTCTTGACTTTCAAAATCATACCAGGGCCATTCCTCTCCATCAGGGGCTTATCTTTCTCCTACACGTGATATTCCTCATCAATTTTCCTACCATCCCCGCAACCCTTGGCACCCCACCCATTCCCATTCACAATATTCTCACTGTTAACTTGTCCACCATTCCCAGTCATATAAATGTCAAGAATAAAAATCCTTGCATTCTCTAAAGTGACACCCTCTTCCTCTATTGTGTCCTTAGGAGAAGCGAGGATATTGAAATAAGACACAATCTATTACATATCAAGTAATGTAGGAAAAAAATGTTACTTAGCAAGAGAAGGATAATCTTCTCCACATAATGGAAATATTGGAAAAGGAGGTGGAAAGTATCAAAGAATGATCAATAAGTTAAATAAGCAAAAGGGGAAAAGAAAAGGTGAATGAGGATGTTGGTATTGGGACGGATCGCATGTGATGAAATATACAAGAAATTGAATTCCCTGGATAATAGACTTGGGAAATCTAAGGATAGACACGATCACAATATGGCCATCTTCAAAGCTATATGTGATTTTCTTGATCAATAGGTCAGAAGCATCACTATGCTGAGTGGAGTCCCTGAGGAAATTTGGGGTACAAAAAAGGAAAGAAACCAAATCATCCCACAGTGAATGTAAATGACCCCATGCATGTCACCACTCTCACGCATTTTACCTCTCTCTGATTTATCAAATTAAGATTAGATATGGCTTTGAAGAAATAACATCTTTTGGGAAGGCTGGATGCGATCAAGTTGTTGTTTTGTTGTTGATAGTATGTTGTTTTTATGTTGTTTAGTTACAATTTTATCCTTGTCTTAATTTTTCTTAGTAGTTTCTCTTTTGACTACTTGTTTGACTTATTGTAATATCTGGATTTAGATTCTTTTTTCTACTTTATCATGTTTTTCTAGCTATTGAGCCTATTTTTTAATAGGGTATAGTCCCTTCAAAACTATTTTCCTTTGATAAAAAACCTTAGATTATAATAAATAATTAAAAACCATATTATATAAAAGACAACATTTATATTACGTGAGGGTCACTTATCTCAAATTCAAGTTGATCAAATAATAGCTTTAGACTATAAGTTAGTAATACTATAGTATATTGATATTTGTTCATTTTACTTTAGACCTTACGTTATAAGAAATAATTAAAGTCCCATTAACGTAAGATAACATTTATACTTTTAAGAGGGTCCTTTATCACAAGATAAATTAATTTTCTAAAACCAATAATAGTATTACACTTTAGGTTATAAATGAATCTTAATTCCATTTTAGAACCATAATTATATCTACAATAATAAAACCTACATATAATTAAGGGTTCATATCAAATCACTTGGTAGCCTTGAACAAGTGAAGGGGGAATAATTATGAGCCCTTATATTCTAGCTAAACCTCACCTAAGATATATATATATATATATATATATATATGTATATATGTGTATGTATATATATATATATATATATATATGTGTTACGAGGGTTTGGGGGTGGGCATCCATGGCCGACCACCCCACCATACATTATAATAGTTTGGGGTGGGTCGGCCATGCCAACTCACCACTCCTTACCATAAATATTAGGGTCATGACACAATGTGCGGTTGTGGCCCTAAATATTTTTTTCAATATAAGTTTTAAATTATATATGAGTATGGTTTTTAAAATCTATTTTGTTTTATTATTATTTTGTCTTCTTCCTAATTTGTTTTGTATGTTTTTTTTTAATTTTGTTTTTATATGATTTTTTTGTCTTATATTTAATTTTATATATACTTTTTTAATAAACTAAAATGATTATATATATATATATATACAAATTATAATTTTTATTATCCTATATAAATTTTTAGTTTGAAAATCATATATATGTAAATTTATAGAACAATATATATTGGTTCTTCAAACTATTTTGGTTTTAACAAGTCTAGACATAGAGAATTTATACTATATTTATTTAATCTTAGTGTGTGTGTGTGTGTGTGTGTGTGTGTGTGTGTGTGTGGGATATATATATATATATATATATATATATATATATATATATATATATATATATATGTATATATGAATAGTCACATATGACTATATACTATAACTATATTAGCTTTTAAAAATTTCTTAGTCAAAAGGGATATGACATAGTTACTTTACAAAGTAATGTAGTTGTATCAAATGTTATATACATAGTTTTGCAATAGTTTCAATAAACATAAGATGATTATATTTTCCAAGTTAATAAGAGTTTGACACTCACAATCAAATTCACACAATATATCTATGAAAATATTAAGTAATTGAAAAATAAATGATTTTGAAACACCATTCCAAATGCAAGTTATGAAATTATTGGAGAGGAAAGGATTTCCATAAGCATTTTTTTGTTGCACTAAAGAATTAAAAAGTAGGGAGTTCATTCAACCAAATATATATTTATTTATCATTTTCGCCACCTTTTCCCAACTGCACACAACACTAATTGAATGCCCATAGTGGAATCATGCGCAGCTTCTACACAACACTTATTCAAAAAACTAACATGTTTCTTGGTGGGTAATAAAAATCATGATTCTAAAATTAATTCAAATAGTAGAGATTACATTACAATTAGAAAATCAAATGGGTAAGGAATACCTAATCATTTCTTGTCCCAAGATGATCTTGAAACAAGAATTCCCAAGGACTCCAATATTCCAACAAGCCCTCCAAGCAATCCTCAAATCAATAACACCTCCCTAAGACCAAGTGAACTCACTCAAGACAAGGCACAAGACTCCAAATTATAAAAGAAACTTAAGTTAGAGGGGCCCTTAGGATCATGCCACGTGGCATGCCCTATCCCCAAAATAACTCCAATCCCAAAGCATGACAAGAAAACCCTTACACATCACATGGGTCTCCATTACAAAACAACCACTTCACCTTTAACATGACATAACCCATACTCAACCCATTTCCAAAAATATTCACACAAAAATAAATAAAGAAGTTGGAAAATAAAATAAATGGTGCACATCCACAAAAATTGATTTTTAAGAATTCTCAAAATGTCACTTCATTGTAGTCTTCTATTTTACCAAACAACCCAACACATGTTGGCACATCACTTAACATGAACTGATCACTCACCCAAAGCTCACAAGGGTACCAGGTCCCTCTTTTATGACAACTTTGTCAAGGAGTTAGCATGATAAACACACATATCTTCTAGATCCATAACAAACATGCAAGGATAAACCATAAATAGTTATAGATCTTTACCATAGTGCATAAATAGTTAGACAAGAACTAATATCATATTCACCATACAAGATCCATATATATTAATATCAATAACCATTATCCAACCACATAGATTCATTGTATTAATCACTGTAAAACACAAAAGTTGAATACATACATAAAATTATCATTATAGGTCATGTGTGCTCATAAACTAACAACATAACAAGTTAACAAAATGTGGATCCATAAACCATCAAAATAAATACATATATCTAGGAGTGGGGACTTTTGCTTCACCGCCTATGCATTCTCAAAATAGGATGCATGCTAAGAATAGATAAGCTTAGCTTACAAAGATAAAAAGAGAGCATGCAAGCTCTTCTAACAATAGATCATATATATATAACTTCAGTTCCATTCCTAATATTAGCTCAAAATACTCCATGTTGGTTGTCTTTCCACTTGTCCCATAATAGCCTTGTGTATCCTCCAAGTCTTCATACTCCATTTTGAACTACTAGTTCCATGCTCTAAAAATAGACCCTTCATGCATGGAATTATCTCTTGTGTGTCACTATGCTATTTCTATATTCAAAGATCATGCCTAGACTCAATTCATTGATCCTTCTTGAAGAAATCCTTGAGTTCCCTTTTTCTACCTCCCTCACGAAATATTGTCACCCATGTGTGTGCTGACCATAATCCCATCTACGTGTGTTTCTTCTATAAGTATTACGTGTGTGATCCAATACTTAGAAAATTCTCAAGTATCAACATTACCCCACACTAGGTATGTTTTCTGTCCTTGGCAACACTTTGTATGTCCTCCCAAATAATAAAGAATCTTCAAGAATCAAAGAATGAAATAATTTGTTTGGTTTGCGCCAAAGAATGAAATAATATATGTACTACTGTACAAAAAGGAGGGGGAACTCCTTATTTACTAGGGCTTCCAATGTTTTCCACCCTTCTAATTCATTGCACACTTGATTAAAATATTCTCCTATAATGGCAGTGACCTCCTCCAAAGTTAGGTCCTCTCTCTTAGCCTTTAGTGTTCCACCAAAGCCTCGAATTGATTTCCTATATCTGTCAACACATCCATCTTGTGTGTGACCTGTGGGTAGAGTTCCTTCAACTTATTTTTAATTGAATCCCTTAATGAATCAATTACCTCACATTTTTGTTCAACTTTGGCCAATATCCTTTCCCATTCTGCCATATTCCCTTTATTCTTGGCCTGGAACTCCTTAAGATCTACCTCATATTTTACAACCAAAGTCCCACCACATGGTCTCTATCCTCACAATTATCATACACAACCTCTACCATGTGAGTAGTTTCCTTTATTGACTCCAATAATTCATTGTATTTTGTTATGGTGGCTTGAATCTAATCTCTCTTTTCTTCTTCGCCGCACCATAACCTATTATGTAGATTCTAAGGCAAGAGTGGCTGGTTAGGAAGTAATTATGTGCATTATATCCTCAAGAAAATGAAAGGAAGACTCATACGTTGTCTTATCCGGGGGTGTCAGGTCTGGGCACACAATTAAAATTACATCAACTATGCACTTTTCCTTCTTGTAAAGTGCATGCATCCATCTTTTTCATCCCTTAGCTCCTACTTTAGTTGTGAAATAATTTATTCCTTCTCCTTTATCTCCTTATCCCTCTCAATTATTTCTTTGTTCTTCTCCGCTAGCTCCCCCTGCATGTACCTTATGTTATTATTCTTATAAAAATTCTAGATCCCACTTCCACCGATAGCTTGTTAAGTGCATTACATACTTGTTCATCCATCAACTTCGAGAATCAACTATCGAGTACATATATCTTAATACTAAAGATTCATGGGAATACAAAAATGAATAGGTGCTTACTTAAAATAATGGCTCCTCAATATGGGATTCAAAATCACATGACAACATCTTTCTTGTGTGTGGGAGCACACTCTTATTATCAAACAAGGACCAACAAAATAGTTGATCTATAGGGATTGTACTGCACCTTATACGCATAGAAATTTGTTAGGATCCTCAACATATTAGATTATAGGTCCTTAGGGGATGTAGGTTCGTCTCTTTTTTCGAGTGTAAGTGGAACATGACCGAGTGAGGAGAGTTTGTTTGGAAGGTGTCTAGCATATTGGATGACGTGGTGTGGAATTTGAGTTTCTTTGGTTATGGTTTTGTAATTAGGGAACAACAGAGAACTTAATCAAAATACAACGATATTGCATCTAGGGTTTATAGTAGGAGGGTTGAAGTGTTAAGAAAATCAAGGCATGATGTAGAAATTTGATTTTTACACACTTGAAATGGCACCAAGGAAACCCGTGACCATGTCACCAAAGAAAAGAGGCAAGGGAAAATAAAAACCTACCCCCACAGTTGATGTTTAGGAGGAATGGTACTCAAAATATAGTACCCATATGGATGTTAATGAGAAAAGAGTGGAAATCCCATGTTAGGATCATGGTAGTTAGTGATTACAATCATCGCACATACCTAACCATGCGTGACATGGTGATAAATCTTGTCCAACCAACAGAAGAAAGAACCGTGGATGATAAATTAGTTTATGATGATAGGGTAAAGAGGGTATTGAAGAATGCTAGATTATTACAACTGTATGAGCTTTCATTATTTAGGAAACCTGAAAGGTTATATCATTGGTTAATGTCACGTGTATATAAAGACTACTTTTATTTTATAGGAAGAAGAATATGCATAACCATTCGATTGATTGAAAAATACACTGGACTCATTAATATTGGTAGCTCCTTTGATGATGACTTGGGTAATGATGAAGAGGTGAAGAAATTTTCCAAGGAGTTTGAATACAAGAAGGGTGGGCACACATTTGATATTGTAAAGTCAATGATCATGTTATAAATATGTCCGTGCACCCGCTCAAAAAGCTAAGAGGGCAGGAGAGATGGACCCAAGTAAATAAAAGGTGGCTTTATGTATGTAAAAGGATATCAGAAGGAACTATATACAACATTGCTTCCTTCATTGTTGAAGATATTATTGATGTCACGTGGATGGTGACAAGATCATGTTTGGGAATATCTTCTTGGTGATAGTGTTTTTAGAGATGGGGTGCTCGATGGGCCTAAAGACAAGATATGGGAGTATCTTGTGGAAAATCCCTCCCTCAGAAAAAGGATTTGCAAAGTATACATGTGAGATAAGAACACCAACATACAAGGTGCACATGGATAAATGGTATAAATGATTGCATGATGCATTCGGTGCTTGAGTGGAGGATTATAAAGCAATTTCCCATGCTTGTGGATGGAGTTACAGAATTTTCCGTGTATTAACAATTTTATATCGGGAGATTTATGTTAACAGATGGCACTAAGAGTCCATGGTGCAAACTCCCTTTTTCCTTCACAACAAAATATTTTCATAGTACAAGAAATAGATTTAAGGAGGTACAGAAATTGAGGTATGACCTGAGTGAAGTAGATAAGGAGCACCATGAGATTCTTCAAAACTTGTCTATCCCAAGAAGCGTGCTTGTGAGGAGAATTATGTTTCAAAGAGAACACATTTGATTAAGCCAAGAATATTGCTCGATAGCTTCAATGGATGCCACCATAAATATATATTTATCTAAGGCCTCGGTTTGTGGATGGGGAATTCATAGAAGATGATGTAATAATTCTTGAGGAGCCCTCTATGAAAAATAAGGTTAAACCAAATAATTTTGAGTGTGAAGAGACACCTGCACAGTAGGATTGAAGGAGTGGGAAAATATAAAACCCCAGCTTCTAGCACACCCATACGATAAACGTAAAAAAAAAGGAGGCAAGGATAAGCACTTATGTTAGGATAAATCCTACTAGGAAAAGGTTTACGAGTGTAGAAGAAACTAAATATAGTCCATAGCTTAGATTTTGAGAAGAAAGAGATTCATAGTGAAGAAAATGTATCCGAAAGTGAAGAAGAGTTGGTTAAGAAGCCGAGCCCACAAGTGCATACAGTAGAAGAATCAGATGACAAAGGCTAGGATGAGCACTACGAAGATACACATGCCATGGATACGGATGATGAAGGTGTCGGGGTGGCTAGCACACAAGTAGTCAAGGATAATCAAAACCAGATTGGAGAACATGAGGAAAGGTGCACTCCCAATCCCGAGCTAGAGTATAGAGTAGAGAGAGGTCACGAAGATTATTGAACACTTGGTGGAACATGAGGTTTTCTTTAGTGAAGAGGAAGAAAGAAATTGTTGGGGTCCACTTTTTTTAGGAGGGAGACCCTGCTTCCTTTACTTCAAATTGCATTGTATGGGATTTATCATATAAACCCATTTCAAGACCATTTTCTTATGCATGTGAGATAATGTTCAAACAAAATTAGCTACCCACTTGGCAAGCTAGGAATCAACTTGAAAACAACACACTCATCCAAATTAGTGGACATCTCACTTACTAACTCTCCACTTAAACATTCAAAAAAATCACCGATAGCTCACCAATTATCCAAATTTCTAGCGGTGCACCTCTTACCAACTTACTAACTCCATAGAGTTTGCAACTTATCACAACATATTAGTAGCCAAGCCACATGCAACCACCAAAATGAAGAAAATATGTGGTCGTAGCCATGGTGGATAATGTAACCCCCAACTCTCCTTTTATAGTGTTTTAGTTGGCATGAAGCTTGAAGATAGATGGATCATGGTGTGTGTCATTTTGTAGCTAGGGATATGATCTAACTGGCACTCAGATTTGTGGAGAGATGGATAGCACTCAAATAGGACTTGATCTTGTCCTAACTATTTTAGGTTGTGCCTTTCAACCAAGGTAAGAGAACCTATTTTGTAACCCTCAAATGGTGAAGGAGATGAAGATATCCCTCAATTTGTGCAAATAGTATGAAAAGGGCCTTGGGAAAATATGATCAACACTCCAAATCTGACTTTCACAAGTTGTCACTTCCAGATTATGGAGATACTTTCAATGCAAGGCAAGGGTTACTGAAGACATTTTGAAATCTGATCTGTTCTACATACTTTAGCAAATGGATTTTGATCTTCTTGTGGGTATACAGGTCAAAAAAAGGGTAAAACAGGGTAGGATTAGTTGTTTTGAATGATTTTTGGGTGGGAGTTTAGATAAGACAAACCAAGGTCCACCAGACTCTTTGAGGATTTCAGAAAAATATGGAGAAACTTAACAACAAAAAGTATCAAAATGGTTAATCATCCCTTCAACCAGGATATGTGCATCAAATGGAGGCCCAGATCTACACTTTTCCACACAATCTTTGATCATCTATCACAAAATCTTGAGTTAGAATGAACCAATGAAGCATTTAGCAATCACTATTTAATCATGACCTAAGGTGCACCCAAAGGTTTACAAACAATCTCTAAAGTCAAGGAAGGTAAAGTGATTTTAAATTTGTTTATCTCTTTATCAGATGAAAGCTCTTCTGAATGTGAGATTGCAAATGCCACTAAACTATCACAAGAAATGAGACCATGTATGATCAAGAGATATTTTAAACACAAGACTACAACAAGAAACAAGAAACACAAATTTGAAATGCATTATGAAATGTAAGCATTCACATATTTTTCCCAAAGACAACACAGAATAACTCAAAAATGATCAGATTTATCAGCAGGGGAATGTTTTGAAAAACAATCTCAGAGCTTGTTAATGGCTATACATGTGCAACCAACTTAACATGATTTGAAATCTGATACAGAGAGAGTTACATGAGTTTCTCAAGTGGTCACTCAGAGAATGGGCTTCTTCCCAGATTTTCCCATGAAATTTTTAGTTTTCCAGGCTTTTTAAACTCTTCCAACCCTTTGCATGAAAAATTCATGCAATATATAGCTTTCAATCTCCTTTGAGCCTTCTTTCCCAAGAAAAGAATATGCCAAAGGATCAAATTTGTTACAAAAATTCCTCATGATTCATGAGACAGGGATGTTTAACAAAACACGTCCAAAAAGTTGCCAGTTGTCTCAAAAAGAGATGAATCATTGCAAAATTCACATCATTATCCATTGTGGAGGCACATTTTTCATCTTCAAAGCATGCAGACCCCCTTCCTTTCATTATTTCATCCTTATCCCTCCAAAATTTGACTCTACAACTTTTGGATCTGATATTTCACATTTTTGGATGGGTTAGGGAAAAATTCATTTCAAAAACATCTCTATCTTCAAATTGATCCTCAAAACCAATTGCATTGGTCCTTGCAGGCAAAAAACGACATGAATTTGTCAAAAATTTGATGAAAATTGATGCAAAAATGCATCTCCAAACTTCTGGAGCTTAAGGGAAAAAATGGTGGCGAGCAAAAAAATGCATGCATTACACCATTGATTTTGACTTTTATCCTTTAATCTAGCCCTCCACGTGTCAGAAAAACCATTGGAAATGGGCTTTGGGGTTCTTTTTGACATTTTAACACTTTTTAAAAAAAATGTAAAAATTGACATTTTTCTCCGTGCCTGGCCCTTTGATTTTTACCCTTTTGAGCTTGACACGTGTCCCATGTGGGGCCCCATTGGAATCACGGATGCGGACAATTTCTACACATTTTTCCACCTTTTTTTTTGGAAAAATTGGAAAATTTTCCAAATTATCCCCATGGACCTCCACCTCATGATTCTGTCCCTACACATGTGGTGATTGTTGATTCATTGGAATCATGGACTCGATTCTCCTTTTAATTTTACCTTTTTTTTCCAAAAAGGAAAAAATTTCAATTTTCCTCAGGCTCAACCCCTTCCCCTTCTCCCCCCACACGTGTCCACTTCTGATTGGCTTGATGGAGCTTGGCTCTTTTTCATATTTTAATTTTATTTTATGCCAAAAAGGAAAAAAATTTCAATTTCCTCCGCCCCTCTATTCCCCCTTTGACCCTGCTTGATGTGTCTTGATTTTTTCATCACTTTGGGCTCATTGTGGATTTTGGATTTTTTACCCTTTAATCTTTTAAAATGAAATAAAGTCTAAAACTTCCTCCAAAAGAACACAAACCACGTGTCTTGATCCCATTTCCATTTTATTTTTAACTCTTTTTCACCAAAAAGGCCACAAGTATCAAACTCTCACATTCCATCTCCCCTTGATTCCTCATTTGATTCATTGGGCCCTAGGCATTTTCTTTGCACTTTAACTCTTTTTCCAAAATGCCTTAAGGCACAAAATTCTCAAAACCACCTTCTCATCCAATCAAAAGAGGACACGTCATCAAACATTAGAACCAATCAAGTAAAGCGAAGCCATGGGACCAAATTCACCCTTTTTTCCAAAAAAGCAAAAAAAAATAAGTTAAAACAATTTTTCCACCATCCCTCGGCCAATTAGAACAAGCCACATTGCGATGAATGCTGAAGAAGAAATTGATGGGAAAATGATGCCCATGTCTGACCATCAAAACACAGAAAATGCCAGGGATGCCCTAGAATTCAATTTTTTTGCTAAGGATGACAAATTTCTCAAAATTGAACCAACTGAAACATGTTTTTAAAGCATTTTTATCATGGAATTGGATTTTCAATGGCATACAAGTGCAAATCGATCAATTTTAAACTTCCACGATCGGGAAAAAAGGAAAAATGGCAGAGCCCATATTTTGGAAAAATTAGGGCACAAAATAGGGCACACATGTAGATTTCTTTCAAATTGGGGCAAAAACAACAAGTTTGTGAGCATTTCAAGGCATTCAAGAAGAGGGAAAAGTTGCAGACCACCAATTTGAGAGAAAAACATTTTAGAGCATGCAGAATGAAGGAAAAATTTAGGGCAAAATGGTGCAAGCTCAAAAATGGCACCAACATCGGCTCCTGCTCGGGGATGGGCACTCCCAGTGAGTGCCACAAGAACAAAAAGAAGTAGACCAAGTGCCAAAAACAACCATTGGGAAATGGAGTCAAAAATGTAGAGCCAAAAAAACTAGACCCAATCGACAAAAATGGCTGCCAAGAACAGGGCAAACCACAAACCAACAAAAACAACAAAAACAGAGCCAAAAAACAAAAAGACTATACACTATACAAGTGGTGCATACCTCAAATTTGGGGATTAATCCAAGAAATGCTTTAGATGCCTACCATTAATAGGTAGTTCAAGCAATTCCCCATCTAAGTCCTTGAGAAAAAAGGTATTTTCACCAATTCTAATATCAATGGAGTAAGGGCCCATCCACAATGCATCAAATTTACCATGTTTTCCCTTATCTTCATGCATGCTATCCCACAAAAAAACCAGATCTCCAACATTGAAAGCCCTAGGAGTGACCTTCTTGTCAAAAAACCTCTTCAACTTCTCTCTAAATCTGACATGCCTTTGGTGGGATGCTCTTCTTTCTTCATCTAGCTCAACAATCTGATTAATCCTTGCTTCATATGGACTGACCTCTTGATCTTCAAGTTGTTGAACAAACTGAAATGAAGATAATTGTAGATGTAAGGGCAAGTAGAGCTTGAGTTCCATACACCAACTCAAATGGGCTCTTACCAGTAGCTCTTTTGGCAGTGATTCTATCAGCCCAAACTACAAATTTCAGTTGTTCACCCCATTTTCTCTTGTTCAACTCCAAGGTTCTCCTAATGATCTTCAACAAGTTCTTATTGTTGGACTCAGCTTGTCCATTCCTTGAGGTTATAGTTTGAAGCATAAGTCAGATTGGTTCCATACTCCTTGCACATTGCCATCAAGGGCTTAGCTCTGAAACACATGGCATTATCAACAACAATCTTTACTGGCACACCAAATCTACATATGATGTGATTCAACAAGAAGTCCATAACAACTTGGTGTGTTGCTTTCTTGGTGGGGATTGCTTCTACCCACTTGGTGAAGTAATCTGTGGCTACAAGGATCCACTTATGTCCAGCACTAGAAGGGTCTGAAATCTCACCAATGAAGTCTATTCCCCATTGTTTGAAAGGAGCTTCAATTGATACAGGCTGCAAAGGAAGGGAGCCTAAAGCTTTCATTCTTCCAGAGAAATGTTGGCAACTTTCACATTTTCTAACCAACAGGGTTGCATCTTTGAAGAGAGTAGGCCACCAATAACCAGCTCTCAAAATTTTGTGTGTTGTAACCCTTCCAGCAAAGTGTCCTCCACAAACTCCCCCATGGAAATCAAAAACTATTTTGGGAGCTTCATCTTCAGTTATACATTTCAAGAGGACACCTTCAGGGTTCTTCCAAGCCAGCCCAAAGTCAGTGATGATGTATTTTTGAGAAGCCAACTTGAGGGCTCTTTTCTATTTTTATTTAAATGATCAAGGGCAGCATAGGTGTCTGAGGTAAAATATTACATCCTTGTACCACTCAGAACTTACCAATTTCTCAAGAACATCTACCCTTTCTTCCTCTACTTCATTCACTTCCACAGTCTACAAGTTGCTCTCAGCCATGAGCTTAGCAAGACCCAAACCTCTTACCAACTTTGTGGTTTGGATATCCATGTCATATTCCTACAGTTTGTTCACCCATCTACATCTTTTTCTTGAGATCTCCATCTCTGATAAGATGTCTTTTACCATGGTGTGGGGAACATAAGCAACAACTTTTGAACTTAAGATATAAGGCCTAAAACCTTTGTTGCTTTCACCAAGGAAAATGCTTGTTTTTCCATGATTGTGTATTTTAACTCAACAACTTGTAAAGCCTTGCTAAAGAAGGCAATAGGCCTCTCAGCCCCATCTTCATCCTTTTGCAGCAAAAATAGATGCAATGGTATTTTCAAAAGCAAAGGAGAAGATTTGGAAAGGCTTCTTGTAATTTGGAGCTGCCAAGATAGGTGCATGTTTCAATGCTTCTTTGATTCCTTCAAAATCCTGAATAACAGCCTCCTCCCATTTGATAACTTGGTCTTTCTTTAACATGCATGTAATAGGAAGAGTCAATTCAGAAAAATTAGACACAAACCTTCTAATGAAATTGATCTTCCCAAAGAAGGATTGGATGCCCTTCTTTGTTCTTGGAATTGGAACCTTGTTGATTGCTTCTACCCTCTCAGGGTCAATCATGACACCAGCCTTTGAAACAATATGACCAAGAAACTTGGCCTTTTGCACCCAAAATGACACTTCTTTGGATTGAGAGAAATGCCATATTCTCTACATCTGATCAACATTCTTTCCAAGTGTTGCAAGTGATCTTTTCTGCTCCTTGAAAACACAGTCACATCATCCTGATAAACTACAATGAAGTCATTTATGTAACCAAAAAAAGCAACATCCATTTCTCTTTGGAAGGTAGCTCCAGCATTCATAAGACCAAAAGGCATTCTTACATAGACATATGTTCCCCAAGGAGTGGTAAAGGTAGTTTTAAATCTTTCTGACTCCTTGACAACAACTTGATTGTAGCCAGAGAAACCATCCAAGGTGGACAACAATTCAGATCCAGTCACTAACTACAACATGTTTTCCATGTTTGGAAAAGGATAATTGTCTTTCAATGAAGCTCTATTTAGATTTCTGAAGTCTACACAAAGTCTGATATCTCCATTTTTCTTTCTGACTAGCACAAGGTTTGCAACCCAAGATGAATACCTTGTGGGCTGAATGATCCCTCCCTCTTTCAGTTTCTTCAATTCATCTTGCATTTTCATGGAGAGGAGTGGATTAATTGGCCTCTACTTTTTCTGAAGGGCTTGGCATTTGTTTCAAGAGGAATCTCATGCTGAAACAAGTCCTCTCTGTATGCTTTCAGCTCTGAATAAGACCAAGCAAGACAGTCCTGATATTTCTTCAATAGTTGAACATAGGACTATTTTTCCTCTTTGTTTAGATTGCTTTCCCAACCAAAATTTTCTTGGTTTATCATTAGTGCCCAAGTTATGCTCTTCCACATCCCTTGAGGTAGACATGTTTCTATTGATGATGCAATCAACATTGTCAAAATTTGACTCAAGTGCAACAAGACCTCTAGGAATGGTGTTAGTTTTCAATTGGATAATATCCTTTCCAAAAAAGTCTCTCTTCCTTCAATCACACACACCATTGGTTCCCAATCAATATTCTGATCTACAAACTCACCTTGATTTTGTAAGAACCTTTGCACTTGAGCATCATCATTAAACACTTGCCAATGCTTGATGTTGTCAGGGACAGCTGGCCTAGTTAACACTTCAATATTGTACTCACAATAAGGTGAAATGGTGCAATTTCCAAATCTTGACCCCAACACTACCAACTTGTCAACAGAAACATTTGAAACTCTATCATGATGCACAATGTTGAAGGAATCAAACATCTCAATTAGATCCCAAACTACATGTTTGTACTATTTCATCCGCTGATTTTTTGTAGCATATAGTTTTCTTATTTGTTTGACAACTAGCTCTGAATCTCCTTTTGCAATGATGTCCTTGACACCATACTTCCATGTAATTCTCAGACCCAACAACAAGGCTTCATATTCAGCAATGTTGTTAGTACATTCAAAATTAAGCTTGAAGGAAAAAACAAACTCTTCCAAGCTAGGAGAAATCAGAATTATACCAGCACCATTTCCAAATTTGGAGCAAGCTCCATCAAATAGCAAGGTCCAAGGGGAACCTACCTATTCAAGGCACTTTGACTGATCCATCTTGTGTTCTTTTCCATCAAGCAAACCCAACAAAGTTATCAACATCTACATCAGCAAACAACACCTCATAGGAAGCATTGTTGGGATCTTCAATAAGGTGTAACATCTTCTTTTCTCCATAGAGCTTGACAAGGCTGCCTTCAATGGGAATAGTGGAAAAAGACATGTCCATTTGAACAGTCCCACCAACACTTGCAGCCCACTTTCTTGACAAAAGCATACCCCATTTGGCAGGGCAATCAACAATCACAACATCAAGTTTCAAATTCTTACCCGGATAGGCTGCAAGTTGTACCACCAAACCCTTCACACAACCAACTACCGAACTTCTCTTGAGTCCATGGTAGTACACTTTCCATAGGCTGTTGTCACTTTGATATCCAACTCATTCATGACTTCTAGAGGCATGACATTGCATGATGCACCGAATCAAACATACAATTGTGAAGTAGTCTATCCTTTATGATCAAAGTTGTAAAGAATGGATCAACATTCAATTGGGAATCAACCAAGGATGTCCCCAAGTATACCTCAGGTGTTTCTCCAAGATCCTCTAATGCTGGTGGTGTTTCAAGGTCTGTAATGATTTGAGGAGGAGTTTCAACAACGTTTACATTTCTTCTTGGGGTACTCTTCTCCTCTTTCAATCCCAAGTACTCAAATGCTCTCTTCTTGTGCTCAGGAATCCTAAGCAACTCAATGATTGGAACACTCACTTTGATTTGGCTCAATACTTGGGCTATGTCATATGGAACACTCTTTGGCAAGGCAACATTGGAATGGAGACAAGCAGATTCATTAGATGGCATGGGATTCTTGGCAGTTTGGGCATGAGGAGGACTGTAATTTTTTCTTGGGACAACAGAGCTTTTGGCAGGTGTTTCTCTTCTAGGAGCTTCTTTGGGAATACTTGTAAGAAAGGGTGTTTTAGGTTTGGCTTGAGGCCCAACTCCCTTAACAACCTTGCTCCTAGTGTTATACTCTTTCTCTTGAGCCACAACAACATTCATTAACAATTGTCTATCTTCCTCCGAAGGGATACCACCATCATACTTCTTAATCATCAAAGCTCTTAAGTATTCAAAGTCATTGTTAGGAATCTCAAAAGCTTGCACTACATCTACCTCAAGAGTATGAGAGGGAAGAAGGACTTGTACCCATTTGATGCAATCCCAAAAGGTTGCAGTTGTCCTTGCACTTATTACCTCAGTTGATGTTGCTCCTTCTTGTGAGCTTGAAGAACAACCCACCATGCAGATATCATCATCAGTACCATCATCATTATTAGCTTCACCATCTTGCTGGTCCATTTCACATGGAGGATGGGGTAGAAAACACTTATCACACCAATCAATATCAACAACTTCCTCAACAACAAACCCTAGCAGTTAGGGGATCAGGTAACACTCTTCCTTCACGTGCTTGAGGATGTCTATTTGCAGACCCCATGGGTCCTTTCCCTCTATCATCAGATCTCTTGATCACCCCTAGGATGATTGGAAAATATGTCATGGTTTTGTGCTTTTTGCTGACCTTGTGAAGTCTTCCCAATTCCCTTCTCTTCCTCGGGCTAACTTGTATGAGATTTCTTTGACAACCCCTACCAAAGTTTTCACAACCTCCTCCAAATCAGCACCCTTGCTAGCTTGAGGTTTTTCAGGGTTTATCAACTTTACACCATCTCTCTTGAGAGGTTTCCCAATTGCTTTGATATTGTTTTCAATCTGCAGTGCCATGGTGAAGGCCTACCTCAAATTAGTAGGGTTTTGTCTCTTAAGTAGTAGGTTGCTTTCTTTATCAAATGCATCTGCATATTTGATTAAACAAGACTCATCACAAGGCCTCAAATTAACAGGAAGCCTTCTCAATGTTTTGTTAAATCTTGTGTTAAAGTCATGCACTGATTCATTGGGGTTCTTCTTGATATTTTCAAATTCAGACAAGAGAAACCTAGGATCAGTTTATCACCATATTGCAACCTAAATGCATTGTTCATTTCAGTCCAAGAATCAATAGAATTATCAGGCAGAGCCTTGTACCAATCCCTTGCATCCTCTTCTAGTGTATGAATGAACAATTTAACATACACATCTTCAAATTCTATTTCAAAATCCTCCATCATGTTAACAAAAAGTTTGAGATGTTGATCACCAGTTATAGCATTGTTACCTTGGAACTTTTGGCAATCTATTCCTTACATCTTGAGGGACAACATTTGGGTAACCATCCATTCCTCTAAATTTTATAGGACCAAAGGTGTTAACAACAAATGGAGGTCTAGGCTGAGCCATATTATTTTTTGAGGTGGTGATCTTGGAGGAGAAACAAAATGATGAGGAGTGAGAGGTCTTTGGGGAATAGAAATGTAATCTTCAAAATGGATATCCCCTATAGGATCAACTTCTTGATAAACTCTAGCAGATTTGGAAAAAATAGGTAGAATGAGGAGCAAGATTTTCAAAGACAAATGAAGGTCCCTCTCTAGATGGAGAATGTAAATTTTCAAGAGGAATATCTGATTTAGATTTACCTAAGAAGAAGAACTGATAGTCCTCAATGACAGGCTGATCAATCTCAAGTTCAATGAAGGGAACTTCCTTCCTTGAGCTCTACTCTCCAACCACCTTCCAAACTCTTCTCCCTTCTAACTCTGAGTTCCTTGAATCTGAAAACAACTTCTTAGCAGAGTCTCTAATGAAGAGATATCTTCTTCCTTCCAGTTTTGTAGAGATTAGCAACACAAAAAAAATGATAGAAAGCTAAGACACTTGGTATTTATCAAGATCAAAACAACATGGAGTCACCACTAAGGACTTTCACCCTAGTTGTGTAAATGCACTAAAATACTCTATCAAATACCTATCAACACTTGAAAATCTTGCCAAAATTTATAGATCAGACCTTCCTTTTCTTGAATCTATCAACCACAAATGCAAATGAAGTGCAACTACTACTGGAAACTGATAAAATTACAGACAGAGTTTGAAACCTTTGCATACACCTTGCAAATCTGAGTATAGAATGATGCTTTAACAATATATTTGTAGATAGAACTTGCAAGAGACATTACTAGGGTTTGATATGCATTCAAATATTTCAAATATGTATGCACATGGATCAAATTGAACTAAGAATGTCCCCGGCAGTGGCACCACTGGTGTTGGTACCCAAATTTGTTCTCCTTTTCAGTCTGAGCAAGCATCAAAGATATGGCATGAAGCTTGAAGATAGATGGATCATGGTGTGTGTCATTTTGTAGCCGGGATATGATCTAACTGGCACTCATATTTGTGGAGAGATGGATAGCACTCAAATAGGACTTGATCTTGTCCTAACTGTTTTAGGTTGTGCCTTTCAACCAAGGTAAGAGAACCTATTTTGTAACCCTCAAATGGTGAAGGAGATGAAGATATCCCTCAATTTGTGCAAATAGTATGAAAAGGGCCTTGGGAAAATATGATCAACACTCCAAATCTGACTTTCACAAGTTGTCACTTCCAGATTATGGAGATACTTTCAATGCAAGGCAAGGGTTACTGAAGACATTTTGAAATCCTAATCTGTTTCTGCATACTTTAGCAAATGGATTTTGATCTTCTTGGGGGTATACAGTCAAAAAAGGGGTAAAATAGGGTAGGATTAGTTGTTTTGAATGATTTTTTGGGTGGGAGTTTAGATAAGACAAACCAAGGTCCACTAGACTCTTTGAGGATTTCAGCAAAATATGGAGAAACTTAACAGTAAAAAGTATCAAAATGGTTAATCATCCCTTCAACCAGGATATGTGCATCAAATGGAGGCCCATATCTACACTTTTCCACACAATATTTGATCATCTATCACAAAATCTTGAGTTAGAATGAACCAATGAAGCATTTAGCAATCACTATTTAATCATGACCTAAGGTGCACCCAAAGGTTTACAAACAATCTCTAAAGTCAAGGAAGGTAAAGTGATTTTAAATTTGTTTATCTCTTTATCAGATGAAAGCTCTTCTGAATGTGAGATTGCAAATGCCACTAAACTATCACAAGAAATGAGACCATGTATGATCAAGAGATATTTTAAACACAAGACTACAATAGGAAACAAGAAACACAAATTTGAAATGCATTCTGAAATGTAAGCATTCATAGATTTTTCCCAAAGACAACACAAAATAACTCAAAAATGATCAGATTTATCAACAGGGGAATGTTTTGAAAAACAATCTCAGAGCTTGTTAATGGCTATACATGTGTAACCAACTTAACATGATTTGAAATCTGATACAGAGAGAGTTACATGAGTTTCTCAAGTGGTCACTCAGAAGAATGGGCTTCTTCCCAGATTTTCCCATGAAATTTTTAGTTTTCCAGGATTTTTAAACTCTTCCAACCCTTTGCATGAAAAATTCATGCAATATATAACTTTCAATCTCCTTCGAGCCTTCTTTCCCAAGAAAAGAATATGCCAAAGGATCAAATTTGTTACAAAAATTCTCATGATTCGCAGACAGGGACGTTTAATAGAACACGTCCAAAAAGTTGCCAGTTGTCTCAAAAAGAGATGAATCATTGCAAAATTCACATCATTATCCATTGTGGAGGCACATTTTTCATCTTCAAAGCATGCATAGACCCCTTCCTTTCATTATTTCATCCTTATCCCTCCAAAATTTGACTCTGTAACTTTTGGATTTGATATTTCATGTTTTTGGATGGGTTAGGGAAAAAATTCATTTCAAAAACATCTCTGATCTTCAAATTGATCCTCAAAACCGATTGCATTGGTCCTTGCAGGCACAAACGACATGAATTTGTCAAAAATTTGATGAAAATTGATGCAAAAATGCATCTCCAAACTTCCTGAGTGTTTTAGGGAAAAAATGGCGGCAAGCAAAAAAATGCAAATGCATGATCTTCCTTTATTTTAATTTGAGCTTTAATCTCACACCCTCCATGTGGAGAAAAACCATTGGAGAATGGGCTTTGGAGGCACTTTTTTCCACTTTTTGACATTTTTTAAAAAACTTTTGGAAAAATTTGATTGAATTTTTCTCCCATTTTTCCCTTTTGCCTTTTTATTTCCTCGAATGGGCCATGTGACGTGTCCCATGTGGGCCCCATTGGAATCACGAGCTTCATTCTACACATTTCCACCTTTTTGGAAAAAGGAAAATTTTGATATTTTTCCCATTATCCACCTCATGGACCCGACACCTCCCATTTTGTCCCCACACATGTGGAATTGCTGATTCGGTACGATTCTTTTACACATTTCCACCTTTTTTGGAAAAAGGAAAATTTTCCTTTATGCCAAAAACATGGGAAAAAAAAACTCTCAATTTTCCCCAGAAAAAGTTTTTTCCTTTCCCAAGTTCTCACCTCCCTCACCACATTGTGCCATTTCTGATTCACTTTTGGGATTGCATTCCTTTTAATTTTATAACCTTTATGCCTTTCAAAAAAATGGGAAAAATCTCAATTTTCCCCCGAGGCCCACCTCCCATTCCCTGCTTTG
Source organism: Taxus wallichiana var. yunnanensis (assembly GCA_018340775.1). Lineage (NCBI taxonomy): Eukaryota > Viridiplantae > Streptophyta > Pinopsida > Cupressales > Taxaceae > Taxus > Taxus wallichiana. Next base: position 600,923,594 of record CM031243.1, on the reverse strand, counting down.
ATGCAAATGTGACACATGTCCTCACCTGTGATTCATTGCTACGGAGTTCCAGATTGTTTTGTGACTTTAATCTTTTAACCAAATAAAGTCAAAAAACTTCAAAAGAACCCGACCACCCAATTCCATCCTTGGCTCTAAAGCCACCATGTGTTCCATTCTGATTCATTGCGGGCCCTAGGCATTTTCTTTGCACTTTAACTCTTTTTCCAAAATGCCTTAAGGCACAAAAAGACCCACTACTTCTCATCCAATCAAAAGAGGACACATCAAGCAACATTAGAACCAATCAGAGTAAAGTGGAGCCATGGGACCAAATTCACCCTTTTTCCAAAAAAGAAAAAAGTGATAAGTTAAAACAATTTTCCATCATCCCTCGGCCAATTAGAACAAGCCACGTTGCTGATGAATGTTGAAGAAGAAATTGACGGGAAAATGACTGCCCGTCTAATCATCAAAACACAAAAATGCCAGGGATGCCTTAGAATTTGATTTTTTTCGCTAAGGACGACAAATTTCTCAAAATTGAACCAACTGAAACATGTTTTCAAAGCATTTTTATCATGGAATTGGATTTTCAATGGCATACAAGTGCAAATCAATCAATTTTAAACTTCCACGATCGGGAAAAAAGGGAAAAATGACAGAGCCTATAGATTTTGGAAAAATTAGGGCACACATGTAGATTTCTTTCAAATTGGGGAAAAACAACAAGTTTGTGAGCATTTCGAAGCATCCAAGCAAGAGGGGAAAAGTTGTAGACATTTTGGATCAAATCAGCTTGTTTTCTCTTTGGCTTGGGTCGTCAAGTTATTATTCTACCTATTTGCTTCTGGTTCGCGAAGAAAAATAAAAAAATGGACTCAAAACATGGAAGTTCTCCTTCTCTGTATTTTTTGTAGTCGGGATGACTGACATCCTTCCCATCAAATTTCAGGCCCAAACGAAGACAGATACGTGGACGGATCTCATTGGATGGGGAAGAACGGGCTTTGTGGCAAACTTAGCATTTTTGTCATTTTTGGCAAAAAAGTGACTTTCCCCTGTGGACCCGCGAGCCCGAAGTAGAGTGGTGTAAAGAATGAGGTCTAAGGCCCATAACCAATCAGTGTGTGTACATTTTAGTACTTCTAGTGTGGTGTGCACATGGTCACGGTTGAAAAGTCAAAGCAAGAGGTGGACCTTCGGCATTTCCAAATGGACTTCAAGTTTTTAGCTCTCGAGGTCTAAAAGGGTTTAAGGATTAGCTATTTCCCCGAGGCCCACAATAAATCGGAGAGTGCCACGTGTCTTAAGCTGTGGTAAACCCACGTGTTGTCGCGAAAACCACATTTCACATTGCAAATTAATCTCTTGGCGGGGTCATAGTTTATTAGCCATTGCATGGAGGTAAATTGGGAAATTTTCCCAATTTTCGCAAAATTTGAAATTAAAAATAGAGCAGCGTATTCGTGGACTAATATCGAGAGAGTGCCACGTGTCTCGAGTGGAAGGGTGTTGTTGACGGACATTTTTGGGAAATTTTCCCAATATGAAATCGAAAAATGAAAAAGGCAGTGTCTTTAGCCCACGGATGAATTAGAAGGTGCCACGTGTCTTGGAGTGGCGGGGCCATGAGATTTTTAGGACATTTTTCTAAAAGGGAAAAATTTAAAGTTTGACCCTGTCAACCCTAATTTTGACTCTATCTTTTACCAGTTTTCCCTAAATCTTCAGAGGGCCATATCTTTCAACCAGAGCTCAGTTTTTCATGTTTTTGGTATCAATGGAAAGCTATTGGAATTCTCTACATGATTGACACTTCAATTTTAAATGTAGATGGATTTTTGTGGGAGAAAATCAATAAAATGTCTCTCGGCATGCAAAAAATGAAATAATCTTCCCCCGAATCTACTCCAATGTTCTCCTACACGTGGATGGCCCAATTTCAAATAAATTAGGGAAAAGGATCAAATGGTTCATATGTGAACTAGCAAATTGAAATATAAAACACATTTTTACACCCATAAGCTCATTTTGGGCTCAAGCTCACAAGCTTGCACTTTGCAGCGAGGAATTTGAAGAGGGGAAATGATCAAATTTGTTTGTAATGGCTTTGGGTCAAATGATTCAATGGTTTTTCAAATTATTTTGTGAGGGGCCGACAATCAAATTTGGAAACTGGAAGCATGTTTTTGCAAACAGAGGACAAAAATGATTGTTAGTCTTCTTTTATTCTCATCCTCTACATTTTCCTTCTATTCCCACTCGTTGTACAAGTTTCAACTCGAGATCAATAAAAAAGGAAGGAATTTTATGCCCCACGATGGAAAAATCATTGGTGCTTTGTGACTAGCTCGTGTTTTATTTGTCTTTCTTCTATTAATTAATGCATGTAGTGAAACTTCTAGTTGATGTGTGTGGGCATCTAACACTCTACCCACAACATTGATTTCCCCCTCCTTCATTCTCACTCCCTCCCCTTTCTCAAATCAATTTCTGCTATAGTAAGGAGTTGTTATTATTGCCATAGGGACAGTGGAGTGTTCTTGTGGATCTCTGGTTGAAAACCACCATAAATCCACTTTGGTTTTACATGCTAAACAATGGGAGCTGCACCATTCAAATGTAGAGGGACTTAGATTCCCATAGCATTGGCCTGAAATCCATTAATTTGTCCACAAGACAAATTTTCTCACCAAACATTTTTAGCGCCCACCATGTGGGGAAGAGTTGCAAAGATCTTCACCCAAAAATGACCACAAGGTTTTTAAAATATCATTAAGTTTTCCTTTGAAGTCTGAAATTCCTTGTGATCCAAAAATACAAAAAGATTCAAATAGAAGAGTTCTCAGATTGAGCAGCTATATATGAACTGCATGGATTAACTCAAAATTCTTACAAATCCTTCTAGAAAACCTTCTTTGCTCTGTCATATCCAGAGGAAATAATTTTATACCTAAAAGAGGTTACTTAGCATATTTGGTAGAGTGTAAATCATCTCACCATTGCTACAAAATTCTGGACTGTGAGAAAGAAGACAAAGACAAATTCTATCACCTCTAGAGAAGACAATAAACTTTCAAGCTGGTTGATAGAAGGTATACTCACCAGCTAAGGCAAGGAGGAGTGATTGACCCTACTTTTGAGGAGTTGGAGAGAGAAGAAGCAGAGGTTATAGCTCGGTTTGATAGAGAGGAAGAGATTAGAGCTCAACTTGAAGAAATTGCAAGACTCCAAGCTACAACAAGAGGAAAGAGAAGCAGCCCTAGCTACTGAAGAAGCCAGAAATAGAAACAGAATGGCTGATAATGAACATGAAGCATGTACACCCAATGTACCATGGGGAATAAATATTGGTCCACTTGCTCTCCCATGAATACTCCATGATCTTCCAAGAGGTTTGAGAAATAATTTTCCCAAATTCAAAGGAGATGGCTCCCAACTCCCTAAAGAACATGTAGCATCCTTCATCACTTTGCTTGTGGTGTGTTAGGTGTTGAAGATGAAGATGTGTCGGTTAGACTTTTGTGGAGTCACTCCAAGAGAAAGTTGCTAAATGGTTTTACATGCTTCCTACAAGATCTATTACTTGTTTGGGAAGATATTAGAAAAGCATTTGAAAAAAGATTCAAGAGCATCAAGATGGTCAAGTGATGTTGGTTAGATTAGTCCAAATAAAGAAAGAAAGCTCTACGAATCCATGAGGGAATTTGTAGTAAGGTTTGGCAGATTGACATGAAGAGTCCCCAAAGATGTGCTACCTCCGAGAACCACCTGAGAAGATTCTTCATCAGTGCCTTGCCATTAGAATTTGGTTTCTTCCTCAAAAGAGCCTAACCAAACACACTAAGGGAAGCTCAAGACTTTCCATTGAAATTGATGATGAATTAATCCTCTTGGAAAGGTGAAAGGCCCAAATGGGAAGCAAAAAGGTTAGATTTTGACTTCAGAACTACAAATCTATGTTCTAAAAATGGCAAATGATTTGGTTGCCTTGAAGAAATAGCCTACCCCAAAATGACAATGAGAAATGCTCCAAGGAGGCCAAACTTCCCTGATAGACAAAGAATTGCACCACCTCCTCGCCAACTTGCCCTTTAAGCACCTCCTATCAATGCTATCTGATGACACCAAAGAATCAAGAAAGGATGCTGAAATTGATGAACTTAAAGGAGAAATAGCAGAGGATTATGAAGGCTACCTCGAAATTGAAGAATTTGATATGCATAATGGCTTGTTCGAGTTTGTGGATGATGGGGAAGAAGAAGAGGAAGCCCCAATCTTCTCATGTGTTGTCTTCACTCGAGCTCAATCCAAGAAATATGCTCTACCCTCTATGGCTCAAGAGGAAAAGAAAACTAAAGAATATCCCACTCCAACATTCTCACAAAAAGAAGATCATCAATAGAGGCTCACCATTATCACCCTCAATGGATTCAGCCAAAATGAAACTAGGTCAAATGGTTACTAGAGATCGAGGTTGTTATATCTAGTAAGTCATCTTTTCCTTCTTCTATCTCACAAGTTATTAAAAACACTCCTCCCTCTAATGAAGTCTATCTTAAGTCAACTAAAACTCGGACCATAGTTTCACCTTCACCTCCTTCTAAGTTAATGGCTGCACCCTCGAAGACAATCCAATTTCCAAGTCAGCCAAAGTTCCTCAAATACCCTTACCATGTAAACCTTCCCTCACTCTAGGAACTTCCCCCTCATCCAACATTGTCCCATTTGATTTTGTGGAACATGCAAGTAAGACCAAAGTGCAGCTCTCAGAGATTGAATACTTGCAAACACACCATGCTTAGTTTGATAGACTAATCAATGCTATTTAGAGCAATAGTTCTATACCCTCAAGTTCAAATTCTAAATGTCTACTCCTGACACCATCTACACCACCTACTCAAAACATGCTGGCCCTAAGTGTTTCCAAAATAGATAAGGTGGAACCCTTCTACTTGTCTCTTCTCATGAATGGTTTTAAGCTCAACAATTGCATCATTGACTCCAGAGCTTATGATAATGTAATGCCACTCAAAGTTTCCAATACTCTCAAAGATCTAACCAGAGTTAACGTAGCTTGTTACTCAATGGAATCTAAGAAAGTACCACTATTAGGAAGGATAAAATATGCACAAGTGGCTTTGGCTGAATACCTTGATAAGAAAGTACTTCTAACCATCTTAGTGGCAGACATTCCAACATCTTTTGGCATGCTCTTGAGTAGAAGTTTTTGTAGAGACCTTGGTGGAGAGATAAAGATGGATTGGACCTCTGCAACTATTCTAGTAAAGGGTGAGATGAAGAAGCTAATTCCAAAAGAAAAAATGAATTTTACAAAGAAGAAGTTCTAGCGACCCAAGAGCTAATATCCTCTTTCAAGATTTTGGATTAGGAAACTATTTCCTTACTTCACAATGAGAAGAAGACTTTCCACTTTCTTCATAATCAAAGAAAGATCAAGTCTATGGACTATGGAGTTTGATGGAAGGCATTCCAAATTAGGCTCGGGGCTGGTGTTGTGTTATACTCTCCTTCCAATGTGATGCATCCTTTCTCATACAAACTGCAGCTTTGACAACACCAACAATACATCATAATATGAAGCTCTCCTCTTGGGCATAAATGTAGTGGAAGACATGGGAATCAAAAGTTGAGATTCCTTGGTGATGTAGAAGTGATAATGAAGCAAAATCTTCCAGCAATACTAGGTGAATAATCCAAGGCTCATGCATTATAGGAATAAAGTGTGGGATTGCATTGAATTCTTCAATGCATTCTCTATTGAAGCCATCCCAAGACAACAAAATGAAAGAGCTGATTCTCTTGTAGTATCAACATCCCTATTGACTCCTCATCCTTCTTTTAGCAAGGAAAAAATAACCATTGAGATGGTTTTCAGACCAAGTGTACCTGATAACGCAGATCACTGGCAAGTTTTCAATGACGACAATCAGATTTTAGCCTTCTTGGAGCAAAGAGACAACTTCAATAATATCTTCTTTGAGGGAAGTGTTAATCCACATAGAGAATTTGTGGCTGAAAAAAGATGCATCGATGAAATTGAAAGAGTGGATGATGAAGGCATGATCAGATTGAAAGGTAACAAGATCCCCAAAGGTCTAGTCTCTCTAGAGACCTGTTGATAAGCATGATATATTTATGCGTGAAAAAGAAAAGCTATCTTCTCATTTTCCATTTGATTTTGCAAGGAAAACATTGGGACTTCTGAAGATCCATGTATGGTCAACATTGGCAAATGTTGCTCACCTAAAGAGAAAAGGAAGTTTGTTTATATGCTTAAAAAGTACTCGATGTGCTTTGCCTACTCTTACGATGAGCTCAAATCTTTTCAACTAAAGAAAATGCATCATTCCATTCCTCTCAAATAGATGCTAAGCCCTTCGGGAAGAAGAAAAGACCCTATAATCCAAATATTGCTGATGTTATCAAGGAAGAGTGAAAAGATGTTGAATTCTAAAATCATTTTCCCCATTCACCACTTAGCATGGGTGGCCAACATTATACCACTCAAAAAAAAAATGGGGAGATCAAAATATGTGTAGATTTCATAAATTTAAATCAGGCATCTCTCAAGGACAATTACCCTCTTCCAATCATGGATCATATCCTATAAGAAGTTACTGGATCTGAGATGCTCTCTTTGCTTGATGGATTCTTAGGGTATAATCAAATTAAAGTGGCCGAAGAAGATTGTAGCAAGACGGCTTTCACAACTCCTTGGGGCACTTTTGCTTATAGCAGGATGCCTTTTGGCCTAATCAATGTGGAGCCACCTTCCAAAGAGCCATGGACCTGGCTTTCAAATATCTCAAGCATTGCATTGTCATATACCTTGATGACTTAACCGTGTTTTCAAAGAAGATAAGTGAGCATATCTTCCACTTGGAGTAGATTCTTACAAGATGTAGAAAACATGGCATTTCTCTAAATCCCAAGAAGTGTATCTTTGGAGTCACAAAAGGCAAGCTGTTGGGACACATCATGAATAAGCATGGAACACATATTGACCCTGACAGGGTAAATTTTATTCAAGCACTATCTCTTCCCACCAGCAAGAAAGGAGTGCACTCATTCTTTGGGAAGGTAAATTTTCTTCACCACTTTGTCCCAAAATTTTTGAACTAACAAAGCATATCACCTCTATGATGAAGCCTCAAACAAATTTCAAATGGAGTATTGAAGGAAAATCAGCATTTGAAGAAATCAAGAAGGCCATTGCCAAAGCTCCAATGTTGGTATCTCCATATTTCAACAAGGAATTCATCATGTACTATTATGCCTCATAGCACACTCTTTCTACTTCCTAGTTCGAAGAATGTTGATGGATTAAACACCTATTGCTTTCATGACTGCCCCTTTGAAGAAGCATGAACTAAATTACAATCAATTGGAGAAGCATGCATACACAGGGGTCAAGGCCATGAAGAATTTCAAATTTTACATACTCAACTGTCACACCGTGTGATGGTCCCCAAACGTGCAATCAAGTCCATTTTGACACAACAAGATCCCATAACCAAAAGAGGAAATTAGATTACAAGGATCCAAGAGTATGACCTAGAGATTAAGCCCTCTAATCTGGTTAGAGGAAATGGTTTGTGCAAGTTGATTGCTGAAGATGAATCTCTCAAAGTTCAGCTTGGAGAAAGAGATGACACTTTCCCAACCTACTCAGAAGATTGCCCACAAGTTCTCTTTGTGAACACTACAGAGGAATGGATGCGGAGACATCAATTTAATTTTTTTTTACCTATGGGGACTTCCCCCTCATTTATATTACAAGAAATGAAGAACTCTCAGTGAAAAGCAGCCAAATATGTGATTTGGAATCATGCACTCTAAAAGAAAGGGATATATGGTTGTTTTCTCAAGTGTGTTGACAAGGAACAACAAGAAAAACTCCTCAAAGCCTATCATGATCAAGCTTGTGGTGGACACTTTTCAGCCATGGTGACTGCCCACAAAATTCTCAAAGGTAGATATTATTGGCCTTCTCTTTTTGCTGATACTCAGAGTGGGTTTCTAAATGCAAAGCATGCTAACAATTTGTTGAAAACCACGATTAGATGCATTGCCTCTCGTGTCTATGATTATTGAAGAACCATTTCAACAATGGGGGTTGGACTTCATTAGCGTGTTGAATCCCCATTCAAGTGTTGGGCATACTTATGTGCTCACTACCATGGACTACTTCACCAAATGGGTGGAAGCCATTCCAACCAAACAAGCTAGTTCTGAAGTAGTTTGCGGTTTCATCAAAGAATACATCATTGTCCATTTTGGGGTGCCTCAAAATATTTGATGGACAATGCTACTTATTTCTCTTCAAGGAATTGATAGAATTCTATTATGGCTTGTGGATTTCTCTTTCTCATTATTCTCGACTACTATCCTCAAGGGGATGGTCAAGTTTCAGTCAAGCAACAAAAATATTGTGACCATTATCCGCAAGCTTGTTGATGAGAATCAGAAGAATTGGCACAAAAAATTATATGATGCATTATGGGCTGATAGGATCACTCCTAAGAAGGCAATAGGCATGTCACCTTTTCAGCTACTATATGGAGTTGAAGCAGAGATTTCTATTACAATTGAAATGCCAGCTCTCAAGTTTCTTCAAATAGTGGAAGACAGCCAATACAGAGATTCAATTGACAAGAGGATCCTTTTCCTTGAGAATCTAGAAGAGAGTAGATCCCAGGTATTGGACAGAATCAAAGAACATCAGTTGAAAGTGAATAAGATCTTTGATAGAAGAGCCAAAGCAAGGGAGTTCAGAGTTGGAGATTGTGTCCTACTTTGGGGCAAGAGAAGAGAACCAAAGGGCAGTCATGGAAAATTTGATTCTTTTGTCTGGGACCTTTTCAAATTCTTGGAACTTGTGGTGAGAATGTTTTCTCCTATCATACTTGGATGGGAATCCATTAGGATTTCCTAGAAGTGGGAAATATTTGAAGTGATATCATCAAGTGAAAGTGAGTTATCTATCACCTTGTAGCATAGTTTTTTTTTTTCCTCTTTTGTTGTGTGTTTTGTTTTTCCTTTTCTATTTTGGTGTGTTTTTAGTTTTTGTGTCCTCTTCTTCCTTCTTGATTTCCTATGAAGTTGTACATGACTTTGCAAGGTCTAATGGATAAGGCACTGGTCAACGTTATATGTTTTAAAACTTGAGATTCTAGATCCTCATGTCATGTCTTCGCCTTGCTCAATCCATGCCATGTCCTCGAGCTAGAGCCAGCCGTTGTCTCCAAAAATTGCTTTGTGTTTTCACAACCAAATTTGAATTTTTGTGCCCAAGCCAAGTTTGTGGATAAGGGAGATAGAAAATCCTCGCCTGGAGCTATTTTTGATCCCTCTTTTGCTCATTTTTGGAAATGCTCCATCTCCCAGGACTATGCGCAAAAATTATTTTGCAACCTCCATTTTGGATCAAATCGGCTCATTTTCTCTTTGGCCTGGGTCATCAAGTTATTATTCTGCCTATTTTCTTTTGGTTCATGAAGAAAAATAAAAAAATGAACTCAAAACATGGAAGTTCTCCTTCTCTATATTTTTTACAGTTGGGATGACTAGCATCCTTCCCATCAAATTTCAGGCCCAAATGAAGATAGATACATGGACAAATCTCATTGGATGGGGAAGAATGGGCTTTGTGGCAAACTTATCATTTTTTCATTTTTGGAAAAAGGGTGACTTTCCCCCACGGACCCACGAGCCCGAAGCAGAGTGGTGTAAAGAATGAGGTCTAAGGCCCGCAACCAATCAGGCATGGGCACATGGTCATGGTTGAAAAGTCAAAGCGGAGGCAGACCTTTGGCGGGACTTCAATTTTTAGCTCTTGAGGTCAAAAAAGGTTTAAGGGTTAGCTTATTTCCCGAGGCCTGCAACAAATCAAAGAGTGCCACATGTCTTAAGCTAGGCGGAGTGGCGGGGGGCACATAGGTAAATTTGTCCACTTAGATTCCCATAGTGTTGGCCTAAAATCCATAAATTTGTCCACAAGACAAATTTTCTCACCAACAACCCTTTATCACCATTTTTCAATAACCAATATCACCAACAAAACACGTGCTCCTCTAGTACTTAAAGTATTTTTAAATATTCAACTCCTCCAACATGTTCTTACTTTCCTTCTACCCCACACTAATTATATGTGCGGTCCTCTATGTATAAACTCAATATATAGTAATCAATAACTTATGCACAAACACGTATTTTACACAAAGCAATGAACTAAATTGACAAAGCATAGTAACATTGAAAGGAAACACATAGAAAGGAATGCATGAAAGGAAATCTAATATAAATGGAAATATTGCCTTATTATAAACACCAAGAAGACTTATTTATAATAGGGCTTCAACCTATTCCTATTGAAATAACTAGAAAACCGAGTCCCATCCAACGCCAGTAACTAGAAATCACCTGAATCAAGTATGTAAGTCACAACATATGGTCCCAACCAATACACTTGGAACTTTCCAAGATGGCGTAAAAATTTTGAATCATATAGAAGAACCATCTATCTAACTTTAATCTATTTTTATTCTTAATATTTCTATTGTGTCATGCCTTTTGCCTAGCATTTTTTTTCTTTTGAATCCATCTAGCAATGTCGCACCTCTCATCCAACTCCATCAATTTTCTATGTTCTCTTAAAGTTCCTATTCATCATCTAGCCCTCTCGTGCATGCAATATGCAGAGAGAAGGTAACATAAATTCCACCAATAAAACAACCTCCGCCCTAAACACCAACCGAAAGGGTGTGGCCTTATTCAACCTCTTGTAGGTTGTCTGTATGCCCAAAGTACAACAGAGAATTTATCATCCCATTATTTCCTTCCAACATTAGAAATCTTAGTCAATGTATGTCCCAATATATTTTTTGAAGGATTCAATAGTTCATTGGCTTGGGGTGTAGACTCAAAGTGGATATCCATACCTGCTGATTATATTCTCCCATAAGAACTTTTGCCATGTAATCCTTTGTAGAGAACCGATTCTCGCCCACTTGAAAGATAATTTGTACAAGTTCTAATGTAGCGCGATCTAGTCCTACACGCGGGTGGGAAAATAGGACCCACAAAGTAAATTTCTCATTTTTCAAGAGGTTCCACACTTGTAGTAGGCCTTAAGGCATTTCATCTTTATACCCAAGCTTCCCAAGGCACTAACAATGATCGCATGCCATGACATACTCTTTACAATCCTTATACAATGTTTCCCACCATAGGTTAGCCAATAAAATCTTGCACGTATTAGCATCTCATGCATAATGTCCACCAACAATTCCCTCATGAACTTCCTCCATAAGAGCTTTAACTCATGCTCAAGTAGACACCGCACACAAAAATCATCCCGAGCTAACTTGAATAAATCTCCACTTGATCAACATATAAGGCGTGGCACGTGTGGCAAGTTGTTTCTTTTCCAAATATTTCTTACCTTTAGGTGCCACACCTGTACACAAAAATACAACAATATCCTCTAAGTCAGTGTGGCACGTAGTTCAATCTAAATGATTATGCATCCAAATTGTGTCCTCAATGCTCTACACATCCTCACCGAGGTAATCCTTGACAAATGATCAGCTCTCATACTCTTTCCTAGCTTTACCACAACTGTAAAGTCAAATTCCTAAAACAAGAATCCAACGACATATGCACCCCTACAAAATGGGCTTGTTCACTAAGTACTTAAGTGCCATCTGATCTGTATAGAATATAAAGGGATGTTCCAAGTATTTTCTAAAATTATGCATTGCGTAAATCATGGATAAGGATTTGTGCTCTGTAGTTTTATAATTCTACTCACCGGTGGTGTCATTTTCTTGTTCTAAAAAAATAGGATGATCAACAATCTCATCCCTAGGTTTTGCTAACATTGCACCAATGGTTATGCTAGAGGAATCAACATGCACATGAAAATTATTATCCCAAGAAGGAAATATTAAAATGGGCACAAAAGTAATCCTTTCCTTCAATGTCTCAAACGTGCACTGTTGCGCTTCACCCCAATGAAACTTTCCCTTACTCTTAAATAATTCCTCTAAGGATGTGACAATCCTAGCATATAACCTTTGATAACCTTATTGTAATAACCTATGTGCCCCCCAAGAATTTGTGTACCTCAATTTGGTTAGTAGGTTCCTCTAAGCCCAAAATAACAACCTTAGTAGGGTCTACCAACGAGCCTTCTTTACAGATAATATGTCCCAACAGAGTCCCAAAGGGTGTAGCAAAAATGCACTTCTTAATGTTTAGGGAGATGCTCAATGGCATCTCTCAAACATAAGTCTTAAATTATCAAAATGATATTTTACTAGCCCATAATCTATCCAATCATCTAAGTAAACCTGCGAAAACTTATGAATAAAGTAATGGAATACTTGCACAACAATGCGTAAAAAGATTGCAAGTACATTCTTCAATCCAAAATCCATAATCGTGTATGAAAAATTCCCCACTCGGTGGTGTGAAAGTTGTCTTTTCCTATCTTCTTTAGTAATCCTCACCTAATGATATCAAAAAAATCATCGGTGAAGGAATATATCTCATGCCCCGCAACGCCTTCCAAAATTTCCTTAATAAATGGTATGGGAAAGGGATCTATTACACATGCAACATTAAAATCCCTATAATCCACACATATTTTTATCCTTCCATCTTTCTTTATACTGATCACCATAAGATTGACCCACTTTGACTCCTCAATGGGCTCAATGATTCTATACTTCAACATTATATCAATATATTCCTTTACCTTGATGCCCATATTAAGATTCATCCTATAAGGCCTCTTCCTAATTGGGTGTGCCATTTCCTTTAACTTGATCCTCATCTCACCCAAAGAGTGATGTACCCCTTTCAACTCATGATAACCTCTATGAAATAAGTCCTGGAAGTCACACAATAGTTCAATTATGTTTACAACCTCTGAGTCAAACCAATAATCACCAATGATGACCTTTTTAGGTTTTGTATCTGTTTCTAATGTTGACATTTTTTGTATTCATAGGATCATGATACACACGCGCATTCTCATTTACACTATTTAAGACCTCACGTGTACCCACAGTATGATCAAAATCTATATTTTCCACTTCCTCATCATAGATCATGAAAACCAAATTTCCTTTCTCTTTTTCTAGGTAGGCACACCCAAACTATTCTTCATTTGTCTCTCCTTCTTCAAAGCGCACCTCCAAATCTAACTCACCTAGTAATTCTTGAATAAGCTCTTCAAAGATTTGCACTTATCTCCCATAGTTAAGCACTTCATAATCTATAAGGCCTCATTCACTGGAGGTTTAGTAGAAAATAGTCAAAGGTCTTAATCATATTTGTAGTTAATTCTTGCTAATTCCTTGTTTCTCTTTTCAATTCCATATAAACATACCATGCGCACACAGCCACACACAAGAGAAGTAGAAATTGTGTACCCAGTTGAAGGTGGTAAGGCCTTTTCCCCCTTTGTCTAGAGTCTCTCACACTTCGAATGTGATGCAAAGTTGCATCCTTCCCATGAAATTCACATGTCTTAGTAGGTGCATTGCTCTTAAGAAATCTTGTATAGAAGGTGATTCTCACCTCTCACCACTCTAAAATACTATCCCTATATGTAGTCCACTAGTGTGTTGTTGTCCCACACAAGATATATATCAACATATTCATTATTTCCACTTGATCTATCAATTGGGCTTCCATAGCGCACATAAATACATCAGGACTTCCTTCACTAGTGTACCTTAGTACCTGGTTACTGCCTAAGTGCCTAACATAATGTGGCATGATTACATGAGTTACTGCACTCTTCATCTCATTCCTAACCATTTCATAAGTCCCATGTTCCCAGTTGTCACAAGAAATGCTAGTTATCACTCATAGACTATGCATCATCCCATTGAACAAATCCTTCCTTTAATGGCTCAAGTACTTCAGGATCTCTAATGGTGCGTACATAAAAATTTTTCAAATCTTCTTCACTCAAGGGTTCTACATAAGTTACAACTTTTCCATCTGTCAAAGGGATGATCACATGCTCCTCTTTGTTCTCAAAACTTATGTAACCCTTATTAAAGCACAAATCAACATTATTTGTGTAACACCAAGGGCACCCAAGTAAAGTTGGAAAATTGTTTGCTTTGGCAAGTGCCAAAACCTCAAAGTCCCTAGTAAACTTGGCCCCTGTATAGTAATAGTGGAATCCTTTAATACTATAATGGGTGTGGCTTTACTCATGTTCTCCATATATAACACGTTTGAAAATGGTTGTAATGGTAGCCTCCCCATCTATTCCACGTATCCAAGAGAGTACATTCACCTCTGCACCTATATCAATCAAGATATTACTCAATAACTAACCATTGACAAACGCATTCAAAGCAATCTCTTTGTTTCATAATCAAGACAATGAGGAGGTAAGTTTGCATGTAATATCTATCTCTCATGTTCAAATCCAACATGCAAAGTGTCTTCTCCCTTAACCATTCTCCTAACAATGCATGATGTTCTCTTGGTGCAACAAGTTATAAACCTCCTTCAAGTCATCAACATATTTATCAGAAGCTCTAAAACCTTATCCTGCTCAAGCTTTTGTGACTACTCCTTCAAGCATGGTATCTCACCTGTAAGTTTCTAATAACCTCCATAATTTCTTGATAAACTTTCTTCCGATGAGAAGGATCTAGATAATTTTCATGCAAGTACCTCCTATTTTGTAATAATAGATTTCTTCTTCGAGTATGACATACGTGCATAGCCTCAATGTGTGTAGTAATCAAAATAGGTATTATCTCAAGATCGGGATCTAACTTCAACATCCACTTGATCTTCCATGATGTGTTGTACTCTAACCATTCCTACGCCTTATCCTAGTTGCTCATATGCTCGTACAAATCTGGGCATTCCTCAAACTTGTGACCCTTTCCACACTAAGAGAAAATAATGTTATGAGGGCATTCGTGCTTATAATGATCAAGGGATCCACATGTATAACATGTTCCTCATGGGAATTCACCTCTTCCACCACCGACCTCGGCCTTTGAATCCTCCATGGTAACCTCTACCTCTACCACCTCCATCAAAGTGCCCTTCATTGTGATTATGATCATGATGTTCACCTTGTTCCTTGGAATTATTTGCAGCACTATTCGACACACACCAGGTTTCAATGACATCATGAATCGATAATTAATCTGCAATTCTCAAAAGATTATCATGATTGGTATACTTACAAATCTTATAATAACATGACATGTTCTTCCTTATCACGTGCTGCAATAAGGGGAACCTACTTGAATCATGATCCAAGTGATAGATATCACAATCCAACAACATGGCATGCACCGTTTTACGAGGGAAACTATCCTTGGTATGTCCTTCCACCTCGCAATCCATACACCAAATACCACTGTGTGTCTCATGGGCTGAATTAGATGACAATTTTTCTAGCTTTTTTACCATAGATGCAATCTGAGCTTCCAAAAATTGGCTAACTCCAGTGTCTATGCTCCCAACTACCTCAACACGTAAAGCTAATTTAAGTGCCATGCTCGGATCTATAAAATAATTGTGTGAGAGAGTGCCTCTTGAAAGGTGTGATCAAGCATCCAAAAACCATTGAGCATGTTGATTGGGGTGAATATAATAAGATAACTTTGATAGAAAAGTTTTAAAGCGTGCATCGTACTCCCTTACACTCTCATCCATGCCCTACTTAATTTCCTTCAACACACTGATGCTCTTCCATTCAAACTCAGGTATATAGAACTATGCTAAGAAGGCATCACACAACATGGTGTAGTTGACACAAGTCTGGTTTAGATCATACTTCATGTACCAACTATGTGTGCGCCCTTACAAATTAGTAGAAAATTGACTTTCCTTACGCTCAAGGGATGTGATTCCCTTAGTGCACCATAGTATCTCAAACATGTGCACATGCTCAGTTGTATCTTCAATTCCTTTGTATTCTAATAGGCAAAGAGACATATCATAATACACTTGTTGGGGTTGGTGCGGACCGTGCCCACGTGATCCGAACTTGTATTACCTCTTGAGTTTCCTCCACCTCTAGAACTACTAGATCTGCTAGATCTCGAACCTCTCGATCCTCCTAATCCACCCCATGTAGTGGGTACCAAACTAGAGGATGTGTTGCCTTGTGTTCCCACTTTTGTGATAAATTGAACACCCATAGTGTGTGAAGTTTTGCTACTTATAGGTGTATTACCAATGTTCTACACACCCACATTCTATGCAGATGATGTGCCAAAAACTATACCTCTATCTGGACCCCCAAATAAAAAAGATGACATCACCTCCCATAGATGAATGTGCTACATGATTAGCTCATGTACTCAAAGGAAAATGAAAGCTACCTGTCGCTAATGAAGTACCTACACTAGTTTGATTATTAATAACTGTCTCAGGAACTAGAACACCAAGCGCAAGGGCTAGGTTGTTAGGTGGGATATGATGTGCACCCACAACTCTTAATCATTCTTCATCAGACATGCTCTCATCAAAAATCTGGGGTTATTCTCTACCGCTCTTGCTTAAATGGGAGAGTATTGGATGCTCGGGTTCCACATTCTCTCGCACGTGAACCTCAAATTCTTCACGCATCACCTATCTCCACAACTCCATAGACTCCTCAATGTCGCGCTTCCTCTCCAATTCCCTCTCCCATGCTTTATTATACCTAAGACACCTTTCTTCTCTCTATCTCTCTACCAATAGGTTAGGTTTTCCATCTTTCACCATACTGCTCCTACCCCCCGCGCATGGTGGGTTTTAGCTAGCCATAGGTCACTCTTCCAAATCCATGTTTACTATCAATATCTTAATTGCTAAAGGGATAACATGTAAATAAGATCCTATGAGTTCATGCAATAACTTGAACTCAACAAACTCTAGACAAAAATAAGTAGACACATCATACTCCAATATATAACTATTTAAAACACCACCCACCAATGATCTATAATGCGCATCTAAGTCATATCGGCATCATGAAGATTCTTTAGTCTTCCTACATCCAAACAAGTGCTATATACCTCAAATTCCTCTTCGATGCGTACTATACCATCCACTCATATAGATCTATAGGAAAATAGGAAAAGAATGTATCATAGAGCTTATGATAAAGGTTATGTTCAACCCATGTGTGTGCATCAAATTCAGGTCCAATGTTAAATCTATGAGAAAAATCTTCCTCTAAATTATCTACCCAATCCTTAATACAAGCCAAGGTCAACCGTACAAATTCATCATGCAACATCCTTGCAAACAACATAAAAATAGGTCCTAGAAATGGAACCAAAATGTAATCTTCTATTTTACCAAATATCCCAAGGCGTGCTGACACATCACTCAGCCTTAATCGAGCACTCACCCAAAGCATACAAGGGTACCAGTTCCCTCTTTTACGGAATTTTTTTAAGGAGTTAGCATGATAAGCACACATATCTTCCAAATCCATAAAAAACATGTAACGATAAACCATAAATAGTTCTATATCTTAACCATAGTGCATAAAGAATCGACAAGAACTAATATCATATTCACCATACAAGATCCATCCATAGTAATATCAATAACCATTATCCAACCACATAGATCCATTGTATTAATCACTGTAAAACACATAAGCTAAATACATACATAAAAGTATCATTATAGGTCATGCACGCTCGTAAACCAATAACATAACACTAACAAAACATGGATCCCTAAATTGTGCAAATCAATACATATATAGGAGTGGGGACTTTCCCTTCACCGCCTATGCATCCTCAAAATAGGTTGCATGCTAAGAATAACTATGCATTGCTTAAAAGATATGCATAGAGCATGAAATATCTTCTAACAAAGATAACAATAGAGCATTATCTTTCCACTTGTCCCAAAATAATATCTTCTAACAATAGATAATCTATAGATAACTTCTCCCGAATCTTCATACTCTAGTTTGAATTGCTAATTCCGGGCTCGAATAGATTCCATCCCTAATATTAGCTCAAAACATTTCATGTCGCTTATCTTTCCACTTGTCCAAAAATACTATAGCCTTACGAAGCCTCTTCTAAAAATTTTACGTCTTCATACTCCCAATTCTTAAGGCCCAACATTCATCAAATCATCATAAATAATTGCACAAATCCCAAAATTCAATTGCTTGCTGAATTCATCTTGAAAAGAGAGAAAAATCCAAAAAATAGACCCTTCCTACATGGAAAATCCTATCTTGAGTATCGCTTGTCTACGCTATTTCTATATTCAACATCATGCCCAAAACTAGAAGTCCTTTTTAGATCATTCTATTCCATTTTTTGAAGCAATTCTTGATCACCCTTTTACACTTTAATCCCACCCTTGAAAAATATCCCCTATATAAACCTAGATTATACTATCACCCATGCACACACTTACCATATTCCCATTTATTGATGCATAGTGCATTTCTTCTACAATTTTTACGCAAGTGCATGATCCAATACTTAGCCAATTCTTAAGGCCCAACATTCATCAAATCATCATAAATAATCGCAAATCCCAAAATTCAAAAAGGTAAGAAAAGTGCTTACAAAATATCATCTTGAAAAGAGAGAAAAAATCACAAGCATTAAATGATGTATAAAATAGCCTTTAAGTGGCCAAAGTGCTTATAAAATGGTACACCAACAGCCATATCGCATCGCGCATGGGTAGTTTTGTATGGGGAGTTTTTGATGAGAAAGAAGAGGTGTGCAGGACAAGGTTTACTTGTCCACACACCTTCTAAACCTTATGCCCGTCATAAAGGCTGAATTCGAGTTTACCATAAATGGAAAACTTTCTAATCCAAAAAACATGGGTCTAACATCCCCCCAAAAAATCTAGAAAGGGGTTAATTTAACAATCCAACTTACAAGTTAATTAAATTAAGTTATCAAAGATAAACAAACTAGTCAATCTAAAGGTTAAAAATAAAAGGAAATTAAATTTAAATCAAGGAATAAAAACAACATTCAAAACTAAGGTCACTTTTACACAATAACATTCCCCAACCAAATTTCGAGCCCGAGTGACCCATTGTTGGCCAATGAGCCCCATGTGAGTTAGTCCCCCTTCATCCTCTTTTGTTTGTTTTATTTTTTTTTTATTTTATGGTTTTAATCTCTTGAACACATGTTTGTCATTTGCACACTCAACAAACACATCATACCCACCTCTAAATGAGATTTATAAAAAATTAATTTTTAACTATTGCACAAACACACACACATCAAACAAGTACACTTAATTCACACACACACACACACACACACACACACACACACACACACACACACACGTATATATATATATGTGTATATATATATATATATATATATATATATATATATATATGATCTACATACATTTGCATTATCAATCAAGCTCACCATAATTCCCAATAGAACATGAAAATTAACTCACTTGCATCAAATATCCATTGTTATTTTCTATTCATCATTCAAACCACACACACACACACACACACACACACACACACACACACATCAAATTCTAACAGTTAACTTTTGTCAATAAGTTTCCATAACATAACAACTACCAATCTAATTCATGTTTGTAATCCAAATCAAAATATACGCAATTCACAATCATGCAACATTAACCAAGTATATCTATCAAAACAACAATATGTTAATATGTCATGTTGTATCCATGTTAGGAGGTTCATAAGGTCGACACCATGTGCCAACTCAAAACATGGAAGGATCCATATGACGTATTCGATAATACGGGAGGAAATATATCTAAACAATGTTTGAGGGAAGTTGGCACTACAACAGGGGTTTGAAAACTTGAAGACTTTTTAATTTTTTCTTTTCATTTTTAGGTAAAAACCCTAAGAAATACCACTATGATGGAAAAAATGAAATTTATTCCAATTTGAAAGCAAGGTTTTCATTCTTACAACCCTCGAGGCTAGGCTTGAACAACTTTTATAGTAGAAAAAAATTGCACAAATTGTTGCTCAAATAACACTTTTAATGAAATTGACTAGATTTATTTAACAACGATGATCATATAACCGAGCACAAAATATAGCAATAAAAATACTTCAAAAATATAATAGTATAATAAAACATGTACTCAATATTTAATAGGCAACAAAACAAAATATATGACTTGGCCACTTTAAGGGGGAAACATCTACTAGCTTATAATACTAATAAATATAAAATTATGATACAAGTAATAGTCCACACCTAGTATACTAGGCTATGTTTAATACATACTATGTTATTTACAAGTCATCTCTACATATCATAATACATGTAATGGGTTAAGGGTGTAGTAGAGATATAGTGGGAATATATAATATCCATAGAGCTAGTTGTAAAAAAAAGAGTGAGGATTTCTTATTATAATTAATAATACCTAAAGTGAAACGTTTCTTATTCAAATCAAGAACAAAGCGTATCATTTCATATATATAATATAGTTAGGTTTTTTCCAAAAATTTGGATGAGTTAAGGTTTGACCTATGCGTACTTCATATTTACATACACCTTATATACAAACTTGATTAATAACAACTCATTTATGTACTCAAATATTAGGCCAAGGGGGAACTATCTATAATTAGGCCTTTAAACATATATTGTGATTAAGCGTTGGGATGATGGAGAAAAATATTTTATTAGTGAAATATATAACTTAGTTTAAACCATATATAACTAAAACTTATGTATAATTACATTATAATGATCGCACAATAAAAATATGTAAAGTATGGAGATGTTGAGGATGTATATAGGGATAGAAGCACTTAACATAATTCACTATGTTGAACTTTTCACCTTTTAAATTTCTTCCCCTACTATTCAATAAAAAATTGTAGTACATTTATGGATCATTATTATTGTTATGATCATAGTGTATCACAAATGATAGGCGAGGGTGGCGGTGATGTAATTTATTTATATTGTTATATTTTAGGTGTCTTACAATGGTTATTAAGAGTGGCGGTGATGGACTCTCATTTTTAAAGTTATTTAACATCATTAAATAAGAAATCAAATAATAATACAAATACTAATCAATGTCAATAATCCAAGATAAACACCTTAAGATTAATATATTTCCAAATGTATTTAAAATATCTATACTAATTATAACATTAATGAAATTAAAAATATCATGTTTTCAATGAGTGTAACATGTTTTTGGTATTTTCTATTAATTAGTTAATAGAGAAAAAGACAACATGAGGTTGACATGTGGATCATGGATATTATTTTAACATTGATACTAATAAATAGTATGTGTTTTTTTCCTTTTGAGTTCATTTTTCGGGAAAGGTTTCATTTTCATATTGTTTGAATTTATATTTCTCTCTAACAATGGATGTTTTATTGTTTATAGCACTTTTGGTATGGTAACAATGTATATACTGCAGCTAAATATGCTCTAAAATGACTTAGAGAGTCTCTAAAGATTGAATTGATGCCTTACAACATCCGCGTTACCATTATCTATCCTCGACTTGTGGAAAATCCCATGCTTGATATTTGTAAGTAGATAAAATATTGTTTAATGGAGTATAACGCCCAATTTTTATTACCTATATGTTTTTCTTGTTTAATAAAAGTATAACATTGTTTTTATCATTGATGTATGATCAATAAAATGCGAGTGAACATGATGAAAGTTTTTTCTTATATCTAATTTTTTTATAGGTGGTATAGAGAAAGAGAAATAAATATTGGAAATAGCCAAGGCTATCCATTTATATAATTGCGATAGAGCTGCGAAACCTGAAGAAGTTGCAAGATACACATTAAAGGCAACAAAGAATGGAACTTTTATGGTCACAAGACAATTTAGTGGGCTTGTAGTGTCCACATACTCACGTGGACCAATGCCTCAGTAAATTCATTTGGAAGGTCTTTCACCGAATTGATATTATATATCCCTATTAGATTATTCACTTTCTTATCTATTTGGTATGTTTATTATATATGACAACAAAGCCATATTAAGAGAAAATAAATATAAAACAAATAACCGTTGAATCTAGTTATGATAAGGATTCTAGTTCAATTCAAGGGAGAGATACAATATCCTCTCATTAATTATTTTTTAAGTCCTATAAAATTCCAAGCCAACTATAAACAAAACAATCATTAAGTTTCATATCTTGTATAAATAAATTTATTTTTATGGAGAATTTCAAATGACTATGTTATTGCCACATCAATACATTATTATATTATACTTTGATTTGATTTTATTATTGTTACGATATGTTTTGAGAGTGAGAAACATATTATTACTTGATTGATTTAACGGTATATGATATTGAGGTTTTGTATTTCATTTTGATCACTATTTATATGATTCTTATATTTAATTTTAGTTGATTTTTATTATGTGAAATGGATAATGCATTAGGTACTCTTGTCTATTTTTGCATAGATTTTTTATACTTTAAGAAAGGGTATTGGGGAGAGGGAAAAAGTTACAAGAATGAGTAAGGATAAAGAGATTTCTATGCATGTTTCAAAGGTGCATGAAAAATAGTGTAAACCATAAGTTACAATCAATATTTTTTATTTATTGTTTAGTGATTTTACTAAGTTTCCCCTCATGTGAGACAAACTGGTCATATAGTCTCATTTTGATCATAATAGGAATTACACACTCTCACTATGGTGAGAAGTGCAATGCCACTTTTTAGCACTTGTGTGGTGTATTATCACTTTGCGACAATGTCATTCTCATTATCGTGTTTAGGTAGTTATTGAGGTTTTCTTGATTGTGTTAACATACTTGTTCTTAAAATAACTAATTTAATAAAATTGTATTAATGAGGAAAAATTAATTTATTGTGGCTTGCAAAAATAGGTAATTTGTTTTTTTGGGATACTTTGGGCTTGACGATGTTAATTAGCCTTGCACATCTATGTTTTATTTTCCCTACCAATTCCTTATTTCTCTCACCTTATTTCCTTTCCTATGATCATTGTTTCCTCTATGTCTAGGCTAAGCCATCGAGTAGCCCTATGTTCTATACATCTACCACCACGGTGTAGTCGAACTTATTGCTTTGTGAGTTCATACTATGATTTGAATGGATTTTAATTATATGCACCTTGATAATATCCATAGGATGCATGTAAAACTAACTTACCTTAATAAACTAACTTTTGAGCACCAAGATCATTTGATTTTTCAACTCGATAAGTATTCCAAACTTTCTTGCATTGTATTCGGAGCTCATCAAGCTATGCATGTATTGTCGTGTCAAAAATTTCCACCATTTTGAAAATTTTTACCTTGTAATTTTTTTCTCCCAATGTTTTCCTTCATGTTTCCCTTGAGTATTTCTTGTCTTGGTTCACATTTTATAGGTTTTCCCACTCCTTGTGTAAGTTTTCCACTCTTGGAAATTTCTATCATGGTGAATAAATTCAAGTGTTTTAATCATTGTTGGAATGTTTCAGTTATTTTAGAATCCACCTTTCTATTAATATAAGTTTATAAGTTACGCTAATCCCTCTCCTACATCATTCGGTTCATAGAACACATCCATGATTCATTTTGGAGCTAATTGGTTATATTCTTACATTGGCCTTACACTTTATGTAATTTATTTCTCAAAGGAACTCCCATGTGTTCTTTTGAACTTAATTTTCTCTTAGAAGGATTTTGGGAAGTAATTTTGCACTTAAAATTTCCTATAACATGTCCCTCATGCATTTTTACATGATTCATGTGCTTAAGTTACCAAAAAGTGCACTTTTGGAGTGAAATGCATTAGTTGTATTATAATTTGATATTGACCATACACTTTTCAATGTTCATTTTTCTTTAGTTCATTCTCCCATGTTCTTTTCATTTATCATGATCTAATTTTTTTAGGAATGTGTTGGCAAAATAATTTTTTAGGTGGGAGAATTATGGGATTTCACCAACACTTTGGGACTAGGTCCCTCTGATTAAATGGGGAAGCTCTATTTATTGAATGAAAGGAAACAAATATGAAATAAAATAATTTCTAGGGGTGGCATGTAGACCAGGGATCACATAGGAATACCTTCCTAATCCTATAACAAATGCTTGTGGAAATACAAGGGAAGAAAATATCTTAGAGAGAGAAATAAGAAAGGGAATATGAGGGGAATTTTAATAAACAAATAACATAGTTGAGTTCATTTCATTAAAATAAGAATATTTCACTTGCATCAATTAGAAGAAACCATTCACATAGAAAGAGGAAAAATCAACAAGAAACACAAAGTTTTATTGTATCATGTTGCACAATTTACAATTCTCATGGAGTATAAGTTGAGATGGAGATAAAATAACACTAGACAAGAGAATAGAGGAAATGAAGGAACTTGTTCCTAGAAAGACAATGGGAGCTAATAAACAAGAATTAACCATCCCTTTACAATGAAAATATCATATCCTTTATAGCCTTACAATTCAACTCTTCATCTACCCCCACATGCCTCTTCATGTCCTTATTCAACTTGTGACTCTTTGTCTTCCTAGGATGTGAGAAAATAAGTCCCCTTTTTATAAATCAAAAGGGACTTTTACATTTCACCATTAGATTCACTTGAATGAATAAGAAATATTACAATGGTTTCTTAAAATGAATAATAAGAAAGAGGGGAGAGATGAGGAGGAAGAATGAGGAGAAGAGAGAAGAAATTATCCAAAGCATGGATGAATATGCCTCCACCTTCGATGAAGATCCACTCCAAAGAGGTTGAAGATGACACTTGATCCATGATGACCCTCCATTGTGATGTAATGATGAATAAATATGATGAATACCTTTGAACACTATAATCTCTTTGAAAACTCATGAAATGATGAAACTTTGCATCACTTCTTGAACATACCAAGAAGAGGAGCAATGAGCACTTCCCCACTCTACAACATTGCACATTGTGAGCTCATGCCTTGAATGATTGGTCACTATAAGGGGAGGTAAAAATTATTGAATATGACGAGGTAATATTTCCCTCACTTGAACAAGCCTTCAAACTTCCAAGTTCTTGATGCAACTTGAGACCATTTCTGCATAATTCAACCTGATGATCTAGGGCCTTGGGTAAAAGGAGACATCTATTAGATGAGGTGAAGAGAATTATGATCATGCAATGAGTGAAGGTGATATAATTAATAGAACATACTTCAAGCCTTTTATCAATCCATCCGACGAAGTGAGAAACACACTGAGACCAAAATGCTCCATTGTGACCAAAATTGGGAACCGAGAAGGCTCTTCTCCTACTTGAGACACAATGCCATTATCTACCCTTTGAAAACATGATTTTGATATCCATAAAGGTTGAAATTATTTAGGAATGTATGATGAACAACCATGACCATTTTGATATTTTTCTAGACACTTACTATTTTTAGTAAGTTCTTCTTAGGTGACTAGTTTTGGAAATTTCACCAAATTGTCACTTTTGAGCACTTTTCCTCTTGCAGAATGAACTTAGTGTCTTGAATCCATTTTTCCTTCAGACCTACTACCCTTAGTAAGTGTCTTGAATTGGTAATTACTATAAATATACATTAGACATGGGGTTTCAAATCGGGATGAAAATGTTCTCCAAAAATTCTACTTCTCACAGGATGATTTACTCCAATTTTCAAGGGTTTCACTTGTCTAGATATTCTCAAAATTAAAAGTGAACTTGCAAGTCTTAATTTTATTCATTTGATAGGTAAAAATTCAGAAAAATAACATTCCTCCATAACTCCCAATCTAACTATTTTCACGGGGCAATAAAGTTCTCATTGGAAAGATATTTTTTTAGGATCTCATGCTTTGATTTTTAGTTCATTCAAATTTCGCTACTCTCGATATCTAAGGTAGAATTTTTCCATGGATGAAAGTTTAAAATTACCATAAAACATGGATTATGTAATTAATTAGGTCATTTAAACACTCATTTCAAAGGAATTCATGTAGGGGAGCTTCAGTTTGAATTTCATAGAAAACAAAGAAACGAATTGTGGGATATGAGAAAAAGTTTGATTTTGGGCATAGGGTTTCCAAATTTGGCATGGATTTGTTATAGAATAAGTAGAGGGGAAAAAAATTTAAAAATATTTGTAAAAATTCTAAGTGCATTTAAATATTCAAATGTTAACTATGGTTAAGGAAACTCACCCATGGACTTACTTTTAACACTTTTTCCTTAACTTTGGGTTGAGGGCGAGTTGGAACTTGTTAAATGGGTTTGGGAGCCTCTTGTGTCCCTTACCATATTTATCAATGGGATATGAGGTTAAAATTTGAATCATTATTGGAATAAAATTCTATGGGTATAGCCAACATGAAGAGGGGGACAAGTTTGATGAGTCGGGTGAGTTGAAAACAAGACCTAGGAAGATAGTTTGAGTTGGTAAGTAACGAAAGAGGGAAAGCTTCCATGGTGGCACAATGTTTTGCACTTAATGAAATTTTTCATCAGGTGAAAAGTTTGAAAATGTACCATGGGTAAGGGATGTCATAGAGAGGGTGTGGTTGTAAGGCATGAGTGGATAACATGCATCGAACACTTAAAGATGTCACTTAAGTGACGAAAACCCACTTCTCCCTTGGTGGCACACTTTTTAGCATCTCATGAAATTTTTCACCATGTGCAAAGGTGCATCGAGACCCTCCCAAAGTGTCATGGGTCATGTTGATAATGGGAAGTGATGGAGGAGCATTAGAGAATGAGAAGTGTTAAATATCAAATATCCTTCTAGTCATGATATTAAGTTGTTGAAGTGTCCTAGAAGTCTTAGGGAATCAATGTGAGTCATTCTAAAAGGGTGAAAAAGGTTTAAAATTTGAATTTTCCCCATATGTTTTTTCCCTCCAAATTGGGATTTGAAT
Source organism: Taxus wallichiana var. yunnanensis (assembly GCA_018340775.1). Taxonomy (NCBI): domain Eukaryota; kingdom Viridiplantae; phylum Streptophyta; class Pinopsida; order Cupressales; family Taxaceae; genus Taxus; species Taxus wallichiana. The sequence goes on along the minus strand of CM031243.1, from coordinate 600,896,680 downwards.
TTTTAAAATATTGAAAAGGGTAATTTGGCTTGTAAAATTATTAAAAAGGAGGTTTTAATGAGTTTAAAGTGTGAAGAGGTGTCTAGGTGGAGTGAACTAAGTCTTAGGTTGAAGTATAAATCATTGAAATTTCTAAAATAGAGTAAATGTGCCTAAATTTGTGATATGTGGGTATTATGAGTCATTAATAAATGGTTAGGGGTGAGTGTAGTGAGAGGAAAATAGGTAAATTTGAGAGAAAATGTGGTTATGGGTATTCCTCGAGGACTATGAGATTGGGGAAGAAAATTAGAAACATGAAGTTTTGTATAACATATATATTTTAATATGGAAAAAAAAATTGTTTTTGTATAAAAGGACTACGTACATGTTGCATTGTGCAAGTGTTTTTGCATTTTAACTTTGAGAATATTCATTATGATGTGGAATTACATTTTTAGGAGCGTATGAGAGATAAATTCTATTGATAATCTTATTAAAAAGTGATTTGATCCTCTATTTTGTAATTTATTGCTCTAAGTGCACTTGATCTTGTGACTGTGTGTGAGTACATATTTGCAAATATTTTGAATGCATGGTCTTGAGATATTGTATTGAGGCATTTCCTTTTAATAAATTCATGTTGCAAGGATTTTGGATTGAAATATGTTTCCTGAAACTTATTATTGCATGCATGGAAGTCTTGAGAAAACCATACTTCGTTTTGGTATGCTAAGAAAATAGTTGATTTGTGAAATGATGTGTTATGACTATGGAAGTCTTTGTAAAGGATTATTAGTGGATTCTTGATTGATTCCATTACCAAAATATAATTGTACTTGGTGTATTGAGGTTATAATATCATCAAGAGGTGGATGTCATGTGTTGTTTGAGAACATGCATTGGAAGCTTATACCTACAGGTTTGGAGTACAAGAGGTAAGTGATTTGCATATTTTAATGATTCAAGAAGTCCCATTATTAGGGAAAAAAATTTGAAGGAGGTAAGAACAAATCTAGTAAAGGATATTTTAAACTTTGAAAATAAGGTTATCTCATTTTATACCATTTTGTGGTCTCACAAGCTAGGATTGGGTTTTATAATTAGGTTTTACCAAGAATGAGTAGTTGAAACCTATGCATTTCAAATAAAGACTTGAAAATATTTATATATCATCTAAGGGTTGTGTATAAACATATTTGAGTGGTTTTAGGGCCTAAAAAGTCATTAAAAATCCAATATCTTTGATAGTTTGGAAGAAATAGAACTATGTCATAGTTGTTACCTAGGGTTTATTTCGACTCAAAATTGAAGCCATTAAACATTGAAGTTTGACTCAAAATTTGGAATCTATATTTATGAAATGGATATTTAACAAAATTTGAAGGAATTTAGGATTTTCTATGGAGGATATTTTATAAAAAATTTACATTCTTCCTTCACGACTATAACAAAGTGTTGTAAGGTCTAAAAATACTTGATTTGTTGAATTTGGAGCATATTTGTTAAGGAAGACACCCTAAAAATATGCATAGAGAATATTAGGCAAACATGGTATTCAAATATGGTTCAATCTTGAAGGGAAAATGTTTGAGTTGAAATTTAGGAGTGAAGAAATATATAAGAAGGGTTAGAAGGGCTTGAGAACAAGAAAAAGAACAAATGGTAAATGAGGAGAAGATCATGAAGTCGGGCTATAAAATTTACCCTATAACATCTAAGCACAAAAGGGGACTTGAATGTGCAAGTGTTATATTTTAGGTGTGTATATTTTATTTTAAATGTGTAATTACCAAATACTAGGTCTCAAGAAGCATTTGGAGGACCATTTTACTAAAATATTGGTTGAGGATTTCTTTTGCATTGATCATCTTGTAGATTGTTTGCACCTCTAATAAGGCTAAGGAATCAGGTGGAGGGTGATAGTTTGGGCCAAGTAGACCAAAAATTCATTTTTTTCTTATTTTCAAGACTTGTACTTGAAGAATTAATGAAGGAATACTTCAAGAAAGGTAAGAATATCTGAATTTCTTTTGCATATGGTCATTATGAAATTTTTAGGGTACTTTGGTGTGAGATATAGGAACATGGTATCTTGATTGCAAGGTGAATTAAGAGTGAAAGACCAAGTTTTTACATGAGTGAGACTAAAAACAAGATGTATAAAATAATATATTTGATTAATTAAGTTGTCTCTATCTTGATGATTGTTTTAATGTGCATTGGATTTCATAAGGCATCTAGGGGGTCATTTTGACTTATGAGTGCATAACACTCACCTAACCACCAAAGTGACTTGTTAAGTGACCCAAACTCAAAACCTTCCTCTCCCCACCTTGGTGGTGAATGTTTTTCACCTCATTCACCTTTACACTAAGTAAAAATGTGAAAAAGTGCATCCAAGGTGTGAAAATGCGATAGACACATTTAAAACCCCTCCTTCAATAGTAGCTTAATAATAAACACCAGAGAGTGACTCTTTTCCCCTATAGATTCCTTAAGAGTTACCTAGAAAATAATTATATAATTTTAAATCCAAAAGGTATACATAGATCATTAACACAAGTTTCAAGATCCAATTCTACTGAAATTTGAAATTTATCCCTATTTTTTTATTCTGCTCAAGCTCATACGCTAGTGAAAGAGACTGCCACCAAAATAAATAATGATGAAAATGATAACCAATATATTTATAGTGAATAATGAATTTCATATGGTCATATTGGGATTTAAATCAGACATCAAATATTCATATAACTCTTGGAATGCTTATTTGAATCCTAACCGGATCGGGATCTTCATATGTAATGTTGAGCCAATATCTCAAAATCCGAATAATAAATCTTCCAAAAAAAAAAATCAATGTGAAATAGGCCTCCTTATATTTATTATGAGTATATGGTAACTTAAAAAAATTACCCAAGGCTCCTGCAACATCTAGAAAAATCCCACTAGCTCTTTTACTACTTTCATTTCCACTGTATTGTGCTATAAATAGCCCGATGTTACATATCTTGTTATTAAAATTGTTTTGCCTTGAAAAAATTCCTAAAATACCTTATATTACCTCATTTATCTATCACACACTTATTGGATGCATTATATCTTCTTGGTTCATCTCCAGAGGGTGTTTATTAGGTGTAAAAGTCTTGAAAAATAGACCTTTTTGGGTGCTCATGAGCAGCCTTCAAAGTGGATAAAAATGAATCCATGAATTTCTCACCAAAAATTACATGCACATGAAAATAACTAGAAAAATATATTTGCATGTCCCTCTCATCCATGATGGGGTTTACAAAGTCAACAATTGGCTGATTGGCAAGTTTACATTACCCAGTTTAGGGATTTTTGAGTGTGGGCTTAGTTGTCATGGAAATGTTTTTCAATTTTTCATGATATACATTTAGCATGACAATAGATGGCTCTAATGTGGGGACTTTTTTGGTTTAAACAAAGTGAGAACAAAGCAATTAGGAACCTTAAAATCTCAAGACACTAAGAGGACCAATGTCTTATTTGTTGGGCTATAGAGTTATTGCATATCAAGGATGGATACAACAAAACCTCTTTATTGAACAAAAAACGTGAAAAAAACAAAAACACAATGGAAAGGGAAACACACAAACCTATATTCACCTATGGTACATGCGGGGACAAAACACTTTCTTTGAAGCACTTTTATTTTCAAAAGTCACCCCTGATCAATTAAATTGAGTGATGAAGTTTTGTGAAACCATTGATTGGTTCAATGAATTATCCTCCTTTCTCAACTTCTTATGAAAGATAGGTTATTTCATGAGTTACTTGTATGCTTGGGAGGAGTGAGCCTACATGATCCCTTTGATGCTCAAAGCTTCTCTTAGAAATTCCATTGTTCTTACTATCATGGAAATCAGTCTTAAAGTGCAAAATGCTTTTTGTTCACCCACATTGCTCATTTCTCATTTTCCATTTTACTACTACCCTAAGGCTGGTTTTTTAATGGATTTCCTTAATGATTCAAGAATCTCTCTTTCCCACATTCATGCTTAACAATTTTTTGTGAGAAACATTGAATTAATCCTTTTGTTTTATTTCATTATAAGATATTTGGGCATCAAATGAAGAATAAAACATAGCCTCATACCTATTTTGCATGTCGATAGCATGAGCGAAGATGTCAAGACTTATCTTTGGATCTTCCGTGCATTCTACAACTTTCAATATATCTTGTACGAACTCCTTTGAAACTGACAAAATCTCATCTTTAAATTCATTTGAAGAATCTTCATTTTGAGGTTCAAGGAAACAATTTGGAGGAATTGATTCATTATCCCAAATCTCATTGCATTTCGCTACTTGTTTTTTTGGGGAATCACATCTCCGAAGGAATCAAAACTCTTTGTTTCAATTTTTCATCCTAGAAAGAATCTTCCTCTTTGAATGGAAAAGAAAAAAACTTCAATTTTATCATTACATGCATCAATCATTGTTTCAAGATGGATATCATATTTTTCACCTTTATTTATTTCATCATGACCAATTTTTTAATCAGTTGAGAAGCCAACACTAGATTTATACATGTATTACAATTCCATGACTTGCATTAGGAGTTCAAGGTTGAGTTGGGGGTCTTCTGTTTCTTTTGCAATTCTTATAATTTCTTGCATTGATCCTTATTTCAAACCTTTTAAAGGATTAACCAATTTTCCTTACTTCTTCATGGATAAAATTCTCAAGATATTATTCATCTTTTAATGGGAATGAAAACACCTCTTCTTCATGAACAAATGCATTGGCTGATTTTTTAGTTTGAAGTCATCAAGAATCACTTTGTCTTCTTCGTGGACTCGTATCATTTGGAAATTTGGGCTATCCTCTTACAATTCAAGATTTCTCCACTCTCCTTTATACTCAATACCCCATTAGAAAGGAATTCTTGGTCCTATCAATATGGTAATTTTGTACTCCTCCTCGATGTTATGAAGGAATTCCTATCCTGTTATCTTGGTACAAGATGTTAGCTCCTGGATTTCTTGACTTTTGCACTGTATATCTCATCTTTTTGCTAGAAGAAACTTTTCCATATCTCCCTTAATCAAAATGGTTGCGAAGACCAATTCATATGGATTTTTCCTCCCAATTATCATCGAAGATTCTACTTAGCAAGATTCCAAATGATGGTAAAATGTCAGCTACAAAAAAATTCAATAACATCTTCTTGATCATAAATTAAGTGAGATCCACCTTAATTTAATCTAAATTAAATTAAATTAAATTTCATAGTAACTATTGTAACTAATGATATACAAGTGATAATATACAATAATACACAAGCAATACACATATACAATATGAAACCCTAAGTAATAGAGAGAGAAATAGGAGGTGACTTAGATGATTTTGAGTGATCTCGAGCTGAGAAACTATTGGAACATACTGGGAAGAGTGTCATTAAGTCTCACCGATAGTTCTAGGACTTAAAACTACACAAAACAGAAGCACCCAGGGAGGATAGGAGCGCTTAGTCGTTAGTGTCCACTCAGGTGCTCAAGTTATGATCCTTTCTCGGGTTGGAAGAGATTCACCGTTGATCCTCTTTTTCATTATAATTTTTCTCCAATGTCTTCAATCATGCCCGTAACCTTCAAAATAGATAAATAGATATACATGCCCATAAACCACATCAAACCTAATAAAGAAGATACATAATGGGGAGTCTGACTGACCCCGATGGTCACTTGAAAAGTGATCTTACAAATGAACAATACACTATATATTAGGCTCCATGTAGTTATTTGTGAATGTGTGTGTAATGATTCCTAGGTTTCCCTTATGTAAGTTGCACTATGATAGTGGGCTAGATCTAGAATGCTCCAAGTATGCAAATGTGTGAGATGAAATAGAATATACTTCCCCTCCTATGTTGTGTATGTAGAAGTGATTCAACCTTGTCCCTTGTATGGATATGCTAGATGGATGCTTTGTAATGCTCTTGTGCCTTTAGATGTAAGCTTAGGTGATAGTAGATAATGCTAGTACTTGGCCCTTATTTTAGAGAAGTAACTAAGTATATATATGATTCCCTTGTTTGAATTTTGTAATTGACAACTGGAAGCCCAATCCAAAGTGCTACAAGATGCCCAAGAGGTAAAAGAGACCCAAAATGGTACAAAAAGGATAGAGAGGGTCAGGTGCTAGGAGGGATAGGAGCACCTGAGAACTTGTGTCCTAACTAGGTGCTAGTGTTCGAGACCATAAAATATAAATAAGTCAAGTTTCGATAGGGTTGTAAGATGTGTAAGACCAAAAAGAAGACAAGAGAGAAAGTAAAAATGACAAAAGGAGTTATTAATCACTAGCTTTCTCACTTAGGAATCATGTATACATTAGTATGCTTTAGGATCTAGAAATGTACCCAAGTGCATAGATTTTTATCTACATTTCCCCCACTTTATGTTGTTGAGTGAATACTTGATAACATAAAGTAGATAGAAGATGCATACCTTATAATCTTGTAGAGAAGTGTGTAGCCAATAGCATGCCGAGAGGAAGAGTGAAGCATGGAAACTAGGAAAAGGAGGTAAACCCTAGGGGTGAAGAATATGCATAGTAGTGTATCATTGGAACTTGTGTTTATAGATGTGAGATGATTTTTTTACGTATAAGGAAAGACCTATAAAATAAGAGTGAGAGAGTAGTCAAAGTTCCGCATATGAAAAATCGAGTAACTTGTGTATAAGTATCTAAAAAAATTTCTAAACGAAAGTGTGCACTGATGTATGAGAGATTAAAGGATAGAAATTTATCCTGTTGCTTTTTGAGATGTTGCTTTGGATTTGAATGTATTTTTGTGGAAGGGTGAGGGTTTTAGAAATATCATGCCAAGAATGAGTTTTTTGGGTGATCTCACTCAAAAATAAGATTATTGGGGAGAGAGCTCTACCTTTTCTCTCCATCCATGAAACTTACCAATAAGAACCACTTGCAAATGGTACATCCTCGATTCATTCCTATTGTTCCTATTTGAAACGATTGTAACAAATTGAATATATTTTGTAAGTGGAGGAAAGTGCATGCTATTGGAAAAGTATACTAAAAATGTTGTAAACTATGTTGGAGTGAGAAAATGACTGTTTTTTCCCCAGACATAAGTTCCTAGGGAGGACACAAATGCCCACTGCTATTTTCTAGGACTAGGCACTAGTGTCTACTATGTGTTTTGTACCCAACTCTAATTCTGGGCCAATTTATAACTTTGTGCGTTTGTTGATTATGTAATGTGTTGTGTTATCTTGGAGATCTAAGACATTGTAAGGGTGATTTATTCACCAAATAGATGTTTATTAGGAATTAGAGAAAAAATATACGGAAACAATTCCTCAAATCACAACAGTAGGAACCTATTTAGTAGAATTGTACTTGCAAAAATATAACAACATATATAAACAATGCACAAACAAAGACAAGACAAGATTTAATGTGGTTTACCCAATGTGGGCTAATTTACCAAGAAATTTCTCATATTTTATCATCAACAAGAGTAAAACCAACTCTCATAGTCTTCTTTTCAGTTACAATTACACAACAATCACTCATGAACTCACAACAGAATTCCCAAAGATGCTAAACCACATCTAAGACACAATTGACACCCAATTTCTCAACCTTGATCACTCTTGATCACCTCTTGATGTTCTAAGACTCAAGATCTCTTTGATTACTCAAGATGCATTAGGATTCCCCTAACACCTCTATTTATAAGATTATAATCATTATAGGAAGTTTCTATAGCTGACCCTAGAAGTTTTAAAGTGGTGACCTTTCAACTTCCCATGGATAGAAAATCTGCCACTATGACAACTGCCAAACTTCTTCCAATTTGCAACAAAACTATAGTAGACACGTAACATGAAAAAAACACATGACTACGAGAATTTTCTTGAAGTATCCAAACTTAACCGTTCGAACTCTAACACTTCAATGTTGATTCTAGAAGACCAAAAAAATAGGCTCCACACCCCAACAATATCCCACTTGAAGAATTTTACCACTGAGAAAAGTTCACAACCCTTCATTATCATCCATTAAGGCCAACCAAAGTTGAACACATTTCAAATTTTCCCTTTTGACTCCCTTGGTCATCATATCCATAGGATTCTAACTAGTATGAATCTTTCCAAGCTTTAACTTATCTTCTTCCAAACTTTCCCTGATGAAATGATATCTCAATTTGAATGTTCTTCATCCAAGAGTGGAAAGCAAAGTTATTCACTACATGAATGACACTTTGATTATCACTGTGTAGTTTCCCAACTTCCTACTTATGCCCCAACTCATCAAGCAACTAATGTAGCCAAATCATTTCCTTTCTTTCCTCTATGTGATAGTAACATACACAACCTCTGTGGTTAACAAAGCCACTTCCTTTTATAAACAGGAAATCCAACTCACAGGTTGTATCACCAACTATAAATACATAACCTGTCGTGCTCCTCATGTTGTCCAAATCTCTTTCCATGCCTGAATCTACACACCACACATGTAGTGTCTCGATACACCGCAACACAATGTTACTTCCATGGTCCCTCTCAAATACTAAAAGCTCCACTTTATTTCCTATCGATGCTCTCTCTACCTGAATCACTCATAAACCTTCTCACTAATCCCACTACATGGGAAATATCAAGCCTAGTACATACCATAGCATACATCAAGCTTCCAACCACCGATGAGTATGATACCTCGACATCTAGATTCTATCCTCCTCAATCTTGGGTCTTTGCTCCTTTGATAATTTAAAGTCACCTACCAAAGGAGTACCAAATGGTTTATCATCCCGCATACTAAACCTCTACAAGACCTTCTTTATGTAATATTCTTGAGATAATACCAACTTCCTCTCCTTCTGTTCAAATTTATTCTCATACCAAGGATTTTCTTTACTTCCCCAAATCCTTCATTAGCAAAGGAATCACCTAACTTATTCTTCCGAGTACATTCATTTCTTGCATGTTCTTCCTCAAACAAGTATATCATCCACATATAGGCACAAAATAATATAACTACCATCAAGAAACTTCTTGATCTACACACAATGGTCTAAGTGACACATGGAGTAACCCCGATCCTGTATAAAATTTCAAACTTATTGTACCACTTGAGATTATTTTAGGCCATACAAGATCTTCTTCGATTTTCACACTAACCTCTCCTTCCCTTTTCCCTCATAACTCTATGGCTACTACATATAAAATTCCTCCTCTAACTCACAATGAAGGAATGCAAAATCTAACTTCTCTAAGTGCAAGTCTTCTACTACTACTAAACCAAGAACAATCCTAATAGAAGTCATTTTAACAATAAGAGAAAAAATTTCATCAAAGTCTATACCTTTCTTCTATGCAAATCCCTTGACCACCAAATAGTCCTTGTACCTTTTTCTTCCTCCATCTTCCTTGTTGATTCTATACACCAACGTGTTCTTCAATCCTCTCTTTCCCTTGGGTAAATCCACCGATCCCAAGTTCGGTTCTCCATAAGAGATATATGATCTTCATCCATGGTCTACTCCCACTTATTCCTCAAATTACTCTAGCTCCACTATCAATGAGAAATAAATAATTCAAAGACAAGAAAAAACGTTTAGGTTCTCTTCTTACCCTAGAAGACCTTCTCACCTCATGATTTTGGGCTTCATGATGAGTAGGTTCCTAAACTGCCTATGCCATAGCATGCTACACTTGAAATAGCCCCTTGGACACCTTTCCATTCACAATGTCCTCTAACACTTTATATTCTTTCTTTGATTCCTCTTTTCTCTTCTCATGTAACTCGATCTTTATACATGAATTTTTCATTAAAGACAATATCTCTAGACCAAATATTTTCTTGTCCTTAAGACTCTAAAATGGAAACCAAATTCATCCTCACCATATCAAACAAAGGTTCATTTCTCATACTTAGCTCTAACTTGGTCCTAATCGTCATATTTATCAATGTGAAAAAATACCTCACATCCAAATACTCTAAGAAATGAGTAATCAATTTTATTACTAGACCAAGCCTCCTTAGGTATACCTCCATCCAAGGCCATAGAGGGTCCTTTGTTAATTAATAAATATTTTTGCTCACCGCTCCCACCCAAAACATGCATGACAACCCCACATGTAACCTCATGTACCTAGCACACTCCATGATTTTCTTGTTCATTCTCTCTAACACTCTATTTTCCCATGGAGTCTTCAGAACCATCCTTTCCATGCAGATCCCATTTAGGAAACAATAATTAATAAATTCATTTCTATAATACTCCCTCCATTATCTAACCTAAGACATTTTATCTTGAGACTTGTTTCATTCTCAACCATGGCTTTCCATCTTTTAAAAGTTTTAAACACATCATATTTCTTTCTAAAGCCACATACCCAAAATTTTCTATTTTCATCAATGAAAGTGACATAATAACATGAACCACCAATAGATTTTACCTTAGTTGGCCCCATACATCTGTATGCCCTAACTCCAACTTACCCTCCTTCCTGGTAGGTCCAACCTTGAGGAATCTCACCCACTTTTGTTTCCCACAAACACAGGTCCTCCATGAAGTCCAAATCTAACTCCTTTAATCTAGGAAATATATCCTTTAGAATATACATGCCCTTTTAACTCATATTAATAAGTCTCTATTTCCAAAAAGTTTCATCTCCATCTATAAGAAACTAAATTACAATAATCAACACCACAGGTTAAATACAAAGTACTAATTTTCTTACCTCTTGTAACCACAAGAGATCCCTTAGTAACCTTCCAAGAATCCACTATAAAAATGGCCGTATAGACACCACTACCCACCTAACCCATTGATATCAAGTTCCACCTCAAATTAGGCACATGCCTAATGTCCTTAAGAAGCCATGTGTTCCCATTCTACATTTTTACCCAAACACAACCTTTCCCTACTATGTTGCATAGTTCATCATCACCAAGATATACATGTCCAAAATCACCTTAAACAAACTTAGTAAAGTAATGTCTATGTGGGGTGGAATGGAAAGAAGCCCTTGAATCTAACACTCGAGAATCAACAATATTATCTAAAGAAAGAATTAAGGCATCCTGAAAACATCACATGCTGCCACATTTACCTCTTTAGCTTCTTCTTGTTCTTATTATCCCAAAGAGCCCAACAATATTTCTTAGCATGACCAACCTTCCCATAGTGCCAACATTCCAACTTACTCTTGGAATTTGACCTTTTGCGATCATTTGACTTCCCATGGTTACCTTTCCCTCTATTATTTTTCTCCCTCTTTCTTCACCATCAAACCATTTCCAGTAGTAAAGAATCCCCATAGATCTTCCTTCACATTTCCTCACTCAAGATCACACCTATCACATATTAAAACTTCAAATTTGATTTATTAGAGACCGAATTACTTAAAACCATAACCAAGTTGTCCCAACTATTTGACAAGGAGCAAAAATCAACAAATCATTAACCTCATCATCAAATTCAATTTTCACTGAGATTAAAATACTCACAATTGTATTAAATTCATTCAAATGATCAATAACATAACCATTCTCAGAAATCTTCATATTAAATAACTTTTTCATCAAAAATATTTTATTAGAGGTAAATGGTTTTTCATATAACTTCCCCAACACATTCATGAGAGCTTTTGTGGTCTTCTCCCGTGATATGTTGAAAACAACCAAAGATAAAATACATAAATGAATTTCCCAAGCACCTTTATATCCAAAAATCCCAATCCTCATCCTAAATGGTTGTAGGTTTCTTTTCTTTTCCAACCAAAGGAACATGGAGGTCCTTCTAATACAAGTAATCCTCTATTTGCATCTTCCACAAACTCAAGTTCTACCCATTGAACTTCTCAACCCTATATCTTCCCTCATCTACCATAGCTCCCACTCAAGCTAAAATTTCCCTGCGATTCACCACTTCAGAAAAACCACCAAAGCTTTGATACTAGTTGTTAGGAATTAAAGAACAAATATATAGAAATAATTCCTCAAATTACAAGTAATAGGAAAATATTTAGCAAAATTATACTTGCAAAAATACAACTTATATAAACAATACACAAAAAGAAGACAAGACAATATTTAATGTGGTTCACCTAATGTGGGCTACCTCCACCAAGAACTTGCTCAAATTTTATCAATTATAAGAGTAAATCCAACTCTCATAGTCTTCTTTCATTACAATTGCACAACTATCACTCATGAACTCACAAAATAATTCACAAAGATGTTAAACCACATATAAGACACAATTGACACCCAATTTATCAACCTTGATCACTCTTTCTCACCTCTTGATGTTTTAAGACTCAAGATGCATTAGAACTCCCTTATCACCTCTATTTATAAGATTACAATCCTTCTAGGAAGTTTTATAGCTGATCCTAGAAGTTTGAAAGGCGTGACCTTTCAACTTCCTATGGATGGAAAATCGATCACCGTGATAACCATCAAACTACCACCAATTTGTAGCAAACACGTAACATGAAAACAACACATGACTACGAATTCTCTTGAAGTATCCAAACTTAACCTTTCAAACTCCAACACTTCAATCCTTATTCCGAGAAGACCAAAAAATAGGCTCCACACCCCAATAATTCCCCCTCTTTTTGGGGGTACATGTGAATATTGTAGGAGAACGCATCCCAAAGGAGAGGACCTAAAGTTAATATGCATATCTATATTTGAATACTTGTAGGGGGTAGGGGATGTGTATGGTAAAAACTAAGGCACATGCAAATACGATGGACTAGTAAACAAGTTTTAGTGAAAATGAGATAACATGTAATAAAAGACAATGTAACAAGTAACTAGGAAGATAAGATAGACCATAAAAAAGTGGGTTTCATACTGGGACATCACTCATAATGTCACAGGAAAATCAATGCTAAAGTAACCAAAAACATACAATGATCAAGCAAGACATAGGGCATAGTTTGCAAATAAGAGTAAACAATAACAAGTAAAGGGTGAATGATATTCATGGTTGTATTGGATTCTACAAGGAAAATGATACACATAAAGAACCCATTAGCATGTTAGAAATATAAATATTATGTCAAAGATTGTGAGATTAATGAAAAATAAGTGGTAAAAAGTAGTAAGTATTATAATGATAGAACCTCGTGATGTGTAGAGTATGAGGATGTAAAGGTAGATTCCCTAGGAGACTTGGTAGGACTGGAAAGAGTAGTTTCAAGCATCATACACCATGTATGATATTATGAAAGGTCATGCATTCACCTCAATATACCAAGTGAATGTGCATGTGTGTATAGAAAAATATATTAACATACTAAGAATCCAACTTATAGGAAACACAATGCAACATGTAAATAGGATAAGATAACAAGAGTAAATTTAATCAAGATGTGAAAATGTTGTGTCGGTGTGATGGTGTGTTATGTGTTTCACCTCGAGTAGTGCGATAAAATAGATGAGGGTTACGGGTGTAGGAGGAATACTTGTGATTATGTAGACAAGTGTGTTCACGTAAAATGTTGACCAAGCTGATTGTGAGAGCTTCCTTTGGCTAGAAGGACTGACCTATAAGAAACACCACAAGATCACAAAAGATAGTTAAACAAAGATATATGAAGTGGACTTCCTAGTGAATGCTATCTCCGGAAGTGTGATACTTCCTAGATGGCTATCAATCAATTGTTTTATCAAATCAATGAAAATAAATGTAAGAAGTAAAGGTCCTATTGCTAACACTTTGATTTAGGTATCATCAAACTTTATCAATACACTATTTTAAGAAAATTACTAAAATAAAATAAAATCTAGAATTGGGAAAGGTTTTGGGTGATTCTGGATTGTTTGGTGAAATTTATGAGCTCATTGTTATGGGTAAAATTACTAGTCTCGAGAGATCGGTATTAGTTAGGTTACCGATGTCGGTATTGAAAATGACTGACGCTCGGTTGGGTGACCGGTGCTTTAGTAGGGGAAATATGGTAGAAATATAAAAATGGGTGTTTTGGGTCTCTCTATGATTACACAGAGAGTTAAGGGGGTTCAGGAAGGATGATGTGATTTTTGTTAGGACTCAACAAGGGTGGTAGAGGTGCTAGGATGGGTGAAATGGTTCAGGTTGATGGAATAAGTGGTAAACAAGTGAAAGGTGGTATTCGGGATAGAGAGGGATCAGATGAAAGAAGTAAATGAAAGACTTAAGATCAAAACAAAATCTTAACAAATAAGAATGAATTACTTATTTGGTAATTTGTAGATCTAAAGGTGGTTGTTGTTGATGAGCATTCGTGGGAGATACGAGAATGTGTCTAGTGCCATGGAAATGGAGCATGTGTGCTTTGTTGTGATGATTTGAAGTTATGGATGAGATGATTGTACACCGGTGAAGACCTGGTGTGCTCTGGTTCATCGTCTAGTAGCTTGAATTCTTGAGAGTTAGAATGTCAAAGCTAAGGTGAATGAATGAATTAAAGAACCCATGCAAAGAGTTAGAAACTCTTATTTAAGGGTAACTGATGGTGGTTAGGAACCGACATCGCCAAGGGAAAACCGGCATCGGTTAGGGAGAAATGGTCAAATTGGCTAAAAATAGCCTGATTGCTCCCATATTTGGCATGATTTAAGTTTTAGTCCAGGTCAAGTGGGAGTTAACACTAAATATAGTGAGAGAGAAGTTAGAGAGATAATAGGTCATAATGGTTAGGGTTAGAACAAGTCCTAGTTGGTTAGGGAGTGTAGAGACTTGGTCTTAGTCATTTAATGAGGTTGGAATAGGTCTAGGATGAGGTGGCAATGTGAGGTGGATATTAATCTAATTAAAGTAATTAAATTAATAATAGTGTGAGGATGAGGATTAATTCAATTATAGGTGATTAAATTAATACCGATGTGGGGAAGAGGGCCATGGCTAGGTATATGTATCAAATTGATGATTTGAAAGGGGTTAAAGGGATTGTGACCCAAATTTGGTGTCTACATTTTCCCCTTTTTGTGTATCTTGTATTGATAAGAAACGCCGACAAAAATAGGAGTGGTGGGTGTTCTAAGTATGATTGAAAGTTAGGTTTGCCTAAGTATGGGTGGAGGTGATCCCCCTCGACCAGAACTAATGAAGTGATAGGTTGAGTCAATGGGTAGTTTGATAAAGTGATAAATGTTGAGAAATGAGGTATGGTTGGGCTGTAGGTAATGATGATATCATTATGGGTAATAGGTAGTGGAATTAAACTCACGCACATGTATAGAATGTGAAAATATACTAGGATGAAGAGCACATAAACTATACATCATCAAATATTGATAGGTTTATCCAAAAAGGTTGATGTGGTCCAGTACCTATGGTATAGGATACGATCTTGAAACACAACTAGGTGAGGTACAAGAACTAACAAAGGGTATGTTCCAAAGCACTAGAAGGTTTGGTATAGATAAACATAATGACATTAGGAAATGGTAAGGTCAATAGGCTAAACAACACAGTAGCGTCATCACAAGGTATAGTGAATAAGTGAATTTGAGTGTCAAATGGGAAGGTTTGGGTTGGGTTGATGGATAAGGCTGTAGGTAAGGCTAAGGTAGAGGCAAAACAATGCCCCACCTAATAGTGTGATTGGGTATGTAGGTAATAAGGCCATTAGGTAGGTTTATAAGGTTGGGGTGAGGTCATGGTTGTAAGAAAATGGTGTCGTATTACAAAATTGAGGGTAAATGAGGCATAGGATGGTGTAAATGTGATCGACACCGGTTGAAGGTGAACCGATGCCGGTAAGGATAATTGATTCTAGTTAATTAGGGCATGAGTCCGACATCGGTCAATTCATATTAGGGGTAAAAATAGTAAAATACATGTTTGACATATTCATTTTGAACTTTCTATCTTTGAAAAAATGACAGAGCATTTTTCGACGAGAGAAAGTATGAAGAGAGATGGAAGACAGAGTTGGAAAATTATTAAAGGCTTATTGGGATTCAGGTTGATGGGCCCATGACATTGATATGACCGAGTTTGTTAGGTGAGAACTAAGGAGTGGATTTAGGCATGGCGGAGGCAAGGGAGAGGAGCGAGAGGACCGCCGTTCGAGACCAAAGATCCCCAAATGAAAATAAGGTTACATATTAGGTAATAAGGTGATAAGGTGAGCCACAAGGGATTGGGTAATGGTGGGGTAGCAATAAAAACTACAGGTAGAAAATCAAATATGATGAAATATGTCATAGTGGGTTTAAGTTTGGTAGCCAATACCGGTAAAGTTAAACCAATACCGGTCAAGTGAAATGCCGGTCAATTAAGGCACAAGACCGACATCGGTCAAGACATATTTTGGGTTAAAAAGGTAAAATTCACGTGAAAAAGTTCATTTTAGATTTTCCTTTCTAAAAATGATGTTCTGAGCGTATTTTGTGCCAAAGAATCTAGCAATAGTACGAGAAGGTTGAGTTGGCGATAGGGGAGTGGGTGGAGAGGCCGAGTGGACAAGTCCACAAGATCTTTTGGAGTGATTTGATTAGTTGGAGGTGGAAAGAGTGAGTTGAGCTATGGTAGAGGCTGAGAAGGTGGAGAGAACCTCCATTGCGAGACCGGACATCCCACCAAGGAGACAACATCGGGTAGAGGTAGGCTCACTCCCAATTTGTGTTTAGTGAATTAAAATTAAGGTAAAAAATGAAAGAATTAGGTTTTAATTTTGGTTTGGAAATTTGGGTAAAAATTGATGAAATTAGGTATGCAAGGGGGGGGAAATGTAGGCTAAATAGATTGGAAAATGAATGGGGGTAGGGAGTTGAGGGTTTTGGGTAGGTTTTAGGTTATCATTTTTATGGAAATTAGATGATTTTGGCATGATGGAGTCATTGATGTATGATGTGATTGTAGTATGACTTGGTTGATGTTGTTGTGAAATGAAATGATAGTATGCTAAATAGTTTAATTTCCAATGTATTGATGATATGGAAATTAGATCATAGGCATGGTTAAGTTTGTTTTGTTTTGATGGAAGATGAGATATATAATGGATGTATGATTTTGGTTTGAGTTAACTTCCCGAATTATTGTTTTTATGGGAACTAACTAAGTGTTTGTTTGATGGGGAAATGATGATGGGGTAAAAGAGTGGTCGAGCTAACCTCGAAGGGCCCCATGCCCTAAGAGTGTTTCCTACATAGCCCTTGTGAAAGGGGCCTCAAGCCGATGTAGTTCTCCCATAGAATAGGGAAGAATAAGATGAGGTAGGTGAGTATTTTGGTGAGTTTAGGTATGGGTAAATGGGAAAGGTAATTTATGCATGGTTGAATCTAGGTTGAGCAGGCATGGTTGAGTCGATGAGTTGATTGAAGTATATGACAAATGTAAATGGAAGTGAAAGAAGAAGAAATCATAAATTTTGGTCCTATGTTTAGTCAAAGAGGAAAATGGTATAAGAGTTGTGGCAAGAACCATTAGGCATACCAAAGATAGGTTGTGAACCTAAACCCTCTAAAGGCATTTCAGATGAACTTTCTAAGGGTGAAAGAAGTTATATGATTGAATTTTATGACAATATTCGTAAATGGTGAATATTCCATTTTTGTGAAAGGTGAAGAAGAAGTGACTCCCAAAAATAACTTTTTTTTTAGGTCTTGTCCTATCCCCTATATAAAGAATTCAATTCTAATTACATTTTTCAAAGAGGTATGATATATCCCGATTATAGAATGCGTGAGGTGAAAGGACTCCATAAGTGACAAAGAACCATTATGAGATTTTTTTTTAGAAAGAAGAGGGCAAATATAGGGTTATTTGTTGTCACGAACTTAATCCCGCGCATCAGCGGATCTAAAGGCATTTCATGATTGAACTTTCTAATGGTGAAAGAAGTTATATGATCATGAAGTGTTGCGTGATGTGTGCCACGTCAGATTGAGTTTGTAGAATAAGAGAAAGGGGTCTAAGGTGAGGTGGAGTGATTTTTAGTGTAACCTTGTTGTGAGACAATATGCCGCCTTGCATTTTTTTGACGTGCGCGACAAAGAAAAATTTCCCGTTCTGCTGCGTCTGCCGCAGATACCCAAAACTAGAATCGGCAATTTTTTCATGAACCCTAAAAATTTTCCTTCCGCGAAACGTTCCGGGATATTCGCTGTATTGAGGTCTCTTAAAATGAACCCCGATTCTTTGTTGCTTTAAGAGAAAGGGAATAAGGTGATTTTTATTTAAACCTTGTTGTGAGACAATATGCCCCTTCTTCGAAGATACGAAAACCGTCAAGTCCATGACTAAAACGCGTATTGTATGTGATCGATGTCGTTCTATGTGGGGTGAATAGACTATCTCCTTGAGGTCTTCATGAAGTTGATCAATGTGGGAAGATTCAAAATATTTTTATTTTATTTTTATAGAAATAGTATTCTTTTTGATAGACTATGTACAATAGGGCTAGATTTTTATAGTTGTCCTTTTTGAGGGAGATCATCATCTATTTACAAAAACTTTGACTCAAGGAGTTGAATATGAAAATCACATATATTACTTTTGATTTTTTTTTGGACTTTTAGGTCATGGACAAGACTATAAAGGTGTATAGGCATATTTTATGAAGGAAAAACCATAACACACAAATGTTAGATATGAAAAAGGGGTTTTAAGTGACGAACGAACATATGATTCCATCCTAAAAAGGATGAAAAGTATCCATGAGAAGCATGCCATGAGTAGAGCCGTGGTACTCATATTTAAGATTAGGCTGAAAGGTGACAGATAATCACACAATTTTTTTGTAGTCGTTGGTCCTTGAAAGAGGTAGATGAAAGGAACGATTACTCAAGGGAAGAGTGTGTAATAAACAATAGGTGATATAGTACTTGATTCAACATGAGAATGGTCAAAGATGTAAGGAATTGAGGGGCTCACACTCAGTTTACTTTGAGAGAAGATAAACGATAAACCCCCGATCCATAGGTATGAGTGACGATATAGGGTCCAAGCCAATTAGGAAAAACTTTCCTTGTTTAATTTTCTTTTCTTTGGTTACATGTTGATTTTCCTTCAGAAAGGTCATCAACCTTAAAGGTTTGTTCATGGGCACATTTTTCATAGGCACATTTGATATATTTTTAGTAGATTTGAAGGTGATCGAGATCATTTAAATGATTTATGTCTAGAAGATAAAGTTGGGCCAAATGGTCTTGGTGAAAATCATCATCATTAAGCATGTCTTTGAGTGAGATACGAAGAGATGGAATTTGAAATTTGAGAGGTAGCATGGCCTCTATACCATATACCAAAGAAAAAGGTGTGGCAGCGGTGGAGGTGTGAATACTAGTGTAATAACCCCATAAGGAAAAAGGAATGTGCATGTGCCAATCTTTACTAGTATCAATCAACCACTTTCATAATAATTTTTTAAATAGTTTTGTTAATCAATTCAGCTTGGCCATTTTCTTGAGGGTAATAAGGTGAAGAAAAACTAAGTTGAATGCAAAAGGTGTCACAGAGTTTGCGTAGGGTTTTGTTTTTGAATTGTTTTCCGTTATCAGTGATGAGGCGGTGAGGAACACCAAAGTGACAAATGATGTGATGGTTGATGAATTAAAAACATTTCTCATATTTTGTATAACCGAGAGGGACAACCTCCACCCATTTAGTGTAATATCCAGTCACATTTATGATCCATTGATGACATTGAGAAGAATGAGGGTTAATATATCTACCGAGATCCAAACCCCATTGGGAGAAAGACAAAGGTCTATGGAGACCTATAAGGCATGAATATGGGTTTGGTGAAGATTGAATAGTAATATCAAAGGCAAAGAATGTGTTTAGTGACAATGAGGCCATTGAAATGACCACCGCAAATCCCATCGTGAACTTCTTTAATGGTGTACGATATTTTAGAACTTGTGAGGCATCGTAGGAGGATACCATCAAAGCCAAGTTTTTAGAGAAGACCCCCCATGATGACATAACGAGAGACACTTTTGAGGAAGGATAATTGTCCATTGTGAGTGAGTTCCAGAGGCAAAATTGATAAGGAAAGGTAATCGGTGAACTACTTATACCAAATTTCATGTATAGCGGTTTCAATTCTTCCTACAAAGTTAACGTCTTGAAATAAATAAGATGTTGATTACAACCTTTATACTATAACAAATATTTTTGAGTCAGAAGGTGAAGTAGGTATTCGAGAAACAAGGCAGGCCATGGTATCTACGAATTTTTAGTGGAGCACGGAGTGGTTTGAAGTTCATAATGATCAAAGGTAGTCAAAATCATGTTGACGTGATGTTTATACTTTTGAAGTACCTCGTTACAACATTGGTATAAACCATTGACTTGGTTCACAACTAGTTGGGAGTCACCAAATATATTAATGGATTTAACATCTAAGGATATGGCAGTTTAAATATCTAACACGAGTGCTTTGTATTTGGTGATGTTATTAGTGCAGTAGAAATCTAGTTTGAAAGATAAAGTCATAGGTTCACCATCGGTAGGAATAAGGATGATCCCCGCACCACCCCCACGCTGACATTTAGAACCATAAAAAATAAGGTCATCTGATAAACGGTGTCATCAAGGGAGAGGGTAGTAATGGATTCATCAAGGAAATCAAAGTTAGAAGATTGCTTTTGGGAAAGATGTGCATCTGCAAGTTGGTCTAAAATGGTTTTTCCTATAACAAAATTTTGATGGATGAATTTGAGATTTATTTCTACAAGAAGCATGAGCCAACTTGTTGCATATTGGTGTTGATAAGGCATAACATACATGTTATGTAAGGGGCCATGTGTTGGTGAAAATGAAGGTTTTTTTGGTTGAGTAGGTAATGGTGAAGTTTGGTGGCGATGAAGACTAGGGCTAAGCACAATTTTTCAGCATGAGTATATCTAGTCTCATAATCTAAAAGAGTACAACTTATATAATAAACTGCCTGCTCCCTATGCTACTCATTGTGATGAGTGAGAATGGCTCCCAAGGAATGATCGGTGGCAGAAATGTAGAGGTAAAAGGGCTTGTCATCCTTTGGTGGGATGAGCACAGGTGGCTGGAGGAGGTATTCTTTTAATGCCTCAAAATATTTATGACACTCATCATCCCAATTGAAGGAAACATCCTTTTTAAGAATATGATGAAAAGGGTGACATTGGTCGAGAGTTGAGAAATAAAGCATCTAATAGATTACAACTTTCCTTGCAAACTATGAAGTTGTTGAAGGTTAGTAGGTGGAGGCATCTCAAAAATAGCCTTGATTTTGGTGGGATCGACTTTGATACCTTACAAAGAGATGATGAAACCAAGGAGTTTTCTAGAGAGGAAGACAAAGACACATTTATTTGGTGAAGGTGAATGCGGCATTTGATGATACAATCAAAGATGAATTTAAGAACCGTAAGGTGTTCGTCCCTATACTTAGACTTAGAGACATCCCCTAGAGGTGATGAAGGTAGTTTATTGTTGATCTTCCGGTGCAAGTAATATTTGGTTATAACCTAAGAAACTGTCAATGAGTGATAGCATCTCATGGCCGGTGGTGAGATCAACAAGTTGGTTGATACTGGGTAGATGAAATTCATCCTTGGGAAAAGCTAGGTTAAGGTTGCAAAAATCCATGCAGATGTGGAGTCCCCTTGTCACTTTGGTGATAGGAACTATGTTATAAATCCATTGGGGATAGTCAATGGGTAAAATAAAAGAAACAGAAAGGAGGCGCTAGAGTTCTTCTTTCACAAGAAGGGCAATGCGAGGATGCATTTTTGCATCTTCTGTTTCATGGGTTTAGCATGTCAAGAATAATTACGATATTATGGACCACGATATTGGGTAAATGCTAGGAATATCAATGTAAGACCAAGAAAAAATGTTGATATGATCTCAGAGGAATGAGGTGAAGGCTTTTTATTCAACATAGTCTAAATATTGGCCTATCTTTAGAGTGTAGGGGTTGTCCTGAGTGTGAATGTTGATCTCTATGGTCGATTCATTCAACATGGTTTGCCTCTCAGAAGGTAAAAACTAGTAGATATAAGAATCCTCCGCACCTAAATAGGTGAGAATGGAATCATCATCCTGATATTGAAAAATATTGATAAAAGGAGTTTCATCATCGCTCATGTTGAGATACGGGAAGGGAAGAGAAGAGGGAGTTGCATCATCATGCTAATATGTCGAGAGTCCCAAGGAAATGGTGTTCACAAAAAAAAAGTTAGGAGGAATGGATTCTGGATCCATAGACTCCATAGGTGAATGAGGTGGAGAAGGTGTATCTTCCTCTATGAGGTCAATATGGGATTTCTTAGAAGAAGGTTCCTCGAAAATCCAAGACTGCGGTAATCCTTGTGTTTCTAAGTGGTGCAAGGTATGACCGTGTGACGACCCTGTTCATAAAGACCAAAGGCAAAGCCTTTCCAAGCACATCAATGAAGGAATGTTTGGGCGAAGTGGTGGTTGGTGAGGTATTGGAAATCATATGAGAATGGATGGGTTTGAGTAGGTGGTTCTGGAGTATATGAAGAAGCGTCAAGTCCCCATACATCAAGTTGGTGTAAAGATGTGGCAAACCATATGGAAAGACCTCACCTACACATTGGTTGTAATGTGGGTGTTGATGGAGGCTCTCATACTCTTGAGGAGTAAGGAAGGTATTGATGTTATAGAGGTGATACTCCCCCAAGGTAAGGCATTGAAAAATACCTACCAAGGGATCAAAAGTTGTTATTTGGTTAGTGGGAATGGAAGAATCACCAAGATCCTGAGAAGAAGAAGAATCTGGTATTTGAGAAGTAGATGGGTTAATTGATGGGCCACTGCAGAATCTAAGGCGGAAGTGGGAATAGAGGATTTGGTTATGGAAGATGTAGTGGTACAAGTGGTTGATAAGGAAACATCTCGAAGAAGAAGAGGTAGTAGTGGTAGATGGGGTATCAGCTAAAGAAGAAGTGGTAGTGGTGGTAGATACCTTAACTAGTATAAGGACATCATTAGGTTGATAGAGCATGTTGTAATTTTTTGAACAATGAGGGATCTACCTAAATGGTGTAGTTGTGCCCTTCATGTTCAAATTTTAAACAACGATGTAAGGTAGAAGGGACACAACCCATGGCACGGATCCAGGGTCGGCCAAGTAGCATGTTGTATTGGAATTATCCTTCTAAGACAAAATATTTTAGGAATAGTATAGGGGCCCACGCGAATGTGGAGAAGGATGGTACCGAGGGTGGAATTCATAGCATCATTAAATGAACGTAGCATAACTGGGTTATTATGCATGCAATTGGTAGGGATGCGCATTTTTTGGATGCATGGGAGGAAATGATGTTGATATTGGCACCTCCATCAATCATAACATGTCAAACGTGTGTATTATCAATGTAGATGGAAATGAATAAGGTGGGGTTAGGATCATCGGATTGAGAGGGACAATCTCTTCATGTCGAAAAACTAACAACAAAGACTTGATGAATGGTAGTGGGAGAAGAAGATGGAGGTGAAATAGTAAGAGTGCCACATGATGAGGAGTGATAATGGTAGAAATAGGTGTGGGGTCATTAAGATAGAACCTTATATATTTCAGACACCTCGATGAGGGCATGATAATGAGACTCGAGAGGTTTGGAAAAGCTCATACAAATACATTTTTGAGAGGGGACCTAGTGCAGTTGTTTAATCATGGTAAGATGTGAAAAATTTCAGAAATGGATATGCCATCCCACAGATGGTGACTTTGGGTACAAGTGAAGATGATGCGAGAAGAGGATACTATAACCGGCTTAGGTGCGATGGATTTAATTATATTGAACTCCTTAGATAAATCATTGAAGCATATGTGGATGACATTTGCATTTGAGTTGAGACGAGAAGTTGAAGGAATCCCAAATCATGGAGTAATCGAGATACTCTAAGTGATCGTACAAACGTGAGAAGTGGCGTAGAAGTGGAGGGGGTGATGATGATTTGGTAGTAATCCTTGTAAAGAAATTTGACGTCTGTGAGACAGGGAAATGGTTGGCTTCAGACTATGTGGGTAGAAGAGATGATAGAAAATTGACAGGGTCTTTAAAATCCATTAAATAATTTTCGCCAACATGAAGAGATGTTACTAGTGGATCCTCTGTGGACAGAGGAGGGGGAAAGGTGGATGGTATAAGATCTTCCTTAGGTAAAGGAGAGGATAAGGTGGGATCTTCCATGGGTAGAAGAGTGAGTAATGTAGATCACTTGACTGGTAGAGAGATGAGTGGGGTAGATGCATCCATAGATAAGGTTGACTCCTCTGTGGGTAGAGGAGAGGATAAGGTAGAATCTTCCGTGGGTAGATGAACTTGTGCAATAATTTCCTCAATAGATGGGATGGGAGGAAACTGAGAAGAAGGATCCGGTATGATATCAAAAATGGCATGAACCTCTCAAAATTGGTATCATTGGTTGAGGTTTCGCCAGCTTAGTTAGATGATGGGGTGTGATTTGGAAACAAATTCTTAAAGATAAGGAGGTTTTGGTTAGCCAATGCATTGAGGTTATCCAATAAATAATATATGTTATCTAAATATTTCTTGAATAATGTTTTTGAAAGTTATACAATTACCATCACTATGACCTCTGACATGATGATAGTTGCAGTAATTATTCTCCTTGTACCATGTAGGCATAGGATGGGAAGGTTCAAAACCATTATGTGGTTTGACGAGTGGAAGAGTTATGGCTCCTATGTTTAACAAATTTTCCAAAAATGAGGAGTAAGGTTATCCTATGGGAGTATATTGTCATTTTTCATGCCTGTATTAAAAGTTCTGAATAGGAGAAAGAGTGGAAGATGATTTTGGTTGGTTAGATGGATGAGATGGACTAGCTTTCAAGACCACCATGTTGGCTGATCCTTTGGGCTTTGAATGTCTATTTTTGGTTTTGAAGAAGAATAAGAGTCATTTAATTTTAATGGAGCTCTCTTGTTGCATAATTTTAATTTATTCTCTTCAATAGCATAGATTTCAAGCTTTTGAGCCATTGTGAATGCCCCACGAGGAAAAATAAAAGACACACAAGAGAAGGCGCGAGAAAGAAAATCCCCTTGAAAAATAAGAATCATCTACAAGGAAGGAGTTTCCTGTTAAAGAAGAGAAGGAAGATTCTCCTATACTAGAATCACCAGTTAGGAAGAAGTAGAAGGTAGCAGAAAGTGTGGACTTAGAAGAAACAGAGATCCCAAAGGCTTACATGGGTGACAGGGACAACAAAGGCGTGAAGAGGCTCACGACCATCCTATGTATGATGTACATGACTCCGAGGAAGGGAATGAAGAGAAGGATGAGGATGAAGGAGACACTCACGACAAGGGGGAAGTGAGGAGGTGAACACTAAGGATCAAAGGACCCCAAGCCTCACCAAGGAGTAGATAGAGGATGTTGTGGAAAGGGAGGTAGTGGGTATCATAAAGGACTTGGTGGAGCAAGAGGTGGAGCACAACGCCGATGAAGTGCTCAAGGAAATGGAGAGAGAAAGTGTAGAGAAGGAATATGGAAGCATGGGTGGGGATCCCAGCCTGGCGGTAAGATTTCCTAAGGCAACGTGCACATGAGGAAAAGGTGTGGTAGCGGTGCAAGAGAAAGGAATGGGTTATATCAATGATCCAAATAAGGTATTACATGCACACTTCCAAATTACCGTGCCTTCCAACCAACTCCTTGCATGGTCTTCATTCGAAGAAGAGGGTGCATACCCTCATACAAGAAAGATGTTATCTTGGGATTTTGAGTCCCATGTTGATGAGCCTAGAATTTAAATTCAATCAAGAGGTGTTGATGAAAATACTAGAGTCCAAGGGAGTAAACCCTCTGGTGAATGCTCAGTAGTTATCTGATGAGCAAGTCTATAACACACTCAACAAGGTGTCGGTGGAGGTTGAGGTGAGAATATTTGGGAGGAATGATAGAGTAAGGGTCCTGGAGGAAGAATTGGAGAAGAAGAACGAAGAAATCATTGAGAAAAGAAAGGATTTGAAGCAGGAGGAGATGATCAGCACAAAATTAAGGTGTGAATTAAGGGAGGAGAAGGTGAAGGTGTGCGAGGTTTATAAGAAGATATAAATTATCACACAGATGCTATAATTTTGAAGCACTTACACCCGGCCCTACCTAAGAAAAAATATGAGTCAACCTTGCAATTCTTGGAAGACTTAACCCGCATCCTCACCATGGAAAGGTGGCCACTCACATTGGAATCAATAGAAGAGGCATTGGCACGCCAAAAGGAGGAAGAGAAATGAAGATTAGGGAAATAGTTACCTAATATTCTGAGCTCCTTGTCATTGTAAATACCACCACATAGATGGCTGAAGCTATATATGATAATTGTCTTGATAGAGATGGGGTAGAAATATACTAGTTCTTGCTACACATGAGGCGATCTAAAGGAATTTCAAGAGAAGAATAAGGGAAACAGGGAGAGGGATAAAATCCTAGCTGAGGTTGAGAATAAGATGGAAGCGATCAAAGCCTTGTGAGGTTCGATTAAGAACCAACTTAAGGATTTGTATCCCGAGATCACTCGTATAATGGACCCGTGTATTGTGATCTTAGCAAGCAGTTGGAAGGAATTGTAGATACGCCGAATGCTAAGGGAAAAAAATTGAGCATTGAGGAGGTGATCACTCTAGTGGGTGACCTACTTCAGCAGGCATAGGGTGAAGTGGATTCCTGGGAGAATATTGAGGCAACAATAAGGAAGGAGTTCCCACTCCTCTTATGCAGCAGTAGCAAGTTCTTTGATTCTTTCATTCTTCCATTCTTCATTCTTCCATTCTTCATTCAAATTGTTTGGGTCCCTCTATTCTTTATTCTTTGAATAAGTAATATGTTTCTAAGGATGGAGAACAAGCTTAGTGTGGGGTGATGTTGGGCCTTGAAATATTGGCTAACTATGTGCGCATAGGACCGATAAGGAGAAGGGCACGCAGGATAAGCACATGAGATGAAGAAGTTTAAGGAGGGTTTATGAGAAACTCGGGCTCACATGAAAGGAAGATCCTTGGGTTCAAATTAATTAGCCATATTCAACATTCTGGAGGAACTTTAGGAAAATTTGACCCAACTAGGCGCCGAGTGGATAAGGTGCCACTAGAACCTTGAGATCAAGAAAAGGATATTCCACGCAGAAATATTCCCCGAAGACATCATTGCAAATAATGGAGGGCTTACAAAAGGGATAAGCATTTTCCACTGGGACCACATGACACTTGGCATGTGATCAAAGGCATGGTAGTGGATCCTTAAAAGTATGCCATATTCGAAAGGAAAATACACCGAGATAGAGAGAAGACATACTTTAGGAAAATGAGGGTTTTAGAGTGCGATTAGAGCACTTAGTGCTAAGTGGATAAGGATATAATAGGCCTCTATATGGCACTAGGGTCAGAATCAAGGTTGAAATGAGAGGGTATAGCTAGGATCTCTCATTAGGGAAGATCTATAAGGATTGAGTCTTTTCATTTAACGTGTGTGCTCAAATGAACTCTTTTGATTGTATATTGATACAAAAGTGTTGTGAATGAATATATATAAGTGTTTTTTCTATATAATTCATAAGGGTTTAAACCCTTGTGCTAAATGGCTATCAAGATTCATTTTAAGAGACTCTGGAGGTGGAAAATACCGATCCCCGAAGGCATGGTAAGTGGTTTTTTCCTTGGGGGTCATAAAAAATTTCGCTGATTGTCAAGTGGTGAGACAAAGGCTACAGACGCATGACAGAGAGATTTTGTCTTGCTGAGAAAAATGATTTGAAGACATACTATTGACGCGCGTCCAACAACCTTGCACGAGTGAGGTCATCAAATGAGGTACGAATGCATTTTTTTGATGTGCGACAAAGAAATATTCTGTCAGCGCTTCTCTACTTTTTCATCGAAAAATATCCGTGTCACGCGTAGAAACTCTTTGTCGTAAGTCTTCTAGTGCTAAGGGTTTATCTCGCCGATAGTGAAGGAACCCTATACGCGCATCAACATACCTCATTAACGTTAACATACCTCATTGATGCACGCCAACACTCATAGGGTTACGTAACAAGGTTTTTGACGCAAGCGTCAATGAAATGGGAGGGTTATAGCTAGGTTCTCTCATCGGGCAGCTGCCGAAGATCTCATAGGGATTAAAAATCTTTTCATTTTTGTCACGTGTGTGCATCAATAAGATGACCACTTTCCGTGTCATTGTAATAACCCCATTGCTCTACAAACGGGATATATCATATGTGAAAATGAATATATATATATATATATATTTTTCATAAAACCTAAAAAAAAATTAAAGTGTTTTTTAGGCAAACAGTATATCATTCCATTTCAAATTTTTAAAAATGGAATATTCCCTCGTGCTAAAATTATCCCCGATGGCTATCATGGTTCAGATCTGATTTAGCATGCTTATTACTTTTTTTGTAATGCATTAATGTGTGATCTATTAGATGTTCCTTTTACCTTATTAACTAGAGTGAATGTATTTCTCATTTTGTAAATCATCCTCCATCAATGGAAAAAAATTCTCACAATGCTCACATAAAGCAAGGGCTCAAGCCCACGCATTCCTTGGGTGAGTGCCCAATGCCCGCTTGGGTGATAGGCTAGTGCGCTTGGGGTTAGAAATTTATATTGAGGGTAGATAAAAATGACTACATTATTTTCTCTTCTTTCCCATTAACCATCACTGTCAGGTTTGGCAATCTTACTTAACCATTTGTGTGGCATGGCGATATTACTTAAGAGTTCTTCTTAAGGATGATTTTTCATCTTGCACTCCCCCATCACTACACATTCTCACCCTTCATTTTTTCTCATCATTCCCCATCATCACATCCTCTCACCACCTCTTCCATTCTTGCCAACTTCACCTCCTGTTTTCCCACTCTTCATCTCCATCATCCCTTTCTTGACAATCTTACTTAATCACTTCCACCACATGAATGTCTTACTTAAGGGTTCCCCTTAAGTTTAAATTTTTGTTCTATACTTCTCCCTTGACTCATTATTCATTCCCTCTATTGATTGTTCCTTCCTCCTGGTCTCCCTACCAACAAAATTTTCCTCCTACCATTACCCTTTCTCAACCTATCATATCACAGAGTGTGTCCACCATCTTCACTTGTAACCATGTTCCTTTCCCCTATTTTCCCCTCCTTTTTCTATCTTTCTTCATCATGATCTCTACCATTATTTCCATATTTCATTTCTTTACCTTCACCTCATTCATCCTCATCCTCCACATCCTCTCCTTGCCTTCATCTTGTCACAAATCATCACTCCTCCTTTCTTTACTCTTTCCACTCCATCTTCTCGAATTCTCCCACATATCCACCCCTTTTCCCACCCGTCATTATTTTTGTATTCCCCTAAAGTTATTTAGTCACCATCTTATGTTTCATCATTTACCATTCCCCATACTACCATTCATTCTTCATGCTAATAATTATTGTTGGTCTACCCCTAAAATTCACTCATCATCATTCTCCATTTCCCTTTTAACTTTCTTCACTTTTCCTCTCATCCTTCACAAAAATAATTATTGTTGGTCTTCCCCTAACATTATTTCACTAGCATATCCTCCTCCATAATCCATTCTAATTTTACTCCCCTCCTTTTTATCCACCCCCACCCTTTCTTATCACTTCTTCACACCTTTTCATCTTCTCTTAGGCAATTTTCAATGTCTTTATTGTCTTCATCATACATCCTTTGTCTATTTTCTCGTAATCCTCTTATCCTCATCTCACACATCTCATGGTTTTTTTATTCCAGTTCATTCATCACCTCTTTCTTCTCTTTACATTTTTGATGTTACCCACTCTCCACATAATATCCCCATTCTTGGTTCTCTTCCTTCTACATCATTTTTCTCTTTTCCTCTCCTCCTTCCCACTCTTCATTCTTGTCTCTCTCTTTCTTTACATCTTCTTCCCATTTCCCCTCATTCTTCCTTCTTACTTCCCTATTATTACCATGTCTCTTTTCTCTATCCAATCTTTTTACTCTTTCATCCTCCACATGCATCTCCATGTGGTATGTTTCATATTCCTTGTTTTCTATAATACCTTGGTCCCTTCTATCTTCTCCATGTATCTGCCTTTCATCTCTTTTTCCCCATGCATTTTCACTTTCCTCCTCCATTCCCCTTTTCTTTTCTCTACCACCTTTACCATTTTCATTCATTTTGTATAATTTTCTCTTTCATTCTACACTCTTCTCCACATATTCTTGTTCTCCTATAGTTTCTTTTTTATATGTTCTATCATTTCTTTCGTCTTCTTTAACTTCTTCATCTTCCTCATGTCCTTCATTTTTCATCATTTCTCTCCATTTATTTCACACCTACCTCTTCACTTATTCCACTACCTTCATTTTGCATCTTTCTCTCCCTTTTTCTTGATTTCACCCTCTACTTTGTCATCTTCTCTCATCTCGTCTTCTCCTTCTTTTTTGTCCTTCCTAATTTTCTTCTCCTACCATCTTTCTCTCTTATCCTCTTCCACCTCTTTCATTCCCTTTTTATCCTCCTCCATCTCCATCCTCTCTATTCCATACCCTTTTCTCCTTCACCTTTGATTTTTATTTCCTCATAACATTTTCCCATTCTTCACCTACCCATAATCAACCACTACTCCTATCCATTCCTTTTTTCTCTTTCCACTCTCAATTGTTACATCCTTCCACACATCTTCACACCTAGCATTCAAAGATGATTATGATCTTTCCCCATTTTTGCACCACCATTACTCCATTCTCTTACACCCCATTCTCATCCTCCTCTCTACAATGTTGACCTCTCCTCTTTTCGAGAGCTATGTCATTCCTTCCATTCTATCTATCCCTCTTGAGGGGGAATCATCACATCCATCCTAATCACATCTTCCCATGGTATTTTTGTCTCGAAGGATACCATAACATTCATTTATGAGTTTTGTTATTCCTTCATTTAATCAAGTTTATGTTGATGTCATATTCAAACTAGGGGTGTGTCTAAATTTATATGCAACAAGAAGAATATTAACGATCTAGTAATTGATTGTAGGTATTTTGTATTTTATGGGGGATCTTTTCAATGTCTTAAGGACATCTTGGTTAAAAACATTATTGGAATCAAAATATGAAAAAAATGTTGGAGGTAAACATACTTTACAACAATGAATTGTTGGAAATAAGCACACTTTGCCTTGGAAGTTGTTGGTTCTTGTTAGGGGACAGAAAGTCCCTCCTCTTTGATGGGAGAGGTTCCCTTATTGAAAGCAAGCAAAAAAACTATTTACAAATGTACAAATTTCAATTTTAATGAGGAACTCTGATATCATGAAAGTGTTTTAATGCCAAGATAGATGATCAATACAAAAGAACAGAATAACTAAGGGAGGGAAAAGGTAGAACATAACAACATTCCCAGGAAATATAGATAGCAAAATAGTTCCTTATAAATGTTGAGCAAAGGTGATATATAGAACAAAATCATTCATATTAAACCACCAGATATTATTTCATAGACACAAAGTTCTAGAAATGACATCCATAAGAATACAAAGCTTCTTATTGCAATAGATAAATGATTCACAAACTTTAGACAAGCAAGAGAAAGTAAGTCGATGCAGATAGAAATAGGAAGGAAATATTTTTGTATTGATAGCTTTAAGTTCTTTTACACTTTCAAAAATTACCAGAGTTCTAGCCCTTTGGAATGGCATGGAGAGCCCAATATATAGCTTACAAAGTGGTTACATTTAGTAACCGTTTCTTTTAACCAAAATATTAATTAAGGAAATATACAATATAAAGTCCTTAATTAATTTACAAGGAGACTGAACTAACAATAGAAAGAAGAGAGTCAAGAGCCAGAAGTAGAGGCATCCGGTTGTGGTTGAAGGGGCCCACTGTTTTGAGGATCCGATGCCTGAATCTCTTCAATGCTTTATTTCCATGCCCCTTGGAATCGTTGTGTTGGAAGTAGCATGAGTCCACATGCCCAGGCATTTCTCCATATCTTTTCAAACTCAGTATGCTCTAGATATTCCTTATTAGCCTCAACTATAGCTGAATGAAGAGAACAAACATCCTTCATTTTCTCTTTAGTGATTGACTCTTCCTTGAACAGATCATCCTTGAAAAAGGCTTTAAACTGAGCCTTGATTTCTTGGAGAGAGAAGGGTACACCTGTGACTTCATCCTAAAAATGGTAGTGGATATCTTTGAAGGTGGATACAACACAAGTTTTAAAAGACTCCCCTTTTTGCCATACATTCCTCAATTCCCCCAGTGCCTCTTCTAGAACTTTTATCTTCCATTCAATGCTAAAGATCCATGTCCTTGACAAGTTATTCTTGACATCATCAAACACATTGTTGGCCAATAGGATCCTCTCATCGGTTTGACCCATTAGATGGATATCTGATACATCCACTCCAAACTTTCAATTCTTTGTCCATAGCCTTGATTGAGGAAGTGAGTTTCTGTTGTAGCTTGATCACCTTCTCATTGGTTTTAAAGGCTTCCTCAATGAATTTTAAACCTACTACTGGTCATATCATCCACCATGGCCTCAACATATTTACCATAAGTAGAATACTTGTGGATGTCTTTGATGGTTTGGACCTCATCTTGGCTGAGAACTATGGGAGGTGGGAGAGCGGCCAATGGGGCTAGATCCAAAACTTTATCCTTTGCCAACAATGATCTGATAAAGTTGGAAAGAACTTGGTTCTGTTCTTCCAACTACTCCATGGTTTTCTTTCCTTTCTCAACCCGTTTGATAACCTTAGTGACGGTTTCCCGAAGGTTATGAACTTCACTCTTAGGTGTAGATTCTCCCATTGGAATCCTAGAAAGCTCTAAGTCAGAGATCAAAATATATTTTTCCTCTTTTTCCACTTTGGGTTTTGCAACCTCCAGGAACTGTTGGCCTTGAGCATCAGTTACCAACCTCGAAGTAGTCTTTTCTTTCTTTGTTGGAGGAGGAGTAGTTCCAAGCAGAGCTGCCATAACATCAAAATCAGGCCCTGTTAATCGGGAGGAAGATCTCATTTTCCTACTATCAACTAGGGGTTGCACCCAGGCAAAGGAAGAAGAAGAAATAGAAGAATCAAAGTCTCCCGAGTGTAAGTGAACTCATGGCACTCAGAGTATGAAACACTATTGTTTCCAGTGGGGAAATGAATGGAACCTCAAGAATTTCCTTTGTAGAGGAGTTTGTTAAACTTGGAGGTTCAGCCCTTGGGCCTTCCTTCTCCACTCTAGCAGTGGCCTCAGGAGTATCTTCTAGGTCTTTCATCTCATCATCATCATTATCACTTAGAAAATAATGTTATCTCGACCCAATAGGCAATTATGACTGCTCTAAAAGAGTATCTTCCTCTACCGGTTCTTGCTTGACCTTCTTTTGATACACTTTAGTGGAAGATGAAGGAGTAGATGACTCAAGTTCTTTCATCGAAGAAGAAGAAGGATTTTCTCAAGTACCTCTATGCTAGGCATATGTACTTCCTTCCTAGGTGTGGAATTTTCTCTTGAAGAGGATCTACCTTTGTTCATCCTGAGTTCACGTACCTTCCTGTCAAACCAAATCTTAGTTCTGACGATGATGACAGGGGTGATTATCTCATTCAAGTCATCTCTTTCCTTCACATACCAATCTAGGGTTTCCAGAGGAGTGTGCTTGATGGATCTTTCATACTCAAAGGATTGCAAATCTTCATCATCATCCTTAAGCCCTTTAGGCACCTGGTAGAGGTTGAGATCTATGATATGTTGTAGAGAAAATCTATCAAAATGCCTCCTCCTGGCTTCAAAATCATCAGCACAATCAACCTAATAATCCTCAGTGTCAGGATGGTGATGATAAGTTATTATGAGATTTTGATCAATGAATTTCTTTAAATCAAAGCAAGTCCTGGGCTTGAAGAAATAAACTATAAGAGGATCAATAGCCCTTTCTATATTTTGGGCATCCAGTTGTCTGCATGTATAATTCCCCAAGGTGATAGGGAAATGAAGACCTATAATCTTCTTATCTCGGCAGGTTCTATGAAGTTTATCCAGCTACCTACACACCTCAACCAAGGCCATTTTGTCATTGTAGAACATGGGAAGCTTGAGAGGTGTGCTTTCAAAACAAGCCAGCCAAATGTATGAGAACTTTTGGAACTGAATGAAGAAATCCCCATACTTGGTTATCAAAGCCTTAGCCTCATCAGAGAATCTTCTGGCAGTGTCACCCTCCAAGAGTCTCACAATGTACATGGTGAAGGCATCATTTACCCTTCTGAAATTATGATTACTAACCTTGAGGGTAAACTGAGGGAAATATGTGTAGATGGGCTCATCCTTCTTTCCTTTAATGAAAGTGAAGTCGAACCACTCACGAGATGCTGCCAAGGTGTACATGAGATAGGAGGTCATGTAGAAATTTTTGATCTGCTGAACATTTGACAATTGTTCAGTCAGGTTTCCACAGATAATCTCGGACCAATTTATGTTTTTCTTACCCTTGCAGATGATATTTATGAAAGGGCACATCCAAAAATGGAAGTCATTAGTAGAGGACATTCCCATAATCCGGGTGAGTAGAGTGATGAAATATTATAGTTCTTCATTGAAATCAACCCTAAACAATGCCTTGGAGAGTCGGGACACTCCCTTCTTAGGACACTTCAGCCATGATTTAGCTACTCGGGCCTTGTATTTCTCATTGTCTTGATCAAACAGAGTCTGAGCTTGAGTGAGAGTGAGAATAATGGAGTCTTCTGTTTTGGGGATGCGTAGGGCAACGGCGATAGTAGCAATGTCCAATTTTGTAATCAATTCACCATGCACATTGATAACCTCCTTGGTGTCTAGGTTGAAATTAGCCCCACAGTGAAAGCACAGTGTCGGCACATTGCATAGAGAGAGGGAAACCAACGACGTATGCAATTCCACTATCATTTATCATTTGGGCCATGGGAGCAGGGTTTTCACATGCTAATCTACCCCGAAATCATCAAAATCCAAATGTTAAACTTCGTTATCTCTAATATTGGGTACAGAGGTCTCCAAAGGGGATAGATGCTCATGCCTTGAAACTTGATCTTCATTTTGACAGTGAACAGAGGACTGACCTTCAAAGAATGGATTCATGACAAGAATTGTAAAGAGATATAGGAAGGTGGACAAATGACTCAATTTGCAAAAATGCGGGCAAGAGATAATGAGCAAGTAATGTGACAAGTGCATAGATGGTTTCCCTTTTAAATAGTCATTCAGGAGAGAGAAGGTCATAAATGTGCATTAAATACACCTTGCACCGACTCAAAAAGTGAAATGTGGGAAAAGTAGAAAAAACTAGCCTAGACAGTCCATGGGACATTGGGACATGAGGGATGTGAAGAGCCGATTCGGCCGATGTGGGTGATGCGGGCCAAAAGAGCACGGGTGGTCCAAGGGACACGAAATGTGAAGGACGCGATAAGCCAATTTAGGTGATGCGAGCGATGCGGAGAACCGGTAAATAGGAGGCTCAGGTGCACTTGGGATAGATGGGATGAAAAAGTCTGAAAAAACTGATAGACAAGGACTTATAGGGAAATTGGCCGATCAGCGAACAAGAGGCCCACCAGTACTTGGGACATGAGGGACAAAAATATCTGACAGACCTGCAAGTTACTAAAAATACCCCATGAAATGGAATTTTGCCATCTCTTCAAATTTTTACTTTACTAACACACTACTGAAAGGTGTCAACTCAAAATTTTCAAATTTTCAACTTTCAAAAGAGGGGAATTTTGAGGGGACAATAAACGCACTTTACATAAAGGAATTGCTGGAAATAAACACACTTTTCCTTGGAAGTAAACACACTTTGTAGAATGAAATAGATTGCTGAAAACAAACATTACAGAAATAAACACACAATTGAGAATTCTTGGAAAATGATTGCAAATAAATAAGAACTTAATCTAGAACACCTACAGGGACAAGTCTACAACAGATTTTAACTTAAGGAATTTGAAAGCGATACAGAATTAACAGATCTAAACTATTTTCTCTAAAAATATAAATACCAACAAAAATGAGGATCTTGGTTCTTGGAGGAGTGGGCCCTTACTCCACCTCGAAATAGGATTAGACAACTTAATTTTCTCTCAAAAAAGAAATGGCTATTTTATTGATAAAATGTTCTGCATTACAAAAACATGTTGGATCTGTGTATATCAATCTATATCTATCTTTTTGTTCTATATCTATATTCCTATATATATAATCTATCTACAGTTCTGTATGTATATACTTCTTCCAGGGGTGCATTTATGGTTGTAATTGTTCCACTCATACAATGGAACTAGAATCGTGCCCAAAATAGATGTTGAATTGGAACATGGTTGGAAATATAGATGTGTGATAATTATCCTTGATTTGCAAGTTTGGAGAGTCAAAAGTCTTCTAATCTACTCCTGATTGATAGGATCATTGATTTGACAAATCACCAACCATTTGTTTGGAATAGATTCTTATCGGTTCCAGAACTTTAGAAGAGTTCTGAACTAAAGGAAATCATTCCAGTCTAACCAAGAGAGTTTTGAAGCTATCTGCAGGAGTTCCGGAACTAAATACTAGAGTTCTAGAACTAAGTCCGAAAGTTCCGAACTAGGTGATAAAGCTTGTGACTGTGTAATGGAGTTCCAAACTAGCTTGGAAGTTCTGGAAACTAAGTTGTATTGAAACAAATGCTTTCAAAAACATGTTGACCGCTTCATACTTCATTCTTCCACCTGATTGTGACCTGCTTTATTACAAAACTAAATTTCCAAAACACTTTGTTAGGAATTACAGAGCTTTTAAACGTTAGAATCATAATCAACAAAATATGGACAATTACATCCTAACTTATATCAGATCAAACAAAAGTCACAAAATGTAGTCAAACTTAATAAAAAGGAGAGTAAGATGAGATCATTTATTGTACATTTAATGGGCATATTTTGGCCTCATCATTTCCCCCATACTTACTTGTTTGTAAGTCCCTTTACAAACTTTACTCTTCAAATTTGGGTTATATATTCTGCATTCCATTTGATTGCTTAGGTCAAATGGCTGAAATTAATATCCCAATGCTTTAATTCAAAGGTACTATACCCTGCTCTCCTACTTCTACTTTCCTCTAGCCATGCATCAAATTCAGTGGGATCTTGTGGTTCTCTGTTCTACCATGGTGACATGGGGATGAGAAGGAGTGGAGGTCTTGTTCTCATTCCTATCCATATGCCATGTGCTTTTCATTGATATGAGGAATTAGCATACATAAGGCTTTTGCTCTATGAAAACTCCATATTAAGTTTGTGGGAGATATTACTTCCCTTCTTCTCAATGCCACCATGAGAAATTCCCATCTTTTCAAACATGCCTCATAAATATCTTCAAAATTTTCCTCTTCATAAGAGGTGAAGGCATTAATACTTCTCTGCAAATTGGCAAGATAAGGTTCCTTGAACCTTTTATCAAATGCATGGGATCTAAAATGTGTAGCAAAGGTGGATGGTTTACCATAATGAATTCTCATACAAGACCAAATGAACTAGCCTTTAATAGATGCTCTAACTCCCTTTCCTTCCATGCAATCTAATTTTGAAGAACAAAACAAATGCATTAAGCTGGCTCTCCCCTACATACAAATTGATCATAAAACCTGAGTTCTTTTCCAGCATGAAATTGTAGAGATAGAATTCACAGAGAAGATTTTTCTGCTCTGCATTGGCTAAGGAATAGGCTGTTGTGAAATTAGCTTCATCTTTTATTTCATGTGGAAGGCCACATGCTATCCTTGACAACTACCAACAAATGAATTGTTCCTCCAAAAACACACTATATGCAGGAGAAGGTCTCCTGCATGCAAGCAATTTCTCACTCATCATGCAAACCATTTGTATTTTCACAAGATATTTAAATTTTGTCATTTTCTTCTTTGTAAAACTTTTCTTCCCATTCTTTTCTTTCTTTCTTCTCTTCTTCTATCTTGCTTTTCAAGTCCTCATTGGATGTCTTGGCTTCACTGAGTTCTCTACAAGTATCATCCCATAGTTATTTAAGTGGCCAATAAGTTAATTCAGTTTGTGCAGAGACTGTTGACAGAGCAGTTTGTTTTTTGGAATTTTGACATTCTTCCTCTTTCTCCATTATTTGTTGTTTAACTCTTGTCAATTCCTCAGTCTTGTCAGTGAGCTGAGTTGTTAATTCCCAATGACCATTTCTCTCTGTTCCAATTTAAGTTTGAGAAAATTCAACTCCTCATCCTTTTCTCTAATAATGAGTTCTTCTCTGAGACAAAAATAGAGCCTATTTAACTTGTTGTTTCTCTTTTTCTTTGAAAGTTCCTTGGGGTTAAGCATTCTTCTTCTACCATAGGGATTTCCTTTCCATTTCCAAGATGCCAATTCATCTTCTTCATGTGATGGTGTTGTTGATTCACCCATCTCTTGGAAAACTTGTTCCTCAAATCTCTCATCTTCTTTTTCTATCTCTATTTGGCTTGGTCCAGGAGGAGTCATGGCCATGCTTGCCCAAAATATCAGTAGCTTCCTTTTCCATCCCTTCTTGATCTTCCATCTCCTCCATAATTTCTCTAGACCTTTTATGAATTCTCCTTCTTTGAGGAGCCTCAAAATGTACAGAAATGGGTCTCCTCCTAGAGCTTCTTCTAATTTTCACCTCTTTCTCTTTCCTAGGTGAACTATCACTATCAGAGACAGATATTAGCTCTCTTGTAGCTACTGCAGAGGAAGGAATTTCTTTAGAAGGCACAATTGGTTCTACAGTAGTTTTAGTCCTTCTTCCAGATCTTCTTCTTTTTGGTATTTCCTCTCCACCTAGTTCTTTCTTTTCCTCTATAGTGGCATCAATTTCCAAATTAATTGCAGGAGCAAAAGGAGTTGCTATTACTCTCTTGAGAATATTAGGGCTCTGCTTAAACTTGCTAAGAAATTTCTCCCACATTTCTTCTCCATTTTTCTTTGAAAGAAAATGGTGTTGGCACACTAAATGCACTAACCCATGATGCTGATTGTTCCCACACCCCAGGAATACCTCTAGGCCATTGTATGAATGGAATAAAAAAGAAACCCTAGAAGGTTTACTATATATTCTAGTTTTGTAGCTCCATATCTAAGGTATATGAGGATCTTCAAACTTCCCTTCCTACTGACCCAAATTGACCATCACAGGTTAAATACTTGACTATCCAAAATGCCACTCTATCAAAGGGTTTGGGAAAGCTGGCCCTTCTGACCCCTTTTATGATTTTCTTCATGTTGTAAATATATTGGGGTTCAGCTTCCCCCTTTTTCAACAGGGTTTCAACTAGGTCTTTTAATGTCCCTCTGATAGGGTTTGGGACATGCACAATTGGCACTCCAGATATATTACTTATTGTATTCACAAAAAAGGAATGAAAAAATTCTAACCTTTGTCCTAGATTGCTCTAAATTTATAACAAATTCTCTTACCAATTCATCATTATACTTGGGGAACTTTCTCATAGAAATTCCAGCCATCCTTCTTGATGAAAGATAGCTGCCACTTCTTCATCTGCAATGAGTTGGGTATCATCCTCTAGTTCCAACTTCTTTTTAATCCCCATGATATAGAGGTGATTCAAATTCATTCTTCTTTAATCTTGTGTGGGTTGGCTGAAGAACTCTTCGCTTAGCTATGGAATTGACAAATTTAGCTAAATTACTTTATACTTAGTATGGAACTTCCATGTTGTTGTATTGCGGAATGCAAAACCTAATTCATTTGCTTCTTCCTTGAAGTTTCTCTGCAACTAGTTTTCACTTTGTTGATTCCACACTAATGATAACTCATTATAACTATGCCACCAATTTATTCCATCAATATCTTTCTCATGATTACTCACTTTTAATCATGATGTACAATAGATGACTCATCATATCAACTTTTAAATCAAATCTAATCACACATGTGAAACTTTTAATCTAACCTTTAATAAGTTAAAGACATAATTACCATCTTTGATGATGTAATCCCTCTATCATGATGACTCATCATTCCTAAAAAGTGAAACAAAAGGAAAATGGTTAGAAAAAATAGCTGGAATTCCAAAGAATTTTTTTATTTTGAATTAGCCATTTATTTGAGAAGATCAACCACCATTGTTGGTTTTCAATTGATCTTTGAGAGAAACTTTTTTTTGGGGAAGAGAACACCATTTACTAGTTTTCACTCTCTTCCCTTGTTTTTTTCTTTTTTTTTTTTTACTTTTTCCCTTTTTTTTTTTTTTGGGGAAGAGAATGCCATTTACTAGTTTTCATTCTCTTCCCTTTATTTTGGATCTATCCATCTAATTATTTGATCATTTTGGAAGAACTGGGTTCTTCCATATGATCAAATTCTTTATCTGCTTCAATCTACCTCAAGAATTCATCCTTAGTAGGAGGCTTCCTATAAAGCTTTAGCCTATGACCATTGACCAAAAGTGTTCTTCTACTGCCATCAATGGGAAGTAACTGAATAGAACCATTGTCAAATATTTTCTCAATCTGATAGGGTCCCAACCATCTGGTTCTCAATTTTCCTTTGAATTGTTGGTACTTAGAATCAAACAACAATGCCCAGTCTCCTACTTTGAATTTCCTTTTCTTGATATGTGTATCATGTCATTGCTTCCTTTGATCTTGGATTATCTCTGTCTCTGTGAAGTGCTTCCATCCTCAATTCATCCAACTCATTGAGTTGAAGGATTCTCTCCTTTTGAGTTGCATCCAACTCAATACCCACCTTAACTGTTGTCCTCAATGTCTGTAGTTCAAACTCAATAGGCAACAAGGGATTTTTCCCATAGACTAACTCATATGGTGAAAACCTTGTTGTAGTTTTCCAAGTTGTATTGTAAGCCCAGACAACTTTAGGTAGTCTCTTTACCCAATCTCTTCTTCCTGCTTCAACTATTTTGGTAAGGATGTTTTCCAATTCTGTTCATTACTTCAGCTTGTCCATTTGATTGTGGGTGATAGGGAGATGACTTCCTATGATTGATCTGATAATACATTGTGAAATCCTTGGATCATATTAGACATAAATTGTGGTCCCTGGTCTAAACTATGCTCCTTGGTGCTCCAAACTTTACCATAATTATGTGCCAAAGGAAATCAACAAATTACTTCTTCAGTGGCATTTGTTAAAGCCTGCACTTCTACCCACTTTGTCACATAATCAATACACACAAGAATATGTTCCTTCCCTTGTGAAGAAGGACTAAAGGGACCAAAAAAATCCAACCCCCATCTCTCAAATGGTTCAATCACTACTTGAGGTTGCAGAGGCATTTCATTGGTAAAGGTTGGTTGTCCCATCCTTTGACAAGGATCACACCACCTGATATATTTCTTCACATCTTTGTACAGAGATGGCCAATAATAACCAGTGCCAAGTATCTTGTGAGATGTTCTTTTCACTTGAATAGTGTCCTCCACTTGGTTCATCATGACATGCCCGAGGATGTCAAAGATTTCATCTTCTCTTACACACCTGCGTAAAACCAAATCAGGACCACACTTAAATAGCATTCCATTTAACCATTTGAATTGTGCACTAGTTTTGATTAACTTCTTTATTTGTTTCTTGGTGAAAGAAGGAGGAAACTTCCTTGTTTAAGATAATTTTCCATATCAGCAAAACCATGGTGTATCAATTAAAATAACAAACAATTGTTCATCTGGAAAGTTGTCCTTGACTGGATCTTGCTCCCCTGTAGTGGTTAGTCTTGACAAGAAATCAGCTACCACATTAGATTTACCTGGATTGTCCACAATGGTAATATCAAATTCTTGTAAAAGTAATAACCATCTAATTATTCTACCTCCAACCACTAGTTTTTTCATTAAATATTTAATTGTTGAGTGATTTGTATGTACAAATATTTTGTACCCTATAATGTAATGTCTAAACTTATTAATTGCATAGATCACAACAAGAAATTATTTTTCAGTGGTGGTGTAATTTCTTTCAATGGGAGTAATTTTTTGCTAAGGTAATAGATAGCATACATTTTCCTTCTTCATCTTTCTATCCCAAAACTACACCAATGGAATTATTTGAGGCATCTGTTTGGATATGAAAAGGTTTCTCCCAATTAGGTCCTCTCAATATTGGGGCAATTATTAATTTCTCTTTAATTTCTTCAAAAGCATGTTGACACTTTTCATCCCAAATAAATTCACAGTCCTTGGTAAGAAAATTAAACATGGGGGCAGAAATTTTACTAAAATCCTTGATAAAGCATCTATAGTACCCAACATGTCCTAAAAATGACTTGATATCAGTGGGGGTCTGAGGAATAGGTAAGTCTGAAATAATTCTTGATTTTGTTTTGATCAACCTAAATTCCTCTTTTTGAAATATGGTGTCCTAATACAATCCCTTCATCAACCATCATCAAACATTTTTCATGGCTAAGAGACAAGTGGTGTTGCTCACATCTTGTCAATACTCTATCCAAATTTTTCAAGGCATCATCAAATGTATCTCCATGCATAGTAAATTCATCCATGTATACTTCTACACAATCATTTGTTAGGTCTACAAAAATTGCTAATACAACTCTTTGAAAGGTTGTTGGAGCATTACATAGTCCAAATGGTAATACCCTATAGGAAAAGGTACCCCATGGACATGTAAATGTAGTTTTATCCTGATCTTTAACAACAACTCTGATTTGATTATATCCACTAAAGCCATCCAAGAAGGAAAAGTATTGTTTACCTGAAA
The DNA here is from genome assembly GCA_018340775.1 of Taxus wallichiana var. yunnanensis. NCBI lineage: Eukaryota > Viridiplantae > Streptophyta > Pinopsida > Cupressales > Taxaceae > Taxus > Taxus wallichiana. The sequence continues at coordinate 600,853,940 of CM031243.1, read as the reverse complement.
GGTTGTCTAAGACTTGATCTATGAATGGTAAGGGAAAATAATATCTCAGTGTGGCTTTGTTCAGTTCCCTATAGTCAACACAAATTCTCCATTTTCCATTCTTTTTAGGGACAATTACAAGAGGAGACACCCACTGCTATCTAAGATAGGGTAGATAAAACCTACTTGTAATAGTTTTTCAATTTCTTGTTTGACTATATCCCTTAAGGCTGGATTTATCCTTCTCTGAGGTTGCCTAACTGGTTTAATGTTTTCAGTATAGATGTGATGAGTGTAGATACTTGGGTGGATTCCTTTCATATCTTTGTAATCCCAAGAAAAATATTTAGTATGATCTTTTAGAACATCAAACAGTTTAGCTTCTTCATCGTTCTTCAACCAACTATTAATATTCAAAATTTTACCTAGTTGAATCTCAACATGTTTGGTTCTAGTGTATGATGAACTGATTTGTTGAAAGGGTTCCATTAAATTATTTAGTGGACATGCATGTGGCAACAACATATGATATGTAACAACATCTCCAAAAGTTCCTTGAGACAAATGTTGGACAAAGGATAGTAAGAAGAATTATGATACTTATCTTGTTGTAGGTCAAACTCCTCATCACTATTGTTTTCCAAAAATTCTTCATCATCTCCTGATATATGTGAAGTTGAAGTTATAGATTCTTCCTCTCCCCAAGAGAAATCTCATTCCTCCAGTGAAATTATCTTCATTTGTAGGGAATTGTTGTTGGTGTGGTTCGAAACTAATTGTGATGGTTCCAAAACTAACTTGTGATGGTTCCGGAACTAACTGTGATGGTTCCGAATAACTAATTCTATAGGTTTTAGAACTAATTTTAGGTTCCAGAACTATTCCCAACTACTCCAAGGATAATTGGTGTACATTCAATGGTGGGTTAATCATATCTTCTATTTCTCGTACATGATCCTGTAATGTTATCATGGCCAACAAAGACAAATTTTTCTCATTAATATCAGGATTATCAACCCATAATTGCTCTTGATTATCACTAAAAGGTCATGTAGAGGGATATAATGAAATTTTCTTAGAATTCTTACCATTTGAAATAGTCATATCACCTGACCTGTAATCAATTAAGGCAACAATTATAGCTAACCATGGTCTACCCAAAATAATGGGATAACAATGTTTTACCTTTTGGCTGCAATATAAGGAAGTCAACTGATATTCCCATGACTCCACCATAACCACCACATCTTCAATAACTCCTTCTGGTTTTGCTACAGATTGATCTACCATCTGCAATATGGTGTTAGTAGGTTGTATACATTGTTAATGGCAATGTTTTCAGAGTGTCCACTTGTCATTACATTTATAGTTGCTCCCAAATCAACCAAAATGTTATGTATATCTTTATTCCCTATAGAGACAGAAATAACAGGGCTTCCAGGATCTCCATATTTGGGAAGTAGGAGCTTTCCTGCTAATAAATCAACAAGTTTCCCATCTACCTTAATAGTCCTGGGGTACTTGCTTCTTTCTTCCAGGCCTTTTCAAACATAGCATTTTGATTAATTTGTTCAATTCTGGAATGTCCTTAATTTCTTGTAATAGTGGTATTTCAATATTCAGTCTCCTTAGTTCCTACACCAATTCAGATTCCTTGATTTCTATAGCTTCTTTAAATCTCTCTAGAAATGGAGTTTCAGTAGAGTTTCTTTCTGGTTCCTTATCTCTTTCTTTTTCATCTTTCTTGGGGGAACAACCAGACTAGGGGTTTCAGTTTCTTCTGTCATTTCAGTGATGATAATAGGTGGACTACTAACTATTTTTCTAGATCTAGTGTGAATATCCTTACAATCCATGGCATTAAGATCAACTAATTTTTCTGGTTCTATTTTGTAGATAGGAGTTGTTTGTTTGTTTCTTGGGTTTGTCTACTGGTTGTGCTGGTATTTGCATTTGGACTACATTCTCATTTGTGAATTTTGTGTTGGGGCACCCATTATGGCTTGTTGATTCTTGATTAGGATATGTTTTCCCTTGAGCATAGTTATTAGGGCTCCATCTAGGTTGTGACCAAGCATACTGGTTATTTTGACCATTCCATGGTTGTTGGTGTCCTTGAGCATACCAAGATTGACTTACCCAATCCTAGGGATTCCAAGTTGGCTAAGGGGCCCAAGGTGGTTGTCCCAACTTTTGGTACTATTTGAGCAGCCCATGGCATCATCCAAGGATTAGGAGATGACCTTGGCATGAACTATCCTTGGATAGGTTGTCTCTAGAAAAATTTACTTCTTCTGATGTGTTGGTTTGTTTGAGCTGATTCTTTAGGAATGGAAGAAGAGAACAAGCATGAATATCATGTTCTTTAGATTCACATATAAGACATACTTTTGTTTTATCCAAAGGACATTCCCTTATTGCATGCTTCTTCCTGCATCTAGGACAATACATGGCTAATGGTTCAGTTTTGGCATTTGTTTTAGCTTGTAATCCATCCATAGTAGAGGTTAATTGAACTAAAATGTTTGTTTTAAAGTTTGCTAATTCATCCATTAGTTTGTTCATATCTGGATTCAAACTTTTCACTAATTTTCCCTTCCTAGGTCCACCCCTTGTTCTGGAATAGCTTCTACAAATGTCTTTAATTTCATTCATCCTTAATTGATCAATGTTTCCACCTCCTATCAAGTTAAGAGCTTCCCTAGATTCATCTTCCAAACCTTTAAGAAAAATGGTTTTACTTAACTCTTCTTGAAGTACAAATCCACACCTTTTACTTACAAAGAGGAATTTGTCCAAATAATCTTCTATATTCTCATCCTCCTCCTGCTTGATTTTGAAAAACTCTTCCTTCCTATTTCTCCCTCTACAATAATCTTGATATTTTTCTAGGAAGGAAGTTTCCATTTGTGCCCAAGTGGTAATAGAGTTGGATGCTAATCCCATGAACCACCTCATTGCATCCTTCAAAGTGGATGGAAACAACTTGAGTTTCTAATTATCTATTTTGTAGTCATAGGTCTGACATAGTACCTTAAACTCAAATAGAAATTGGTCAGGGTCTTCAGATGACATCCCTCTAAATGTGGGTAAATGTGTAGGTGAAATATTTTTCATTGGTGTATCATCATCATCCAATTGAATTGGATAAGTAAAGGTCCTATCAGTTCCCTTTCAGCTTCTCATGCCATTTCTGAAGTATTTTCTAAACTTTTCTCCCAATCAATGTGGTATGTGATCTACTTTGGGGAAGGTGAAAAATCAGGAGTAGGAGGTTGACTACTCAATTGAGAATCAAAACTTACCCTAAATGGATCTTGAGAAATAATCCTTCTCCTAAAAGTTCCACTTCCTTCTGGTGACTGATCCAAGAATTCCAAAGGTGGCAATTTTGCTTCTTGTCTTATAGGGGATAATGGTGCCTCCAATTCTTGGTCAACTTCCTTATTTAAACTAGAGGATGATGTTAATTCTTGTTCAAATATTTTTGGGAGAAATCTACCCTTGGAGTCTCTTGGTCTACTCATAAATTTTGTGATAGCTTAGGGAAGATTTCTTCAATTACTAAATGTATGATTGTTTCTTGTTGACACCTAATTAGAAAATTCTAACTAGTGGGTCCCCAAAAATGGTGCCAAAAATGATGGGTGTCATTATTCCCTTCATTTAATCAACTTTATGTTGATGTCATATTCAAACCAGGGGTGTGTCTAAAGCTATATGCAACAAGAAGAATCTTAGCGATCTAGTAATTGATTGTAGGTATTTTGTATTTTATGGGGGATCTTTTCAATGTCTTAAGGACTTCTTGGTTAAAAACCTTATTGGAATCAAACTATGAAAACATGTTGGAAGTAAACACACTTTACAGAAATGAATTGCTGAAATAAACACACTTTTCCTTGAAGTAAACACACTTTGCAGAAAGGAATTGCTTGAAATAAACACACTTTTCCTTGGAAGTAAACACACTTTGCAAATGAAATAGATTTCTGAAAAAACATTACATAAATAAACACACAATTGAGAATGCTTGGAAAATGATTGCAAAGAAATAAGAACTTAATCTAGAACACCTACAGGGACAAGTCTACAACATATTTTAACTTAAGGAATTGAAAGTGATACAAAATTAATAGATCTAAACTATTTTCTCTAAAAATATAAATACCAACAAAAACAAGGATCCTAGTTCTTGGAGGAGTGGGCCCTTGCTCCGCCTTGAAACAGATTGGACAACTTAATTTTCTCTCAAAATAGAAATGGCTATTTTATTGATAAAATGTTCGCATTACAAAAAATTGTTGGATCTGTGTATCAATCTATATCTATCTTCTTTTTATTCTATATATATATATTCTATATATAATCTATCTATCAGGTCTATATGTATATACTTCTTCCAGGGGTGCATTTATGGTCATAACTGTTCCACTTGATATGATGGAACTGAATCATGCCCAGAATAGATGTTGAATTGGAACATGGTTGGACATACAATTGTGTGATAATTATCCTAGATCTATAAGTATGGAGAGTCGAAAGTCTTCTAATCTACTCTTGATTGATAGGATCATTGATTTGACAAATCACCAGCCATTTGGAATAGATTCTTATCGGTTCCAAAACTTTAGAAGAGTTCCAACTAAAGGAAATCATTCCAGTCTAACCGAGAGAGTTAAGCTATCTGTAGGAGTTCGAACTAATTCTGATAATTCTAGAACTAAATACTAGAGTTCTAGAACTAAGTCTAAAAGTTCTAGAACTAGGTGATAAAGCTTGTGACTATGTAATGGAGTTCTAGAACTAGCTTGGAAGTTCCGAACTAAGCTGTATTGAAACAAATGCTTTCAAAAACATGTTGACCACTTCATACTTCATTCTTCCACCTGATTACATGACCTGCTTTATTACAAAATTGAATTTCCAAAACACTTTGTTAGGAATTACAGAGCTTTTAAACATTAGAATCATAATCAACAAAAAGATGGAAAATTACATCCTAACTTATATCAGATCAAACAAAAGTCACAAAATGTAGTCAAACTTAATAAAAAGGAGAGTAAGATGAGATCATTTATTGTACATTTCATCTACTTTCTTTAAAATGAAAATGTCAAAAAATCCACATCAAATTAATCAAAATATTCCCACAAAAATCCACATCAAATTAATCAATGTTAGTTGATTAATTAATCATTTTCAATCCCTAATTAAACCTAATCCTCCTCACATGTCATTATTCTCCATATTTCTCCACTTGTGAATTAAAAATACAAGTTTAATCCTCACCCACTCTTTATGGCCCCCACTCACCTAATCATGCCCACATTTTCAAACTACGAGTTAATTAAAATCCTCTAAGTTAATCCAATTTCTAGGCTATAAATAGAGCCTTACCCCTCTCTAAAATAAAAAGAAATAAAAGAAAATCCTATCAAATCTCTTACATTCTTTCTGCATAGATCATCCCCTCCATCTCATCCTAATGTCTACATAATCCTTACTCTATCCATCCCTAAATCCTCCATCCTATATTTTTTTGGTGCAAAGTATTGAGTTGATCATTTGTGCAACAGAGGTATCATGCATCGGGAAAGAACCTACACTTCAAGCATTTTAGGCCCATCTAAGTCATTTCCCATTCCAAGTTTTGTAAAGGAGTCACCAAGTATAAGGTATCTAGTTCATTACTTTACTTTCTTGTTATCATGTAATTTCCATAGCTCACAAGATTAAACCAAGAAACATGTGAAAGAAGGCTTATAGGTGTAGGTCTTGTTGGTGGTAGTTTTCATAAATGAAAAATCAAGATATTTTTAGATGTCATAGTCATGTGTTTTCATTGATGTCAAGTGGTCAATAATGTCATATGATGTCCAAGGTGTTTAGGTGTCTTCCCAATTTTTCTAGGTGTCTTCATGAGACGTCAAGTCATGAGTTCAGGTGTTTAGACATGGTCTAAGTGCATGGTAAAGTAAACTAGTTGTGTGAATGTGTCCTTCCAAGGTTTTATGAAGGATTCATAAGGTCAAACATGGTCAATGAGATATGTGTGAGGTATAAATGAGTCTCAGAATTGAACATCACAAACTCTTGAAGAATCAGGTAACTTTAGGCTCAATCCTAGTCCCAAGTCAAATAGGTTGGCATGGAAACATGATAAATGGATTAAGGAAAATCATGGAAAGCATGGTTAGAGTAGTATGATCTGGAATAACATGCATAAGAGGATCATCGCTTAAGGATCAAGCTTATAGGGCATGAATATGGTCATTCTAAAGCTTTTCAGGTAAGACATGCCTAGTAGGAAAGTGAGGGTGATGAGCCAAGGCATGATGATGAAAACTAAGCATGTAATGAGCATAATATGATGGTAGATGAGGTGTACATAGCTTCACAAGTGCCTAAGGAGGTGAGTTGAGCACTTATATAGGTTTGTATAGCACAATTACTCGAAGTAGAGAAAAATTTATCTACAAATGATATGGGGCAGATATTTTCAAATAAAACTATAACAAAGTGGTCAATGTAAATCATGGAGGATGGATTTTTGAAGGTGTGGTCAAAATTTGAGGACCTAAAAATGTGTTTTGTGCAAGTTATTCAAGTTTTACCAAAATCAAGTTTTTGAAAAATGTATACTTGACACCTTAACTTTGTAACACTAAAAAGAATTATAAATCCTCCATCAGATAAATCATAAAATTAAATTTTTAAGATCACCTAGATAAAAAAACTTTTGTAAAAATTTTGAGGTCAAAAGGAGCATTTAGATAAAAAAAATTATTCATTTTACTAATAGTGTTATTCTCTCTTCATACCTCCTTCCTAAAGCGATGGACATGAAATTAAGTGTTTTGACTCCAAATAAATTTAAAAAGTTTTTAAAATATATATTTAGTATAGAAGAATCACTATATATCAATTTGGTGATAGTTATGCTTCTTAAGTATGAAGGTATTAGTTGTGCAAACAATCCTATTTTTGAAGGTCCCAAGGTGTATCGTTAGTTGTGCTGAAGCATAAGGTGACGTGTAATTGTTGTTCTCAAGGATTTTTGTACATGATATCTATATATTAGGTGTGTTCTTTATCAAACTCTCTCTTTTAACTTTAAGGGCTAATCAAGCCCAATAAACGTACTTGTGAAGTATAGATGATCCTTGTTGATAATCATGCAAAGTTGAGCCATTTGTCATTGAAGAATGCAAGACGTGAACCTGTAGAGATACAAGAAGTTAACATACTCTTTGAAATGGGTTTTGAAGCTTTGGCTAGATGGGTAAATGAGTAAGTTTGGTAAATCTTTCAAGATTTTCATTGTTCAAGTAGATCAGTCATTTCCCTATTTGAATTTGTATCTCATGAAAAGATTGAAGTTGTCTTAGAACTCCTATTTTGTTGAAGGTGATGTATAGGTCATCCTCTTTACTCCCCAATATTTTATATACTCTGAGATCTCACTCCTTGCATCTGGTCAAGTCATCCACACAAGCACGTGAAGATTCATAATAGTTATATGATGACTATTAGACTTCCTTGTACATATTGAAAAGCCATAGAATATGATTAGATGATGTGTGGAAGTTGTAAAGTCAAATTTGCATGCTCAAAAATTGCTAAAAGATAAATAATAATTCGTTGTTGTAGAGGACAAGTCAAAATGGCTGTTGAAAATTGAGTTGGCAATGGTCAATTATCAAATCTTTGTTAGAGTATAATAGATTATCAAAGGTTTGAAACTTATTCCTTGTTCCCCAAGCACATGAAGAGTCATAATAGTTATATACTACAATCTTCAAAGAAGATATATCTATATCATGTAGACCTCTATTTATAGAAACGAGGGAACATTTTTAAAGTTTTCATACCTTGGTTACTTTTCCATACTAAATATAATCATTAATTCGGAAAATGATCATGAGACATAAAATTTTTGGGACTAAGTACACTATCTCTTGAGGCAACCCAGATAGTCTCTTATTCCTAAAAAATCTGAGGCAACCCAGGATAGTCTTACTTCTCCAACCAGGAATTATTCCTAAAAAACTCTGCACCTCTTATGACCACCCATGGGGAATAGACACTCCAAGAAGAACAATTTATTGCAATATCTCCAACCGAGCATGAATTCTCATTTTGACACCCTAAGGGAGAAAAGATCTACAAAATTACACAACTCAAAAATTCAAGTCCACATCTTATTATAAAAGACAATGAAACTTCATACAAGGAAGTTGAGGAGAAATGCAAACCATGATTGCACATCACTTCACCAAAGTTATTAGGAGCTCCAAAAATATTATTCTCCTATACAAAGTGACCACAACCATTTCTCATCTCAAATATTACACCAATGCATAGAAACAACCTACAAACACTTTGGCACCCTTCATGACTAGATTGACATGACTTTCCTTTAGTGGTAGGATAAGAACAAAGACTAAGTTTATACCAAATGATAAACAAGACTACCTAAAACTCTTTGATAACATGGATTAGAAATAAAGTATAAGCTTTCACACCTGGTGGTTCACCTTGGATCCTTCAAAGTAGGACTATTTATGTCAAACTTGTAGAGATAGAGGAAACTCCGTACAAGTAAAATCATGCTTGGATAGAAAAAATACCACCATATTGACCTAGAAGGAGTCTTATACAACCCTGAGAGGTTTCCATAACTTGCACAAGTGAAATGATGACCAAAAACTTCATTTCTTGCCTATCACTTCAGGAAGGAGGTTTGGAGAGAGAATGAACAGTGTTAGAAAAATAAAGAGAAATTTCTTGTTCTTCCACCTTTTGAACTCAAACATTTTGAAAACATTCAGTCTTAGAGTTCTATTCAAAAATTCCTCTTATTATTTATTTGAAGGAGGATTGATAATTTTGTTTGAGTGCTAAGAAGATATGTCATTGTTTTATCCCTTCTCACTTTACCCAATTTTGGTAAAACTTGAATAACTTCAACAATATTCTTCAAAATTTGATGAAACTTGACCCAAATCACTAAAACACCTCCCTCTACATGCTCCATAGCTTGGTTTCTCATAAATGAGCCTATACAGTCAAGACCAATCTCATTTTTCCAAGCTTCCACTATTAGTTCTCAAGGGTAATTTTAGTGAAAACTCTAAATTTTCCTCTAGAAGATAATGTGAACCTTGTATATGTTCATACATGTTCTAAGAAGTTTCTTAGGCTCATACCATGCTGACATAATCTTTTCATGGCCTGATTTGTGCTCATACATATCATTAGGCTCTAGAACTAGGCCTAGATGGGCTAGTTCCAACTATGAATTGCAACACTTTACCTTATGCTCACCCTAAAATAACTTACACATCCTTGAAACATCGTTTCTAACCCATGTGAAACCCGAGAAAAGAACACCAACCATCTTCATACCTTGCTAGTGGGGACCAACCACACAAACCAAGCCTATAACACCATGTATCACCTTAAAAACATCTTGAATGTTCAAGAAACCACCATGATACCACTTTTTTACCATTAAACACCATTGAGAAGGCACCAACCAACTTGAAATTTCAATCCTCCTTTTCCATCAATTCCACGTGACATTAATGACAACACCAACCAATGCAACAAGGTTCAACAATCTCCCCTTTTTCATTGATGGCAAAAATCTCAGAAACCTTGATGGAAAACTAGTACACCAACATATTTGAAGCATTCAATCCTTGTTTCTGACAACATTCTCTCCCCTTTACATCTATGAAAAAGGTACACATGTCCAACAACATGAGTAGCATGAAATAAAATAATGACAAGAAATGACCTTACCTCAAGAAGCTCCCCTTATATGATATTGCTCTTTTATCATATAAGACTCGGCTTAAATGACATGAATTTCTTCATCAATCAGATTCAATGCTCCCCCTGAGCCTATTCTCTTTGAAATTATGCATTTTCATCCTTTGCATACACCTTTCTTTGGTCTTATTGACTTGTGCCTTGAACTATTGAACTATATCCCCCTATCTAGAATCATCTTGAGCCTTCTTGGAGTAACTATGGCACTTGAGTTTCTCCCCCTAATAATCTGAGACCTTTAGTGATTATTTAGGGTAGGTATTACCCCCAATTTATATCTTAAATGGTTAAAAATTGCCTTTGGTAGATTTTTATCATTACATCAACTACTTCATCCTTTGTTAACACATGTGTTCAAGCTTGATTCTTTGTTCATTCATTTTCTACCTCAAAAGTGATACTTGATTGGAATGTGTTTTGTCTTAGAGTGCAGCACTAGATTCTTGGACACACTTATAGCACTTGTACTATCACATTATAGAGGAATATGACCTTCATTTTTAATTTTATAGTCTTCAAGTGTTTTCTTCATCCACATCACTTGAGTGCATCATATATAAGCAAATTGTTACATACTCACCTCACATGTATGTAGAAATTTGTACAAGAGACTTCTTCTTACTCAACCAAGACACAAGGCACTTACCTACAAAGAAATCTCCACCAATATTTATCTTCCTATCATCAATGTTGCCTACCCAATTTGCATCTATAAAGGATTTGATCTGGAACTCATTACATTTTGATACCAAAGTTCATATTCCAATGTTTGCATGAGGTGCCTAATTATTCTCTTGACAGATTGGAGATGAATTTCCCTGGGATCTTCTTGAAATCTTCTAACCAATCCAATTGCTTACATGATATCAACTCTAGATGAAGTTGAATACAAAAGGATTCCTATCACAGATCTATATAAGGTTTAATTTACCTTTGATGAGATATCTTCCTTGCCGATTTTGCATCCTACAATCATTTGAGTGCTTATTGGCTTGCAATATTCCATGTGAAATATTTTGAGCATCTTCTTGATGTACTTTTTTTGTGAGATGAAGATACCCTCTTTGGATTGACTAATTTGCAGCCCTAGGAAGAATGAGATTTCACCAAACATTGACATTTCAAACTCCTTTTTCATGGCCTCAAAAAATCCATGTGACATGGTCTCACTATCACTTCTAAATATTATATCATCAATATAGACAACTACAAGCAACAAATTCCATTATTCTTTTTTCATTTACATATTACTATCAGCTACTCCTTTTCTGAATCCTTTTCTCAATCAAGTACTTGTCCAATCTATTATACCAGGCCCTAGGAACTTTCTTGAGACCATAAAGTTCCTTCTTCAATCTACAAACATAATCCATGTCCTCGGTGAGAGAAAATCCATCAGGTTGTTCAATGTAGACCTCCTCATTCAAGTTCCCATTTAGGAATGTTGGCTTCACATCCATTTGATATAGCCTAAAATATTTGTGTGCTTCATATGCCAATAAGATCCTAATGGCCTCCATCCTAGCCATAAGATAAAATATCTCATCAAAATTAACTCCTTCAACTCCGAGAGCATATCCTTCGTAAACTAGCCTTTCCGCTTTTGTTGTAACTTCACCTTTTTCATTCAATTTTTTTCTAAACATCCACTTGGATCCAATAATGTTTTTATTATTTTTCCTAGGAACAAGCTCACATTTTTCATTTTTCTATATTTAATCCAGCTCTTCATTCATTGTGTTGACCCAATTTTGATCCTTGTTATCCTCCATGACATTCTTTGGTTCTATTTTGGACAAGAGAGCAAGATTTTCTTGATTTTGAGCACTTTTCAACCTTCTTCTTGTTTGAATGCCCATTTCCTTGTTTCCTATGATCTGACTTGGTGGATGAGCCATTTTAACCTACCTTGAAGGTGGTTTTATATCAATTCTTTCTTCATCTTCTTCTTAATCAACTTATGCAATTTCATCATCATCCTGATTTTCAGTACTTTGTGGAGTCTCATTGGGCTGAGTTGTGGTATTCTTTGGATATGATTCATAAATTTTAACATTTGTGCTCTCAATTATATTTTTTTGGATCTTATTGTATCACCTATATGTTGAAATAACAATTGAGTATCCTAAGAAAATGCCTTCATCACACCTTGAATCAAACTTACCAAGTTTGTCATCTCTTTTATTGCTGCTTCCAAACACTCTTAGGTGTTTTACACTTTCAGTTCTTCCTCTTCAAATATCATAGGGTGTATTCTTGTGTTTGATACTTATTTGATCTCTATTTAGGATGTATAGTGTTGTGCTAATTGTCTCTCTCTCAATATCCATCTGGAAAATCTTGATTCATTCAACATAGTTCTAACCATTTCTTGCACAGTTCTATTCTTTCTCTCAACTACCCCATTTTTTAGGTGTTCTTATAGCTTAGAATTGTCTTCTTATTCCATGAGTTTCATAAACTCATCAAATTAATTTGACCTAAACTCTCCTCCTTTGTCAGATATCAAGCTCTTGATTTTTTAATTCTTCTCATTTTCGCACTAGTGCTTTGAAGGCCTTGAACCTCTCTAGTGATTCTAATTTTTCTTTGAGGAAGTAAACCCATGCCATCCTTGGGAATTCATCAATAAATAACATGAAATATATCTCTGTTTGAATACTTTTAGCTATGGTTGGTCCTACAAGATCAGTATGAATCAACTCTAGAGGCCTTGTAGTAGAGTATTCTTTTGATTTGAATCTTCTCCTAGTTTGTGTGTCATGCTTTACAAATATTATCAGCTAGTTTATAAATACTAAGCATGTTTCTTACACATCCCATGGATCTAATTTTGACAATATTTTCAAAATTGAGATGTCCTAATCTCCTATTCCAAATCCAACTCTCATCTAACTTGTTAGTGAAGCACTTTTCTTAATTGATCTTTGTACATATTGTTCTTGGTTCTCTTTTCCTTGCCAACTACCTTACCTGATTTATTTTTCTTGATGTCACATCCTTTGTCATGAAATAGTACAATATACCCCTACTTTTCACATCTTTACACTCAAAAGATTGTGTTTCAAACCCTCATGTACAAGACATTTTTAGTGATAATCTTTCCATCGTCAAGACTTAAATTTCCTTTTCCCAAAATGTTGGTTGATGTATTATTACCAAATCTCATTGTAACTGATGTATTTTCTCCTAGAGAGATGAAATTACTCTTTTTCTTGTCATATGTCTTGAGCATCCATTGTCTACGTATCTTTACATGCCTTCATTTTAAGAATGAAAGGCATTTTGAGATATTAAATAAACTTCCTCCTTACCTATAGAATTTGATTTCACAATGTTCACCTTCTTGTTTTTCTTTGGAGGTATTTAATAGTGAAATTTGGCTATGTGTATATAACTTTGATAGTTGTAACAAATTAGTTCATTCTTATTTCTTAACGGTATGATTTGAGGTTTCTTCCATGATTTCCAATTTGTGACCAAACTCATTGCATGAAAAACAATATCCATAAAATAAATGAGCATGCCTTATTGCATTATTTTTCTTGATTGAATTTTATTTCTTCTTTATATTCTTGAAATCATCTTTCCTTTCTTTGGGTGGTTCTTGAGTGGTCTTGATCACATTCTTACTTTATGATTCATCATCCTTATTTTATTCCTTAAATACTAGGCCAATTTTATCATTGAAAGCTCTTTTCTTGCTTATGAGTTCATCTATCTCATTTGTTCTTTTATCAAATTTTTGATAAGACTTTAAATTGCTTGAAGTTTGATCCAATTGAGTTTGCAGAAGCTCCAATTTTGTATTGAGTTTTAGATACTCTTCTTCCTTGGTTTTGAAAGATTCCTCAATCATATTTATTTGTGCCTCAAATTCTTTGACCATGTCTTCATGTTATTGAACATTCTTGTCTTGTCTTTTCTCAAGAAGACTAATTTTTTCTTCATACTCTTTCACCATTAATTTTAATTTTTGATTCTTCTTTATTTGATGTTTCAATTCTTCTAGAGCACTAATTAACTCAGCTTTAAGATTCACATCAACATCCTCTTCATCTAAGATATCTTCTTCAAACTGAATTTTACCTTTTGAGTTGTAAGAAGTGAGTTCTTCCATGGCCATGAATAGAATTTCAAATTGCATACCTTCATCTTCACTTTCATATTTTCTTGAGTCACTTGTTTCAGATGAACTTGATGTCTCTTTGGTATAAAATTTTTTCTTGTTCTTGAAATACTTCTTCTTACCTTCATATTTCTTGAACTTCTTCTTTTTATTATGAGAGATTTCTTCATCATGCTCATCATGATCTCCTTTTTTCTTGTTGGGACATTTTGAAGAAAAATGACCAACTTGGCCATAATTGAATCACTTGAATGGTAACTTACCCTTGTTTTTTCTTGATCCTCTTGATTCTGATTTTTCTTTGAGAATCTTTCAGCTTTCCTTAGCTTCAATCTTCTCATCATCCTCCTCCATATAAGATTTAGATTTTTTTTTCTTGGTTTGGGACTCCTTATCAGCCTTGAAATCTTCTTCTTTTTTACTGATTTCAATTCAATATTTCTTATTTCATATGTAGTTAAAATAACGTGGAGATCATCCATTTCAAAGTGGTTAAGTCTTTAGATTCCTCTACTACTGACACCTTAGACTCATATTTAGGAGATAAGGATCTCAAAACCTTTTGTATAACCTCACTCTCCTCTATCTTCTCTCCTAGACCTCTGATCAGATTTATCACTTCATCCACTCTTTGCAAGTATGATGTAGTACTTTCACCTTCCTTCATTTTTAGGATTTTAAAATTGAGTACGTAGGTTTACAAAATTTCTCATAATTTTACCTTACTCTATCCTTCATATATGGTTTTCACTTTGTCCCAAATGTCTTTGGTTGTATCAGGTTGGAGGTGTGGTTGATGGTATAGCCACTAAAAACTTACTACCATATTTCAAATCCTAGAGACATGATCTATGTCTTCATTATAACACTCCAAAAGGCATAGTTTGATTCATTAAAGAAAAGGTGCTTTGATGTGGAGAACCAACTTTTTGACTAATTGATTACCATGTCTAAGATGTCCTTTGAGCTTTTAAACTCACTACACAAGGACCCGTTTTGGATTTGATACTAATTGTTGGAAATTAGGAACCATAGAGGGGGTGAATCATGACCATGTCCTGTCAATTCAAAATTTATAGTAATATTCAAAACCAAATAAGATTGTTTCAACTTGATATGAAAGAGAAGAAACACAATTCATTTGAAATCAAAAATCACACCACATAGAGAGACATAATTTTAAGTGGGAATGTAATGCCTTCCTTCACTTTGATATCTTTTCTTAGTTTTATAACTAAAGTTTGCAAACGTTGATATGTGATTCTTGTTCTGAGTTAGTATATTCTTTGAACCTGTTGGTCATGTTTGTTGAAAAGATATACACCGCCTATAAAAAAACCGATGTTAATCATACTTTGGCAATATTGTAATAATGTTGAATTATTATCAAGTACTCACTAAATTGATTTTGAAGTGCATTATTGAACTCAACTTGATATTAAATACGTATTTTTGAACCATGTGGGTAAGTTACCTAAGTTATGATATGAAATTTGTTCCTTAGACTATTGAATTTATCAAAAATGGTCATACCTTATATCAATTTCACCAAGGCATTCCTTTGATCCATGCATTGTTACATCATATTTCTTAAGTCAAATTGACTCCCTTTTGTTGTTGAAATACCATCATATTCATTTTTAATGAATATGAGGTTGTTCGTGTCTTGTGAATGTATCCTTATTATTGATCTATCCACTTTGATTCTATAAATTTCAAAGGGTAATGTTCTTGTGGAATATTAAAAACTAACTAAACCTATTCTAAGGTGATGATTATTTATTTAAAGGGACCTAATTATATTCTAGTTAAATTTGATTAGAATGATCCTCAACCTAAGCTATGGTTGATGCATTTTAATAAGGTCTTGATCCCTAAACCTAACTAAGAACATATGACCTAACCTAAGGACCAAATTGGGTCAACATTTAATAAGGTTGGGTTAAGAGTTAAGAAGATGGCACTAATCCATAGTACTTGGTAATTTAAAATGGAAGTAATTACTAGTACCACCATCTTTGGCAGTGACCTAGTCAGAGTTAACTGGCACATTGGCCAAAGTGACTAAAACACTTGGCAGAGAATAGTTTTAACATTTAGTTGTCGCTAACTATGAATGGCGGTTGGTGGATTGTATGAGTTAAAATACTACCATTTCATTTATTATCTCAAAGAAGTGAAAAACCTCCTAGGGAACACCCAGATGGTTTGGTGGAAAATAATAGGGTTTGCTTTTATCTTTCATTTGATGTTTCAAGCTCAATGGTTATGCATTTTAATCTTTTATTCTTCGAACTGGTAGTTTGTTTCTATTTCATTTATGATCTTACCATTGCATGGTGGATTTAGAGGAAGGAAATATATTGTTAAGGCTATAAAAATGATGAGAAATAAGGAAATGGACTTCCAATGGATTCTATTGTGAATTTTTGTGGAATCTATAGTGAAATATTTAAAGGAAACTCTGAGAGCTTGGAAAAGATTTATAGGAGCTCTACCAAGCATGATAGGCTCTAACTCATTATATTATCTTTCTCTGTTTAATAACTTCATGAAAATAACTCTTCTCTTCATGTGAAATCACATTGAGTGTCTGGGTTTTGTGTTTTTGTGTTATTTCTACTTTTTTGGTTTTACACTTAATATATTGGTAATCTGGTTATGTTCCTAAATAATGTTGAAATTGTTGTATGTTGAACTAAAAATGAATTTCATGTATTGCATGACCATAAAGGTTAAGGTGAAGAAACATTGAGATCTTTATTGTTGGTTATGTATTTTCTTATGGTTGAAACTTAATTTTTATGGTAATCGTGAATACTAAACAAAGTTAAAAAAAAACATTATTCCTTTATAATATTGTCTTATCACCTAATAAAGCACAATATTATTGTGGTGGACCCATCTGTACTGGGTTATTAGGAACACTAAAAGAATATCATTTTTATTATACTTGTCTTTCTAGACATTTCACGACATGGGTTCATTTTATTTCCTTGATTGGTTGGTCGATTTGATACATTCTTTTGTTTTGATCACTATCGACCGTATGTTGTGATTTTCTTTGGTTTATTCTTTTGAGACTCAAATACGAGTCAAAACCTTAATGGGTCTTAATGTTTTAGGTTATAATCCTTCCTTGGGGAATATGGAGACTAGTATTTTTTGTTTGGTCTAGTTCATCTTTCTAGGTCATCCCCCAAGTCTTAAATTTGATCTAGGAAATACTATTTGGTTTCCATGAAGGAACCTATGTGTCATTAAAATCAAACTCAAAGTCTATACTTTGAATCCTTCATATGAGCCTTCTATGATTCAACGTAGAGTCAATGATGATCTTTCTTTTAGGAGTGTGAAAACATTATACTTCCTCAAATAGTCCGATAAAATTTGTATTGATGTGTAGGAATTGAATCGAAAATTTATATTTAAATCCTTGTGAATGATGTTCTAATCCCTAGAGTATCTCATTGAAAATGGATTCCTCCATGATAAGCCATCTAGGTTGATCATGACATAGCTTTATTGGTTATTAGGATTAACTCGAATTTGTTATTTTTACAACAATAAAGTAGAGTCTTGGATCCTCTTTCATTATGGTCCATTCTTATCTAAATTTTTTTAGAAGTCATGGTATCTATAGAACCCAAAGTTGTATATCTAGATCATGTTTTGGTCGGTGTTAATAATATGACTTAAAAACATATATTAAGTATAATATTACTTAAGTGATCTTCTTTTTTAAATCATGTATAATATATCCATAGGATCTTAATTAAGGTTGTTCAAAATTAAGATTATGAATATAGAATGTTACAGTCATAAGGAGTACATGACTATAACTCTTTTGACCTTATTCTTCTTGATTGAAAAGGACACTATATGATTAATTTTTCTTGACTATAAGGGATTACTTAGATAAGAAATTATATAATTAATTGAACATGTAAATTATTATAGTCATATAATTATGGATTTATATGAATGGAATCATTATTAGTTGTGATCATATTTCATTTTTGATTAAATTTGTTTAAATATACATGTTTCAACCTTTAAAATGTAACTAGAATTATTTGTATTTGTATTAGAATAATTGTGATGATGTTTTCTTAAATTATTTTCTTTTATGGTCTAATTAATTTGGATCATTATTAACATGCTTAAGAAAGAATTTTTTTCCTTCTTGGAACCTTAATATGATTTCATTTAAAAGAAGTGTTCATTTCATGAAATTATTAGGTTTAAGCATGTTACTCTACAGAGTTAGTACTTATCATGCTCAATTCTTATGAACTGACACATGCTAACAATTTTGCAAATGGATTTTGTGAAGGTGAAAGAAGAAAGACTTATAAGAAGTTACATTTATTTTATTGATGAATTTCATTTAATTTGGGTGCATGATTGTCATAAAAAGTTCTTGAATGATTATTTTGAGAACCATGAAGGCCTAGTGTCATAGTTTTTTGTAATTATTGGAACATGATGTTATTATTGATTGAAATATGTATGAGGATATTTATTGTGGAAATAATATGATGAATTTTGTATTTAATTGTTGAGTAATTTATTGAATGCTAAGATTTGAAAGATAGTCTTTCCTCTCGTTATGATCAATGTTAATTGATTAGATAATCCTAAGCCAAATGTGGACAT
The DNA here is from genome assembly GCA_018340775.1 of Taxus wallichiana var. yunnanensis. Classification (NCBI taxonomy): domain Eukaryota; kingdom Viridiplantae; phylum Streptophyta; class Pinopsida; order Cupressales; family Taxaceae; genus Taxus; species Taxus wallichiana. The sequence goes on along the minus strand of CM031243.1, from coordinate 600,835,333 downwards.
GACTTATTAGATATCATATGGATTAAAGTGTTGATTGGGTAGGGGACTATATATAAGACCATTAACCTATTAGATAATGGTAAACTAAAATGGAATTATAATTATGATATGTTAATACTTATTTTGTAGTGGCAATAATGTAATATTATGTGATACAGAATGACATTGTGTTCCTTATATAGGTTATACTAAAATATGTCAATGTGAACCTATAGATGAGATAATAAGTCCTTAAATGGAAGAAAAAAAACCTTCTTATTATGTAGACAAGGACATAATGTATGAATATTAACCTATGTTGATATTTGTATCTAAAAATTATGATTGGATATAAGCAAATATTAATTATAGCCTTGCATAGTAATTGGAAATTAAAATGTTATGTTATGATGAGGTTAATTGATAATAAATTCACTCTATCTAACATACAACTATACAAATCTGATTTATACTTACTTGTTGGACTTAATTAATGAGACTAAAATGTTGTCCTTTACTTGTTAAATCAGATTGATATTTATCACTTAATGAGCCAATGGAAAATGAATAATTAATTCATTGAGATAAATACAGATTTGATCTGCATACCTTCAATTTATGAGAAGGTGTATTATGATCCTTACTTTAAGGATTAATCATATCAACTTAGTTGATTCATAGGCATGATACCTAATGTTAAGATAAACTAATTAACAAGCTGAAAATTAATGAATTAATAAGCTTGTTAAGTATGTCTAATTTTTATTATTAACAAGAACTAAGAGGATGTCATGCAAATAGTTGATTGTCACTACTAGTTGCTACATTACCCACATAATGATGTGGATCATTAGGTGGATATTATGAAGAAACCACTATGCCGCAATATTCCACTCAGCTCCTCTAACACAACTTTCATAAAGTGGGATCTCAGTCACTATTTTACTCTAAACTATGATAGGCATATAGCCTAGTGTTGACGTCAACTTATGTTGACCAAGGGTGAATAAACACACCCAAATCAACGTAAGTTGATTTGAGTATGTTTACTTACCCTTAGTCACCATAAGTAGACCGTCTACACTAGTTCATGTGAGTTATCCCTATTTAGTGTGAAACATAGACCTAGAATTTGTTGACAGTAGTCAAGGAAGTCTAAACTAGATAATAGTTTCGAGTGGGGTGAAATACATATTCCTTTCGATGAGTATGTTGTCTAGGAATAAAAACATGGAAAACATGTTTTAAACTTTGGCCAAAGTATCAAAAACTACTAGTTACATTGTCTTATGTCACCTAGTCTAAGGTTGTGTGATATCATATGAGTATCAATAACAAATACTCAGATAGGCTTCTTAGACATTAACACTTGATTGACCCTTAAAGGGTGAAGGAACCAAAATTATACTTTGTATACACATGAACATAATGAAACATGAGAGATCGGTTTAACACCAAGTCATGAAATGAGAGATCGGTTTACACCGAGTCATTATAGTTGCATATGGTTTATTGTTATGTGATGGATTAGAAGAATGTTTGTTCTAAATTATGTGAATTTAGAACAGTGAACATTATGTAAAAAAATTCCCTATTTTCTAAAGTCTTAAATGAGGATGTTACATTTTGGTATCAGAGCTAAAGGTTATAGATCTCTTAGACCTATTTGAGTCCATCTCTGATAAAAACTTAATTTCTTGTTAACATAAAATGGTTAGAATAAGGGGGTGTGCTTCAAATAACCAACCTTTGGTTAGTGAGGCAGCTAAAACATTAAAACTTGATGAGATCCTTGTTGCCCTGTTGGACACAAGAGATCATCTTGTTGTACTTAAACAACAAGTAATGGGAAACGAGGAAGAGGAGGATGATTTGATGATAACAATCAAGCCACCTCTAAAAAACAATGTTAATGCTGGAAATCCTAGTGGAGATAACAATAATAATGCAACGAATAACAATGTTGTAAATGCCAACAATAATGTTGCAAATGAAAATGCAAATGCACCTAATCATCCTAAAATAAGAAGGCAAGGTTGGTATTTAAACTCACTAATGACATAAAAGGAATAAGTCCACCAAGTTTAATGGTACTACACTAGGAGATGGGGCTGAGAATTGGCTCAATGAGATGGAGAAGTACTTTGCAATAAGGAACTTCTCAAAAGAAACTAAAGTAGTATGGGGAGCATTATCAAATTTCCCATGAAGCATCATCATAGTGGGAGAACATAAGGTTGAATTGAATGTTGATGAGGCAACATTACTTGGGACCAATTCAAGGGTTACTTTAGATAGCGTTGGCTGCCACAATTATACTATGATCATAAAATGTATGAATTTCAAACATTAACTCAAGATAAATTAATCGTGATTGAATATTGGGAGAAATTTACCAAGCTTCTCAAGTATGTACCACAGTACCAAACTGATGAAAATTTAAAATACATAAGTTCATAATGGGGTTGAATCCTATCATAGGTGGAGAGGTAGATGTGCACAACCCAACCACCATGGAAGGAGTGGTTGAAAAGTCCATAAGGAAAGAACATAAATTGAAGGCAATTTCTTCTCATAAAGAAGAGAAACGTAAGAAATTCTCTAACTTCCTCTTCCCCTCTTACACCTAAAATTGTGACATGGAAAAATTTTGGAAATAAAAACAAGTTTGGGGATGAAAACAATAAGAAAACAACAACAAATAAACCTACTACAAATAATAAAACAATTTTCAAAAGAATAATAATGGGCAGAAAACTTATGGTGGCCAAAACAGTAATTACAAGGCTAAGAATAAGTTTGAGCCTAGAAAGGGACCTGTTGGGGGCTGTTACAACTATGGAAAGGACCATTATGCAAATAAGTGCCCTCTAAAGAAAAATGGTAAAACTAAATCACAAGATACATGTTACAAGTAGTTGATAAAAAGATGAAAAGTAGGCTATGCCCATAGAAATGCCACGTAAATTATTTGGTATACATGTAACTATACTTTTTGATACTAGTGCTACAAAATGCTTTATTTCAAATAAATTAGCTTCAAAATTAAAAAGAAAAGATGGAATTATGGAAAAATCATGGACTATTCATTATGGGAATAATGTTGTCCACACTTGTTAATAAATGTCTTTTTGGCGCAACCTTAGAATTACCAAGTTTTACTATAGAAGTAGACCTGTATGTTGCACCTTTAGGGTCATATGATGTCATAATTAGTGTAAATTGGATTTTTGATCATAAATCAAAGGTTGATTGTTTTGAAAAACACATAAGATGCCTTGATGATCCATGTAGAAAACAACAGACATACAAGGAGTAAAAAGAGACATTTCAATTAGAAAACTATTAGCCATGCAGCTTAAGAAGTCCAAAAATAAAGGTTACATGTTATATGCAGTAAAAATATCTAAAACATTAGAAGAAGGTAGAAATTTTATGGAAAAATACCCATTGTTACAAGAGTACAATGATGTGTTTCTAGAAGAACTACCTAGTCTTCTACCAAAACAAGATTTTGACTTCACAATACAAATCAAACCTGGAACTGAACCTATTTCCAAGGCACCATACCACATGACTACAACTAGTTATTTAACTAAAGGCACAATTACAAGAAATTTTTTTCTAAATGTTTAATAAGACCGAGTGTCTCACCTTGGGAGCACCGGTGATATTTGTTAAGAAGAAATATGGAACACTTAGACTTTGTATTGATTATCAAATGTTAAACAAAGCAACAATCAAAAACATATATCCTCTTCCTAGGATTGATGATCTATTTGATCAGATGTGTGGTGCATCAGTTTATTCAAAAATAGATCTATGATTTGGGTATCATCAATTGAGAATTAAAGATGATGACATTCATAAAACAACTTTTAGAACAAGGTATGGGCACTATGAATTCATTATATTACCTTTCATTTAACAAATGCACTTGCATATTTCATGAATCTGATGAATAATATTTTTCAAGAATACTTGGACAAGTTTGTGCTTGTATTCTTAGATGATATTCTTATCTATTCTAAAAGCATAGAGGAGCACAATGAGCATTTAAGGATTGTACTTGAGATTTTAAGAAAGAGAAAATTGTATGGGAAATTGTCAAAATGTTCCTTTTATGAAACTGAAGTACATTACTTAGGACATGTCATAAGAAAGGATGGAATTTCAGTTGATCCATCAAATATTGTAGCCATAATTGATTGACAACACCTAAGAATGTTCATGAAGTTAGAAGCTTCATGGGGCTTTCCAGATATTACAAAATTCATTAAGGAATTTTCAAAAGTTGTTGCCCTAATTACTTCATTACAAAAGAAAGACAAAAAGTTTGTTTGGAGTGATAAATGTGAAGAAACATTTAAAACACTAAAATAACAACTAACTACAACACCTATTTTGATTATTTTGTACCCAAATGAAAGCTTTACAGTAGTTACATATGCTTCTGGAGAAGGATTAGGGGGTATATTACTACAAAATGATCATGTAATAGCATATGAGAGTAGAAAGATCAAGTTACATGAGATGAATTATGCTCCCCATGACCTAGAGATTGTTGTCATAGTACATGCACTTCAATATGGAGACATTATCTCTTTGGGTAAACCCTTTGAGCTAAAAACTGACCACCTCCTAGGGCTGAAATATATCTTTACACAACCAAATTTAAATGCAAGAAAGCAAAGATGGTTAGATTTTTTTCTCAGTATGATTTTGACATCAATTACATTAAAGGTAAGGAAAATAGAGTGGCATATGCACTAAGTTGTAGGAAACATATTTCCACACTTGTAACCTTGAGAACTTAGTTTAAAGATGAAGTAAATAAAGCAATGATGTCTGATTCATATTTTCAGCAAGTAAAAACAACACTTGTTGTAGATTCTAATGATGCAAGATACAAAGGTTTCAATTGATAATGAAGGAATCCTAAGGTATGAAAATCGGTGTATGTACCTTATGAAAATGAGTTAAGGAAGAAATTGATGACTGAATTTCATAATTCACCTTACTCAGGACATCCCGGAGTGACAAAAAATGCTTGTTGATGTAAAACAACAATATTTTTGGAAGGGGATGAAGAAGGATATAATTGATTTTGTTTCACATTTCCTTGAATGTCAGCATGTTAAGGCTAAACATATGCACCCATGGTTTATTGTACCCTCATAACATACCACAATATAAATGGCAAGTAATAAGTATGGATTTTTTCAAGGGTTTCCTATGTCTAAAATAAATATGATGTTATTTTAGTTATGGTTGACAAGTTAACAAAATTAGCTCACTTCATTATTGGTAATCTCAAAGATGATTCACCTATTCTTGAAAAAAATATTTGTTCATGAAATTTTCAGATTGCATGGTGTACCTGAGCTAATTATATCTGATAGAGACCCAAGAATGACTTCACATTTTTGGAAAAATCTGAATGCAGCCTTAGGAACAAAACTGAATTTTAGTTCCACATATCATCTAGAAATGATGGGAAAACAAAAGAGTTAATCAAGTAATGGAAGATATGTTGAGAATGTACTGTATGGACCAGCAATACAAATGAAGAATACCTTCCTTTAGTTGAATTTACATAAAATAATACTTACCATTCCTCTCTAAAATGACACCTTTTGAAGCATTGTATGGACAAAGGTGCAGAACCCTGTTAGTTGGGATAACATTGAAGATAGAGAGATGATTGGACCTGAAATGCTTAATAAAATGGAACAACAAGTAAAATTAATCCGTGAATGATTAAAGGAATTTTTTGATAGGCATAAAAAATGTATGACCTAAAAAAGGGTTGATAGAAAATTTGAACTTGGTGAAAAATATTTTTACGTGTCAAGCCTAAAAAGAGCTCAATTACTTTTGGAAAAGTAGCCAAGTTATCACCTCATTTTTATGGGACCTTTCAAGATTGTAGAAGTGATTAGTCATGTAGCTTATCATTTAGCATTTCCTCCCACATTGACATGGATGCATGATGTTTTTCATATTTCTTTGCTTAAGAAATACATTTCAGATTTGTCACATGTATTGAATTGGAATTCCTTACAGGTCCAAGACCTAGGAATAATTGTGGTTGAACCCGTAAGGGTGTGTAAACTCATAAGTTGCACTTGTGAAATCATAAAATAAGTCAATGCAAGGTCCAGTGGGACCAATTTAATGAAGAAAGTGCAAACTAGGAGAAATTGAGGACATGAAAATTGTTTTTCCTCATTTGTTTGAATATAATTAATTCTTATTTATGTGATATTTGATTATTAAATCTGAAAAACTATCTATGAATTTTGCCATTTTTGGGCAAAGACTTTTAAATAAGTGTTGGTACAACCATTTTGATGTTGTAATAAGATTTGAGAAACTTTAATTTCTGCAATTTTGTTAATTGTTTGAGAATTTTATGGATGAATAAGTTATATTTATGCCTATGTTCTTAAATATGTGTGTGGACTAAGTTAATCATCGGGACGATGATGCTTTTTAGAGGGGAGGTATGTAATGCCTCTTCCATGTTGATATTTGTACTTTTTCTTGTTTTAAATTTTCAATTTTTGTTGATATGTGATTCCTATTCTAAGTTAGTATACTCTTTGAACTATTGGTCATTTTTTTTGGAAAATATATCCACTTCCTGTAAAAAAATCATGATGTTAATCATACTTTGGCAATATTGTACTAATGTTGAATTATTATCATGTACTCACTAAATTGGGTTTTGAAGTGCATTATGTGAACTCAACTTGATAAGAAGTAAATGCAGTCTTTTGGAACCATGTGGGTAAGTTACCTAAGTTAAGATATGAAATTTTTTCCTTAGAATATTGCATTTATATTTAAAGAATGGCCATACCTTGGATCAATTTCAGTGATCCAAGGCATGCCTTTGATCGATATGTTATTACGATCATATTTGTTAAGTCAAATTGACTTCATTTTGTTGCTGAAATACCATCATATTTAGGATTTAATGAATATGAGGTCACTGGGGTGTCTTGTAACATCTTTTGAATACATCCTTACTATTGATCTATCCACTTTGATTCGATAAATTTCAAAAGGTAATGTTCTTGTTGAATATTAAAAAAACTAACTAAACCTATTCTAAGGTGATGATTATTTATTAAAGGGACCTAATTATATTCTAGTTGAATTTGGTTAAAATGATCCTCAACCTAAGCTATGGTTGATGCATTTTAATAAGGTCTTGATCCCTAAACCTAACTAAGAACATACGACCTAACCTAAGGACCAACTTAGGTCAACATTAAATAAGGTTGGGTTAAGAGTTAAGTGGATGGCACTAATCCAATACTTGGCAATTTAAAATGGAAGTAATTACAAGTACCTTCATCTTTGGCAGCAACCTATTCAAAGTTAACTGATACATTGTCCAAAGTAACTAAAACACTTGGCAAAGAATAGTTTTAACATTTAGTTGTCATTAACTATGAATGGTGGTTGGCAGATTGTATGAGTTAATTGGCATACTTTGCATTTTCATTTATTATCTCAAAAGAAGTGAGAAAACTTCCTAGGGAACACCCAAATGGTTTGGTGGAAAATAATAGGGGTTTGTTTCTATCTTTCATTTGATGTTTTGAGTTCAATGGCTCTGCATGTTAATCTTCTATTTTTCGAACTGGTAGTTCATTTTATTTCATTTACAATCTTACCAATGCATGTGGCAGATTTAGAGGAAGGAAATTTATTGTTGAAGCTATAAAAATGATGAGAAATAAGAAAATGGGCTTCCAGTGGATTCTGTTGCAAAGTTTTTGTGGAATTTATAGTAAAATCTTGAAAGGAAACTATGAGATCTTGGAAAATATTTGCAGAGCTCTACTAGGCATGATAGGATCTAACTCATTATATTATCTTGCTTTGTTTAATAACTTCATGAAAATAACTTTTCTCTTCATGTGAAATCACATTAAGAGTTATGTGTTTATGTAGTGTTTGTGTTATTTCTACTTTTTCTTTGTTTTACACTTAATATATTTGTTAACTAGCTTATTTTCCTAAATATTTTTGAAATTAGTATGTCGACTAAAAATGAATTTGAGTTATTGCATGACCATGAAGGTTAATGTGAAGAAACATTGAGATCTTTATTCTTGGTTATGTATTTTCTTATGGGTTGAAACTTAATTGTTATGGTAACTTTGAATACTAGTTGAAGTTAAAGAAACATTATTCCTTTATAATATTATCTTATCACCTAAAAATCATTATATTATCATGGTGGACCCATTTGTACTTGGGTTTTAGAACACTAATAGAAGATCTTATTGTGATACTTGTTTTTTAGACATTTCATGATGTGGGTTCTTTTGTTTCCTTGATTGGTTGGTCGATTCGACAAGGGATTTTTTTTGATCACTATCGACCTTATGTTATGATTTTCATTGGTTTATTTTTTTTGGAGACTCGAATACGAGTCAAAACCCTTAATGGGTCTTAATGTTTGAGGTTATAATCCTTCCTTGGGGAAGATGGTGACTAATATTTTTTTTTGGTATGAGTTCATCTTTATGTCATCCTCAAGTCTTAAATTTGATCTGGGAAATACTATTTAGTTCGAGAAGGAACTTGTGTTATTAAAACCAAACTCAAATTTTGTACTTCGAATCTTGCATATGAGCCTTATGTGGTTGAACTTAGAGTCAATGATGATATTTCTTTTAGGATTATGAAAATGTTATACTTCCTCAAATAGTCTAATAAAATGTGTATTAATGGGTAGGCTTGAATCAGAAATTTGTGTTTAATCCTTGTGGTGATCGTTGTTCTAATCCATGAGTATCTTGTCAAAATGGATTCTATCCATGATAAGCCATCTAGGTTATCATGACCAATTTATTGGTTATTAGGCTTAACTCGAATTTGTTAATTATACAACAATAAAGTAGAGTCTTGGATCCTCTTTCATTACCATCCATCCTTATCTCGACTTTGTTCAGGAGTCATGGTCTCTGTAGAACCCAGTGTATATAGGATCATGTTTCAATCAGTGTTAATAATATGACTTGACAAACATATATTAAGTATATTGCCTAAGTGATCTTCTTTTTATAGATCATGTATATATATCCATAGGATCTTAATTAAGGTTGTTCAAAATTAAGAATGTGGATATAGAATGTTACAGTCATAAGGAGTACATGGCTACAACTCTTTAGACCTTATTCTTCTTGATTGAAAAGGACATCTATGATTAATTTTTCTTGACTATAGGGGATTACTTGGATAAGAAATTATAGAATTAATTGAACATGTAAATGATTATAGCTCATATAATTATGGAGTTATATGACTAGAATCATGTTGCACTCATATTTCATTTTGTGATTGAATTGGTTTAAATGTACATGTTTGAACCTTTATTAATTGGAATTATTTGTATCGGAATAATTGTGATGAAGTGTTGTCTTAAATTGTTTTCTTTTATGGTCTAATTAATTTGGATCATTATTAACATGCTTAAGAAAGAATTTTTTTCCTTCTTGGAACCTTAATATGATTTCATTTAAAAGCAGTGTTCATTTCATGAAATTATTAGGTTTGAGCATGCTACTCTAAAGAGTTAGTACTTATCATGATCAATTATTGTGAATTGACACATGCTAACAATTTTGCAGATGGATTTCATGAAAGGTGAAAGAAGAAATACTTATAAGAAGTTGTATTTATTTTATTGATGAAGTTCAATTAATTCAGATGCATGATTGTTGTAAAAATTTCTTGGAATGATTCTATTTGGGAACCATGAAGGCTTTGTGCCATAGTTTTTGTAATTATTGGAGCATGATGTTATTGTTGATGAAATATGTATGAGGTTATTTATTGTGGAAATAATATGATGAATTATGTATTTAATTGTTGAGTAATTTATTGAATGCTAAGATTTGAAAGATAGTCTTTCCTCTCGTTATGATCAATGATAATTGATTAGGTAAGTATGAGGTAGGTATACTTCATTTAGCTTTACTTTCAACATTTCCTTTTGAATTTTAGTTACATGGATTTTTTTAATACCATCTTATGTTTCACTATTGCAATCCATGATGATATTTGGTTAGCGCATAAACACACACATACACATATTTTTAACACTTGCCAACAATTTCTTTTGTGTAGGGGTTTGGTGATCTATTCTCCACCCGATAAGGTTCTTTAAGAGGCTTGTTGGGATTGGGGTATGACTAGAATTGGTCATGTGAGCTATTCTAAAACATTTGAGATATGTATCTATTAGTCTCACACCCCATACTTGGCTCGTTTCTTCCCCTTTGTTCACACATTACACTCATTATGTCTATTTGTCCTATTATGTTCACTTGTTTCCTCTTGTTGCACGATATTATCCCCACTTTTGGTCACTTTGGACCTTTTCATTTATCTCCACTCATGTTCTTACCTCTATTCCTCATGTTTTCATCCTATTACCTTAGGGTCCGCCAAGGATGATGTCATTTTCCATTAGCAATGGCAGTTGTTTTATTATTTCCATGGTTGATGTCATCGCCCATAGGTGATTGCATCAGGTATATATCCCATGGGTGATGGCATCGGGTATATATTCCCCCATGTTTTCTTATTAGTTCCACCACATAAACTACTTTATAATCATTCACTTACATACATTTTTGCATGATCTATTCTTACTTGCACTATTTTACACTTGTTACTTGTCTTTGGAGTCTTGGAGTTTGCTTCTTTTACATTAGGGTCACTATGGCAAGTTAGGACTGGAGATCTTCTTATTGATATTTCTCCTTCTCCAAAAATAGCATTTATCTTTTAGTGTTGTTGTCTCTATGGAGGATTATGTATCATTAGTCACACACATGATACATAAGTACTTCTAATTATCTTTAGTCTTCTAGTATTTATGTACGATCTTTTTTTGTTGGTCATCCATTTCTATATATTAGTGTAGATATAGGTTTTATTTGATCTATTTATATATCTTATTACTATTATGTCCCTTATATTTATTTAAAAAAATCCTAGTAGGATACCTATCTTTATATTAGTTTTAAGCCTTAGAAACTTATATCTACCCTAGTATTAGGACTATTATCCTCTATATTTATGACTTTAACACTCCTAAGCACCTTTATATCTGCACAATGTGGACAGTCAGTATAAATTGGATCCATATATTTGAGAACCCAATTAAGAACCTCTATTTTACCCATTATACATAGTTCGCTTTCCCAATCATTATATATAGACCAATGAATTAATACAAAATTTCACACTCCAGAAAAATACAATAATTCCATATATTTTAGATTATGTTTTATAGGATGTTGTCTATTTAATATGTAAAAATTCACAACAATTGTACATTTTTTAACAAATTGGTGTTTTCCATCATCTTTTGAAACAATGGTTGAATGGTACCTCCACTCATAAAATTTGATTTATTTTACATTTATTCATCATATTCATTTTCATTATTTGCATGTAAACATTCTTCCTATGTTTTCCATATTATAATTGATTTCTCCTTTCCATTAATAAATTTCTTTTCATTCATCTTATCATCATATTTTTCTATGGTTTCACTTGAAGTTGCAATCATTTGTACATCTCATATTTCCAACTACATATCTTGTATTTACACTCTATGGGACTTTCATCTATGTCATTTATTGTTTTTTTTCAATAAATATATACTTTAAAACCCATTAAATTTGAAATATCCTTGACATATCCCACTCTTGAGCCTTTATTTTTTATTTTGTGATTTGTTGACATTGATTTATTTTATCATCAATTTCAGATTGTATGGATCTATTATTAATGTTATGAATACATATCCCAATGCCCTTAGATTTCCCTAAATCAACATAGACATCTTCATTGCTACATGAATCTCCATTCGTATGTATGATTAAAACCTTTTGATAGATGAATCCCTCAACACCGCATGATGGGGAATATGTTTACCCTACATTATTATTGATTGTAGCAATTGATTGTTCTCAATTATCAACACCATTAAAATATGAAAATATGTTCCTACATTTTGTTTGAATTTATTGACCTTTTCTTATACCTAATTCATGGCTAGATATTTTTCTCACTGGATAATTTAAATATGTAATTATGAAAAATGATTTTCAATTTCATGATATTTTTCTTAATTGTTAACATATAAAATTTTTTAATTTTACTAAACATTTCTACAACACAAGTACAACTAAAGCATAAAGTAATGACTCATGCGATAAAAACTAAAGTAGATAATGATTCTTAGATAAGCGATAACATACATGTAATAGACAAGTGACATACAATGACTTACTTCACCATTGAATCAAAAATTATAATATGATTATAGTATTGTCGATAAAAAAACTACATTAGGTATGGTGGATCCTAAAATACAAATGATGCTACATGGCATGATCATACTCTCTTTTGGACTATTATAACCATTTCTTAAAGATTGTAGTAATGATGACATTGAAATCTATACTCCATAATAGGATTTATAATTTTATATAATATTAATGACTGATACATAATTTTTATTTGATTTGGATTTTATTGATAATTATTTTCATTTAAATAATAAAACAAATAAAAATAACATTTCCCATACCTTATGATTTCTACAAGCCTCAAAAATTGTATACGAAATAAAATTTTGGGAAAATTGCAATGTGCAATATTTGTTATATCCATTCCCAAAAAATTGGATAAATGTATTGCATCGTGTGACTTTTACATATACACAAGAATAATATGACAATAATATGTGTTATGGAACTCATCAAAACTCAAAGATTACATGTGTTCAATATTGCGGTCAATAAATGTGTACTATGTAAAACAAGTGTCACAATGTGACTAGTCCCTACCTAAGTGTTTGTTAAATTGTTTAAAATTATTGCATAGACCATATGAAATAAAAATAGTTGATTGTGATTGGTTGAAAAAAAAATAAGTTATAGAAAAGTGGTTGGTGAAAAACTCCCCGGCACTCTCCATATGGGTAAATAAGATTTAAATAATTTATTTATTTTGTATTTTTTTTCAAATGTAAAGGGCTACAGTAAATTTGTGGGGTAAATTCAATTAACATCCAAGTTCTCCCAGAAGGAGACATTCTCCATAGAAATAGGTTTTTGAATTTTCTAAAACTATTGCATAGACCATATGAAATAAAAATAGTTGATTGTGATTGGTTGAAAAAACAAATTGCGTAATAGGAAAGTGTTTGGTGAAAAACTCTCCCACATTCTTCATATGGGTAAATAAGATTGAAATAATTTATTTATTTTGTATTGTTTTTCAAATGTAAAGGGCTGAAGTAAATTTGTGGGGTAAAGTCAATTAACATCCAAGGTCTCCCAAAAGGAGACAATGCTCCACAAAAATAGGTTTTTGAATTTTCTCATTTTATTGTATGGAAATAAGGAGAAAATCTATCAACCAATCACATACATGAAAATTAGTATTTGTAAATAAAAAAATAATAATTAAAAAAAATATTGCATAGACCATATGAAATAAAAATATTTGATTATGATTGGTTGAAAAAAATGAGTAATAGGAAAGGGGATCCTTAGTTACCATGCCTTAGGGGAACTAATAATAACTACTAGAATCTCTATGTTATACCCAACTATTCATGGTGATTCATTAATTACGTAAGTGGAGGGAGCCTTATAGTGGTGATTCCCGATAATTGTGTGATGGTCCAAGGAAAATTAAAATGAGTAATCATGCAAAGATAGAAAAATTAGTCTTTGAAAAAACGTAATGAGTGTATAAAAAAGTGGTGATTCCTAGAAAATAAATGGGTATCATAATTATAATAGGAAAAAATGATCCACATAGAAACATGTTTATTAAAAGGCAAAGGTGAAAATGGACAAATAAAAATTAGGGTTTTTAATGTATGGTGAATTAGAACCACTCATCTTTCCTATAATATTAATATGAGGAAATAATGGTAGAGAATGTGCTTCAAAAATAAGAAATATTAGAGTGGTTAATAGGAAAATATAGATGCAAACTCAATTTAACATAGGGATGGGTTAAGGATAGTAAGTTCTTGGCAAAATGGCCACCTTGATTAAAGGTAAATTAAGTTGTCATATTGTACTATTTTCCAATTGCGAATATTTGTCACTAATATTTTCCCTACTAGTAAGGTGTGTATTTAGAGGTAATTTTACATGATATTATTTTTTGGGATTATGAAGTTGTAGACATGTAAAATGTTGACATGATCATTTATCAAATAATATACTCATAAACCATATAATAATTAATCATGAGATTAATTATTATCATTATCCCCATTATCATGTCTCAATTATTTCTATTATTCATCCCATAATCCCATCCTATCCTTAGTCATATTAATACATCATTAATATTTTCATTACCCCATTAACTAATCCCTATTAACTATTTTCTAGGAATTTAAAATTACCACCCACCTACCACCTACTCTATACCTACTCTACACCTAGCTTCTCCATCTAATCACTCTACTAATCACATTTAATTCCACCTAATCCCAAACTAACCTATCCTCCAAATATAGAGGCTTCTATTTCTAGAAGCCTCTCCAATTTTCCCTCTTTTATATTTAAAGGATTCTTCTAATATCTAGAATTTTCTAATTCTAGATCCTTCTCCATTCTCATCCATTTTCCACCATTGATCTACCTCCTACATGGAAAAATCCCAACCCTCCATTCTTCCTTCCTCTAACTATAAATAGTAGTGTCACCCTCATGCACGCCATCTTAGAAATTTTAAAGTATGTATTACCAAAATACTAAGCCAAGCTCTCAATATTTGAAGCATTCTATCAAGAAAAATCATCACTTATCAAGAAGAGGTGCTGCCCAATTTGTCCCACAAAATCTGAAGCATTGCAACAACCATCTTGAGCACATCCAAAGCAATAAGGGAAGAACATTGAAGCTAGTGGGTAAGTACAGGTATAACACTCTCTTTCCCTTCTTATCACGCTCAATCTGAGGTAGGTGAATAGTTGTGTTAGATTAGGAACTTGTTTGATTTAGTTCTTGACTTGCATTGAATACTAACACAACTTTCATTTACATTTTAGCACCCACCATGGGGCTTACCCCCAAAATTTGTGTTGTTTCTAATAAAATTTATATTTAAAGTAAACTGTCCAAAATTGAAAAAAATTGTTCAGATTTACACCTTAAATTTTCAAATTTTTGTGACAGTCCTCCATTTTAGCACTTTTGATCTGTCATTCAACGCTTATGCGAGATGAAATAATGATTTTGACTTTGAATCAATGCTTTTGTATGAGATACTAATTTTTGTGGTTGTAGGGATCTACTTTGGAACTTTTATAAAACTTGTGGTGCTTTTATAATAAATTTAGCACTTTTTCTTCTTCGACTTTGTTTTCTGCAGTTTGGAGCTTTTGTTTATACTTTAGCGATTTTTCTATACTTTAACACGTTTGTCAAAGTATTTTCACACTTATATTTTCTAACTCTTTTTCTACATGTTTAGCGCATTTGTTCACACTTTAGAATTTTTGAATATACGTTATCACTTTTATCGGTATTTTAGCACTTATGTTCCCGACTCTGCATTACTATGTAGGTTTGGTGTTTTTTTCTGATTTGTGGCACTTTTGTCAATACTTTGGTGCTTTTGTTTATGCATCGGTTCCTGTGTTTAATTTTTAAAATTTTAATTCTGCTAATATTGCCGGTTTTTGTTTTAGCACCTTTGTTTTATTTTAGCATTTTTTCTTCTGGTTTAGCACTTCTGTTCTATAATAGTAATTTTATTATACTTTGGTGCTTTTGACTTATAATAGCACGTTTTTCTATAAAATAATGTGTTTGTCATAGTGTAGTTTTGTATTGGTTTAATCAATTTAATCACATTTTTGGAGTTTTGGTAGTGTTTTATAGGTTTAACATTCTATTTTTGTAGAAATATTGTAGGGATAAGGGAAAATCCACCAATTTTAATACTCATTTTATTTTTACCTAATGTTTGTGGTTACGATACCTTGATTAATTAAAAACTACTAACCCATCTTTTTGAAACTTGAATGGTCCAAAAATATTGGGGTATAAACAAACAAACTACTAATCCTTGGTTTTGCAGGTCCTCTTTTCAAAGGCCCCATCATATAAAATTTATCATTAATTTTTATTGTGTTTGTGTTTATCATCTTTTTGTGTTACATGTTGATGTTTGTTGTATCCCAAAGATGACACCATGTATGCTCTCCTCTCACATCCTAGGATGATCTTGAGGATCAAAATTGGTTAGTCTTCCTTCCTTTTTATTTTTAGGGGTAACATTGTTGGCGTAGCAACCGAGTTAACATGATGAGATCCCTCTCCACCATCAGTTCGAGCTTTTGGTGTGTGATTTAATGGACTTATGACGTGAGTCATTTTTTTCTCACCACTAGAGTTGGCTTTCGCCTCCTTTCTATTTTTTGCTTGTGCTTGTTTACGGTGTCCTTTTTGTTGCACTCCACAAACACTTTGTTGTGGTCTCCTCTCTTACGTGTTATTACGCTAATTTCAAGATGAATTTACCAAGTGTTTTAAACTACACGCATGGATCCGATTGTAATCAACGCACTAAACTATAAAGTGCCAAAAGCAGGGGGGTTGTTATTGTCCTGGGTGGTTGTGTTTCTTTTCTGCATTTCTTTCTCTCTCTCTCACTATGGATGCACTTTCAATTCCTTTTCTTACACCATTCAAATTTTTCAAATGGAGATCGAAAATAATAATGAAACTAAGGGGTAAAGGGTTATTCCGCATCACCATGGGAACTGAGACTAAACCAGATGATGAACCTGAAAAATCTAAGTGGTTAAACCGTAGTGATGAAGCTTTAGGTCTTCTTTGCATGTCTGTTTCTCCTAACTTGCTCTTCCACATTGAGGTGTCTGAAACACCTAAATCTACGTGGAAAACATTGGATGCAATGTTTGGACAACTAGATGACATGAGAGCACATGAGTTGGAAAACGAACTACTAGGGTTAAATCCTAGTGACTTTGAAAACCTACAAGCTTTCTTCTCAAAATTTGTCCACATTAGATTATTGTTAAAAGGATGTCAAGTAGAAAAGAAAGATTCTCAACTGATCTTGTCGATTCTCTCTAAGCTAGGTCCCAAATATTCTATCTTCGTGTCAACTTTCTACGCTACAAAATGCTTGCTTTGGGCGATACTTGGACTATGCCCTCCTTTGACTATTTTTCATCCCAACTCATTCGAGAATAAGACAAACTCATTCAAATGGGGTCTCTCAAGTCCAAGTCACATGCCCTTGTAGCAAGTACTAGCAAGGGAAATAAGAATGAAAAGAAGAAAGAAACAAAGGATCAACCTAAGAAAGAAACCAAGACCAAACCTAAAAATGACACAAACACTTCACTTCTAAGCCTAAGGCACAAAAAAGAAAGTATTTGTGTTCCTATTGCAAGAAGTCTGGTCACGATGAGCAACACTATTTTAAGAAATAGATTGATCACTTATCTCATTTACTTGAGAAGAATAAAATAAGTGTTCTTGAATCCATAAAACAAAGTGCTCCGAAGGCCGAGTCTTCTGCTTGCAAAAGGTGCTAAAAATGATAAGAAGAAAGGAAAGGCCCTTGTAGCCAAAGTTTCTCCTTCATCGACATGGATTATAGATTTCGGTGCCTCGCACCACATGGGTTCTTCACATGTTGAGTTTTCCAACATCGAACCTTGTGGTATGTCCCAAATCATGATGGGTAATGACACAACAGTGTCGGTTTCAGTAGTGGATCGATAGAGATGGATGGGGAACATTTAACCAAGTGTTGAGTGTTCCTGATCTCTCTACCAATCTCCTATCGGTTTACCAAATTACTCACCTTGGTGAAGGAATGCGAGTGGAATTTGGTCCTAACTCGGTGATTATTCATGAGCTTAACAATGACACTACAATGGCTGAGGGAAAGGCAGATCACCGTTCACGGTTGTACACCTTCTCCCACTTTACTTATGATTCTACGCCCACTACCTTGCTCACTCATGCAAATGAGGTTAGTAAGCTATGGCATGAGCATTTTGGACATCTAAATTATCACTACCTTGAACAATTGAGTCAAAACAAAATGGTCAATAGGTTGCCTCGCGTCAAGTTTTCTAAGGGTCTTTGTGAGGGTTGTACCCTTGGAAAGCATCCTGAAAAAGAACTTTGACAAAGGAAAATCTTGAGAGCCACTCGTCCTTTGGATCTTGTTCACAGTGATGTTTCTAGTCCATTTCCTTCTCCTTCATTTACTAGAGCTCTTTATGTGCTAACCTTCATTGATGACTATTCGTGATATACTTGGGTATATTTTCTTAAGCTTAAGTCTAAAGTCTTTGAACATTTTTAGGACTTTAAGGCTCTTGCTGAGAAACAGGCGGAATGGTCTATCAAGGTTCTTCAAACTAACAATGGAGGTGAATATGTAAACAATAGGTTCATGGATTTTTGTACTTCTGAAGGGATCTCTTTGCAACATATAGTTTCTTATAGCCCTTCACATAATGGAGTCACAGAAAGAAAGAACCATACTCTGAAGGAGATGGCCACTTGTATGATTCACTCGAAGTCTCTTCCTCCGTAGTATTGGGCCGAAGCAGTGAATTGTGCAAATTACATTCAGAACCGTGTTCCACACAAGGCAGTAAGAGGGATGACACCCTTTGAAGCTGGTTTGGACGCAAGCCTGATGTTGAGCACTTTCAGTCTTCAGATCCAAGGCTATGGCTCGATTCCCAAGAAGAAACGCAAGGCTTTGGAACCACAATCCAAACCTTGTATCTTTGTAGGGTATCCTGATGGCATGAAGGGATATCGATTGATGAATCCTACTTCTCATGAGCTGTATATTGAGAGAAGTGTTAAGTTCGATGAGTCTTCTTCGACTTCTACTTCTCCACCTATTGAGGTTCTTTAGCTCACTGATTTGGATTCTAACTCATCAGATGATGATGCTATTGAGCGTGCTCCTCTTCCTGATCCTCCCGACCATCGAACTTTGAGTCTTCTAATTCTACAATAGTGATGATGAGGACTATGTCCCTTCTCACTCAAGTGAAGAATCTTCGACTCTGAGCTTGATCCTCCTGGTCCCCTTTGGGCCAGGAAAACTTTGTAAAGTGCTGGAGATTTAGTTGGAGATACTTCGGATATGAGACGTACTCACTCAGATTTTGTTGGACCCCACTCTTTCTTCACCTCTACTTCTGATCCACAGTCTTTCGGGAGGCTTCTGGTATTCTTGAGTGGGATTCTACCATGGATGAGGAGTATTCCTCTCTCATGAAGAACGATACTTGGGATCTCACCACTCTTCCGAAAGGAAGAAAAATCATTCGGTGTAAGTGGGTGTTCCGAACAAAGTATGGAGTAGATGGAGACGTCGAAAAGTTTAAAGCATGATTAGTAGCTAAGGGTTTCTCCTAGATAGTTGGGGTTGATTATACATAGAAACCTTTTCTCCGGTTGCGAAGATGACTTCTATTCGACTGACCCTAGCCATTGTCCATTTGTGCAATGATGGAAAGTCCATCAAATGGATGTTAAGAGTGCCTTCCTTCATGGTGACCTAGAGGAAGAGATCTATATGGAACAACCTCCGGGTTATGTCCAAGATTCCTCCCTCATTTGTAAGTTAAAGAAGTCTCTTTATGGCCTTAAACAAGCCCCTCGGGCTTGGTATGCCAAGATGGACTCCTTACTTACATCAAGGTTTACTAGGTGTCACTCTGATCCAAATGTTTATATTCTACTGGCAAAGATGACTCCATACTCATTCTTGTTCTATATGTTGATGACTTGTTGATCACAGGAAGCTCTTCCTCTATTATTGATTTTGTGAAGATCACCTTAGCCAACAAGTTTTCCATGATTGACTTAGGTCTGCTTCATTACTTCCTTGGGATCCAAATTTCACAATCTGACTTGGGAATCTTGATTTCACAACCTAAGTATGCTCTTGATTTGCTAGCTTGGTTTTAGATGTCTGATTACAAGTCTTCTCCTACTCCTTTTCTTTTTGGGGTTAAGTTGGTTTCAGATTGCTCTACTCCCTTGGTTGATGGTACTCTTTATCGACAGTTAGTGGGGAGCTTGATTTACTTGACTCACACTCTAGATTTATCATATGTTGTTGGGATCATGTCTAGATTCATGCAGGAGCCACATGAGTTGCATTGGAAAGCAGCTAAATGGATCCTTTATTATGTTCATGGCACTTATGCTTGATGGAATTCACTATCATGGAGGGGTTGATATTGACTTGATTGGATTCACATATTCTGATTGGGCGGTGACTTAGATCATCAAAAATCTACTTCTAGCTATAGTTTCTCTCTTGGTTTGGGTCCTATTAGTTGGTCTAGCAAGAAGTAGAATGTAATTGCGATATCATCTACAGAGGCAAAATACAGAGGAGCAGTTAACGCTACCACAAAGCTTATTTGGCTACAGGGTATTCTGACAGAGTTTGGCATCCACTTTTGGTGGCCTACCATTATCTACTGTGATAACACGAGCACAATCTCTATTTGCAGAAATCTAGTTCAGCATCAATGGATAAAGCACATTGAGATTCATATGCACTTCATACGGGAGCTTATTCATGATGGTATCATCGACATTTAGTACATTCAGACAGCTGATCAAATTGCAGATTTATTCACCAAGCCCTTCACTGAGATGAAGTTTATTCACTTACGGTCTCTTCTTGGGGTGAGGTCTTCTATAGCTGCCCATCTTCTTTGGGCTATGTAGTCCTTCTTTTCTTCTTCTTCTTCTAGGAAGATTGTGTTTGTATATGGGCACCTTATCAGGCCTTTAGTTTTGGGCCCCATTGGCACATCTTTCTTAGTTGTTTAGAGTGTCTTCCTTTCTGATCGACTCATCATAGCCGCTACCCCAGCTTCGATGAAGGGGGTGTTAGTGTGAGTTATCCTATGTGTCCTCCTCTCATATTGGAGGGTCATCTCACATGGGTTAGGTTTAGGGTTAGGTTTAGGGTTTCATGTGTGTCATGCACTAGGGTTACTCAACACCCTATATGTACCCTTTCTATTCATTTATGAGCATGCCAAGACACTCCGTTGTCTTTCCTCTATGCAATATTTGTTTCTATTGAGCAAGTTCTTCCATTACTAATCATTTTTTCCTTGCTATCGCTGGAGCTTTCATGATTCCGTTGGAGTGCAACTACTTGAGCATGAGCCTCATTAAGCGCGATTCTGAAAGTCTTTTCATGGGTGACCTCCAAGGAAATTCCTAGTGTCACGCCTCCTAATTCCATTGGGCCCATCAAGGGTGTTACGTGGTGGGCCCAGAGCTCATGTTTGCATATCTGGAAATCCATCATGTGGGGAGGGTGTTGACATAGAGAAATGGAGATTAACATGATGAAATCCCTCTCCACCATCGGTTCGAGCTTTTGGTGTGATGGTAAATCATACAAACATGAAGCAAAAACCTGACATCCACGCACTTACCATAGTATTAGGGTATTGTGAGTGGATTCACCCCCACACACACGCGCAGAAACAAGACCCCTTTGTTCCAGCTGGAGCCCTTTCCCCTTATATAAATTCAAGGAACAATTGTCATTATTAGATAAGAACTTGTTTGTTTTAAGATCGTGTGTGTCCAAGTGAGAGGCTTCACATCCCAAAAAAGTCCAGGCCTCTTAAATAATCCTTGCAACCTTTTACTTGTGCCCCACGTACTGACAATATATCGAGGATGCCCAAAATCCTCATCTAACCTAGAGTAGGAAACCTATTGATGCCGCATATCGAACTATAGTACAAGGATGCCACACTTCCAAATTCACTCACTGAAATGACCCACATTAACATATAGTGGAGAGCCATTTTGTGGCACCACCATCGGTGTGTGGTATTAAAAGTGAGCTATAGTTTGGTTTCAATCCACACTTGACTAGCTAAGGTTTTACTTATATGTTTATACTTGTTTGAGTGTTTGTTTCAAACAGGTGGTTCCTTTAACCCTCACGCCTATCCTCCTAATTAAACCATATATCACATCATCCATCCATCTTACATGACCTTTGACCTCAATTTCAACCATACATCATCCACCATATACTTTTGACCATACTTTACCCATCACACATCTACTTTGTTCACACTTTTCATGTTACCATAAATATCCAAATCATCAATCAATAACAAACATTTCCACGTAATTAAATAAACGCGTTAACCATTGATTTTTAGGATCATTCTATTTCACCTATCATCACCCATTTAATAAAGATCAAATAAATAACAAACCCTTCCATCCCACTAATAATAATTCATAAACATCCCTTTCCATCCTACAAAAAAATATTACACATCCCCCATCCTAATCCACATATCCATTTCATACCACCTTATCCAATTTAAATAATCACCCCTCTCTCATCATCACATCACGACTTGTCATCACCATCCAAGCACTATGATAATTCTTCACCGGGAACTCCTCGTGCTATGATTATTTACTAATGCACAACCTTTAGTTTGGTGGATGTAATCTGAAACATGAACAACAACATAACACAAGAATACCATCGATCACTATGATAAGATGGGATGATGACAAATCAGAAATATCAAAGGAAATAATAATATTAACATGAAATTGTTACAATCTCACCCATGAGGTACTTCAACAAGACTATGGGAGAAACTTTACAATTACGCCTCTTGATGGCTTCTTCAACACACCTTTAACTGATGGCTTCCTTCGTACACTTCCTACAATATTTCTCACTACTTCTTTCTATGCTAAATGAGGGGGTTAGCCTCTCTATTTATAGAACTTCCAGGCTTATCCATCTTATCTCTAAGATAGGATAAGAAATCCACTTCGAATCATATTCCATACCTTAACTCTTATCTTGACATGTAAGTTATCTTCTAAGATAAGATAAACCTTATCATTTCTACATGGGTTCCACATTTTTAGACTTTTACAAATAAAATACACAAAATATTTATGACCTCACTCCTTGTCCTTATTACCAATATAATATTTCTAATTCCTAATCACGGCCCTACTTCTAATTACCCAAACTTTGACATTTTAACATTACCGGGACCACTTACGACAAATATTTACTTTTACAACATTCTATTGTACTTTGATCAAGTACTTACCGTTCTCCACATTATTGGCGGCACCATCTTTGCAAAGGCTGCGTGATCTTCTATGATCGAAAGCTACTAATACACTTAACAACATCCTATTCCTAATACATACATTAATGAAATAGAAATTTTGGAGGAAAATTTTAGTGTTGACATCTTCCCCTTCCTATTCTACTCCGTCTCTCGAAGTAGACTATTCTTGGTGCTTGGAAAATATTCAACTTATCGTGGTTGACCCATTTCAGTAATGGGAGTGCCATCCAAATTCCTCCAGTCAAGAATGCGTTTTTCATGCCTGTGTAATTTTTTGTAGGGCCCCATCCATTTTGGAAAAATTTTTTCTATTCTTTTTTGTATCTGGAATCATATACTAGAACCAAGTCATTTACTTGAAATGGAGACCACCGGATCTTTTGATCAAAGTACTCATCCGCTTCATTTTCTTCTTATGGCTTGTATCCTTTTATTTCCCTCATTTCTTCTAGCAAAATGAAGATGTACCAACTTTCTTTTCTTGAATCTTTATCGGCTTATTTTCATCCATCCTTTCATTTTTCATAACTCTCACAGGGGAGAGTAATATCAAACTCAATAGGAAGAATCTGATCAATGCCATAGGCCAATTGAAATGGGGAGTATCCTCAAACACTTGCTCTTTGATGTTGCCCTATATGCCCAAATGTTGCATGAATCCTTTATCCCATTTATGTACCAAGGCTCATCTTTGCTAGAATTTGACATCAAAGACAAAAAAATTCGATCATTTGTGCTTGGCTTGTATGTTGTTGCCTTCCCGTGCTTAATAGAAAATTTATTGACTAGGGCTTCTACCACCTCATTAATGAAGTCGCTTCCTTGATCCTTATACTTCTAATGGACAACCAAATCGGTGACAATATGTTCATATATGAGAACCTTCTCTGATTCTATAGTAACCCACATGGCCTAAAAATGATCTCAACTTACTTCTATTCATAGGAAATGGTAAATCTTTGATTTTTGAAACTTTATCGGATCGCTACCATCTCTGGATACAACATGCCCTAACAAAATGCCTTTAGAACATCCAAAGACACACTTTGTAGGGTTTAGTGAGGCTTGTGCTTCATCTAACCTTTGAAATGCTATCTCCATCTGGTGCAGGTGGTCCATCTTGCTCCCATAGATGCAAAAATCATCCGTAAATACTCGATGAAGGTCCCAATGTAGGGTTCAACACCCTATTCATCAAACACTGGAATGTTGCCTGAGCATTACACAACCCAAAAGGCATAACTCTATAAGCAAACGTTCCCCAAGGAGTGGTGAATGTGGTCTTCACTGGTGATCTTTCTCTGCTATATACGAACTTGGTCAGTAGTGCTATATCCATCAACAAAACTATAGCACTCTCCGGCCAGCTACTTCATCCAAGATCTGATCTCGAAATGGAAGAGGGTAATGATCCTTCTTTGTTTTATTGAGCTTCCTATAATCAACACAAATGCATAGCTTCCCATTCTTTTTTATTGAGATCACAATGGAGAAACCCATTCGAATTCTCCACAAAGAAATATGAATCCTGCATCAAGCAACTTATCTATTTCTTTTTTACAAGCTTGGAAAAATTAGGATTCATTCTATATGGCATTTGCTTTATGGGCTTAGCACCATCTACCTCAATCAATGTTCTACCCAACTTACTTGACGGAGTTCCTTGTAATCAAAAGTGAATAGGTGTATGTACCTTTGAAAGAGCTGGAGGTAGGTTTCCTTCTCACTCTCCATCACAAAGATCACCAATTTTTATTTGTTGAGACGATCATCAACTTCTTCTTCAGATAATTTTATGGGGTCTGGGTTGGTGTGATCGAAGAATATCCATGACTGAAACATCAACCTCACTTTCTTCATCTTCGGTGTCCACTTCACCGTGGTACTAGAGTAATCGAGAGGATGTCCAATCATCGCTTTCATCACTTGAATCCACGTGTTCTCGCTTTATGATGTCGAGAGATCACGTTTATCTTCACCCTCTCTCTACCACGCCCAAGTGTCATGAAACCTTCATTCCAGGTAGTTTCTTGCATGAACTCTCCTTATCCATGGTCTTCCCAAAGAAGATTGGGTACGCAATAGTACCATTTTTCATCACTCAAAAGTCTACCACACATACAACACCATAACAGATATCGCCACATTTGAAACTACACCTTCTCGGTTTAGTTTTTCCTTTATTTAATGACCTTAACATAAGTGTCAAGGGCACTTTTTAAACCCAACATATTCATTACAGACTCGGTCATTACATTAATCGCAGAGGGCTAAGACATCATGAATTGAAATACCATTACATAATACCTCACTTAGGAGCATAGGATCTGCCTCGCCTCCAAAACAGGGACCTCAACCTCCTTCCTTCCTTCTTCTAGCATTGAGTCCACTCGCAACTCCCGCCTCTTCTCGAAGACATAGCCAAGAGTTGACCATATGTAATATTTGCGAGCCTTTTGGACAGATCTTCCAAGATGGAGTATGGTCCTTTCCTCGTGAAATCGAAAAGTCCCCACACCCAACTTTCTTCTCCTATGTTTCTTACTAGTTTCTTCTTTCATCTTCTTAGGATCATTTCCATCTTGATTATCTTTTTCTTTCTTTCTTTTGTTACAAACACATCTACTTCATTATTTCGCTTGCTCTTATCTATTACATCAAAAGAATTCACAGTGCTTTTCCTTTATCATTATCTCCTTTACCAGTATGTAGAAGCTCTATCTAGACAATTATACTTATAATGACCCTTTTATAACAACCATAACAAACAACTTCGAAATATTTCTTTTTGACCTCTATCCCTCCCCGAGAACTAAATTCCTTTCCTCAAGAAGATTAATAGTTAATCGACCCATCTTTTTGAGCAGATCTTCATACTCAGGTATGTATTAGGGAAATATTTGTGCTCACTGGGAGTGGTCAGATTCAGACCAAAGGTGCTTTGGTGTAGGCTCTACTTTAGCAACAATTTCTTTGGGCTCCTCTTCCATGCTTTCTTCTTGCCTTCTTGCAATCTCCTTTGCTTGTTCAATGGTAGTCAAGGGTCATACTTCACTCGTTGTCCGATCTCTGGTTTCATCCCAAGAATGAAGTGCTTACAGAGGAGATTATCCACGCCATTCATCAACCCATCCGCTAGTCCTTCCTTCCTGATCTCAACCGAGCTTCCTCCTTAGCTATCTAGAACACGAGCATGATAATCCCTTATCTTCTCCTTCTCTCCTTGGGATAGCTTTGTGATCTCGATCATGAGATCTACATATTTCGTTGTTCACCAAATTCTTCAAGAAAACTTTCGCTAATAAATCCCATGAATTTTTCACATTATCACCTAGTGTTTCAAACCACCTAAGTCTTTGAACCATCCAAAAAGGTAGGAAAAATTCAGTCCATTGTTCCCTTCTTATAAGGCCATTACAAATACAAGATCGTTTAAACTCTTGAATGAAAGAAGAAGCATCTTCATTAGATTGAGCTGAAAAACAGGAATCTTTCCCATTTTCAAAAGTAACCACCGTGAAATACAACCAACAAGACTTATGTGCACAAATAATTGGAATCACTATACTAGAAAGTGACTTTACACCTTTCTACAGTAAAATAGAAATGACCACGGTAAACTATGGTAAAACTTGACTTACTACGGTAAAAACTGACTTTACCGTGGTAAACACTATTCACGGTAAAAAGTGAAGTTACTGTGGTAAATACTATTCACGGTAAAAAGTGACTTTATGCGGTAATTACTATTCCCAACAAAAAGGACTTTACTGTAGGTAACTACTATTCATGGCAAAAATGACTTTACCATGGTAACTACTATGCACAAAAAACAAGGTTACCTCTCCAATTAATTTTTGCCTAAGTGGGAATATCTCTCCGTAAAATCCACCAACGAGGAATGATCCTGCAACAGTAACCAAAATGTCATCACCAATCCGGCACTATGATAATTCTTCACCGGAACTCTCGTCTATGATTATTTACTAATGCACACCTTTTAGTTTGTGGATGTAACTCTGAAACAGTAATAACAACAACATAACACAAGAATACCATCGACTATGATAAGACGGATGATGACAAATCAGAAATATCAAAGGAAATAATAATATTAACATGAAATCTGTTATAATCTCACCCATGAGGTACTTCAACAAGACTATTGAGAAACTTTACAATTACGACTTTGATGGCTTCTTCAACACACCTTTAATCGATGGCTTCCTTCGCACACTTCCTACAATATTTTCACTACTTCTTTCTCCTAAATGAGGGGGTTAGCCTCTATTTATAGAACTTCCAGGCTTATCCATTTTATCTCTAAGATAGGATAAGAAATCCACTCACTTCATATTCCATACCTTAACTCTTATCTCAGACATGTAAGCTTATCTTCTAAGATAAGATAAACCTTATCATTTTACATGGGTTCCACATTTTAGACTTTTTACAAATAAAATACACAAAATATTTATGACCTCACTCCTTGTCCTTATTACCAATATAATATTTCTAATTCCTAATCACGTAGACCCTACTTCTAATTACCCAAACTTTGACATTTTAACATTACTCGAACCACTTACGACAAATATTTACTTTTACAACATTCCTATTGTACTTTGATCACCGTAATCCACATTATTGGCGGCACTTCGCAAATAATCTCTATCGACGCTACTACACTTAACAACATCCTATTCCTAATACATACATTAATGAAATAGAAATTTTGGAGGAAAATTTTAGTGTTGACACTTCTCTCTAATCATTTAGTGTTTCCTATTGGTATCTTAAAACTAACCTAGGCCTATAAGACTCTAAAAACCTATCCCAATCACATACCTATTTTAATCACAACACTCATCATAACCTTACATCTTCATCCACACCTATACAAACACTTTCATCCCTAAACACCCCATTTACAATTTCTTTTGACATGACCAATCTAATCTTACTAATTGATACCTTGTAAATGGATAAAATATCCTTATCACCTATCCTATTCTTCTAATCCCTTACAACAAGGAACATCCTAAGCCCTCTACTAATGAGGAAAATCCTTCTTCTATCTCCTTCAATAAATTTTGAAAATCCTTCATCCTATATAAGCAAGATTAGATTATTGATATTATACATCAATCAACTAAGAAATCATAACTTTCCTCATCCACACATCCTTCATCTATTCAACACACCTCATCTCATCAGTACATCTTAAAATCACCAGAGTCTAATGGAACCTAGGAGAATTCCTACTTGATCCCAATCAGGAAACGATGATAAAAATAATCACCAAGACATAGGACACGATATATTTAACCACAACTATTATGATGCCAATCTGAAGAAAACCACACTTGAGGAGAAGACAAGGAAACAATGGTCAATACTAGTAGTGATGATGATTCAAGCACATATTTCATGGGAGGAAGAAGACAAGAAATGCTTAAGAGCATTATTGATAAAAACAAAGATGTTCTATAGCTCCATTATATCATATGGGAGAAAGCTTCCTCTTGATTATACTCATGACCAACTCCAAAGTCTCCTCCATGATGAAAGTGATGGCATTGGCCAATGAACACCATCCACACATCGTCATAATCTAAATAACCCTCGTGTTGCATACGTACGAGATAACAAAGAGAACAACAATAATCCACATGTATCTAAAGAAGTTATGTTATCAAAACTACAAAAAATGAGTAACTAGATAGCTCAATTAGCCTTACAGCTTGGCCCCACAACCATCTAATGACCATGGATCCCAACATTCCCAACAGCCAAACTTTAATCCACCACTTGTCGGTCCTCAAGAACCTACCCTAGAGTAGGAAATAAAGTCTATGAAGGAAATGCTTCAAGGGTTGCAACTCAACACACAGGGACGACAATAAAATTTGAGGAACTATGTCCCTATCCATTTGACCATGACATTTTGGGTCCCTTTCCCACCATACTTTGAACCACCTAAATTCAAAAATATGAAGGAAAAGGTGATCCCCGTGAACATGTTAAGGAGTTTTATATGCTCTAATAAGAAGTTTCCTATGATGACTCCTACTTGTTAAGAATTTTTCACGAAGCCTAGGTGGTCCTACCCTTGAATGGTTCCTCCATTTACCCAAAGGATCTGTTACTACATTCACCAACTTTTTGAAAAAAATTGAAACACTTCTCGTATAACGTGGAATATGATGTCACAATGATTAATCTATGTAATATCAAACAACACAAAGGATAAATATTTCCATCCTTCTTGTAATGTTGGTCATCCCTTTGCTAGTCGAATCTCATGGCCCATCCCAGAAAAGTAGCTAGTCACCATCTTTGTCTCCAACCTCCACCAAGAACTAGCTTTCCACTTACAATTCCATTGCACCAATACATTCGATGATATTATAGAAAAGGGAATGCAAATTGAAAAGGACCTTGTTGTTAAAGGCCTCATTAAGTTATATTCCCATGATAATCATAATCAATCCATTCAACCCTCCACATCCGAGAATCCAAAGTATTTCAATAAGAATAAAAATGTTGTCGGTGATGGAGTAATGGAAACCAAGCATATCCAACACGTCCATAGAGCCGCTACTATATCCATCCCTAAAGGTCAACCTCGGTCCACCCAAGACTCAAAACAAAGAACATACACCCCTCTTGGTGAATCTATTGAAGTAATCCTTGACAAATTAGTTATTGCTAATATGGTCATTTTCCCCAAACCCTCGTGGTTTAAGGAAAATGAGTACTACAAATTTCATAAAATCAAGGGTCATGCTACCAATAGGTGTATGAAACTCAAGAATTACATTCAATATTTGATTAATCGAGGTGAAATTGAAATTTAAGACAATGCTTCTTCCTCCTCCCAAAATCAGAATCCACTTCCTAATCATGGTCGAACCATGCTTCAAACCAAGGGGGACAATAGAAGTCCTGGAAAGAACCCCAAATCATTCTCCTAATGTTCTAATCATATCAACTATCACCATGTACCATTCTAGTATGATTCTTTTACTAGCCACATCCACCATTCTCCACATCAAGTAGCTACTATAAAAGTCAAAGGCCCTTCACCAAACCCTCAATGTGTAGTTACCACTCAAGGAGTCGTGTAGTGGTCTAAGGAGCTACTCCATCCTCCTTGAATCCACCACTGCAAGCACAATACAACATCATCAAACAAATTGAGAAGACCCCCACACAAATATCTATTATGGATCTTCTCAAAACATCCTCTGTACATAAATACATCCTCTACCATGCCCTTCAAGAAACTCATGTGCCAAATGATATCGATCCCACACAATTCCAAGCACTCATCACCCATCTTTATCCCCATCCAACACTTCCACTCAGTAATACCTACCACTACACCTACCAACACAAAATCTCCCTCTATATATTGAGGTGCATGTCAAACATACATCAAAAGAGTATTGATGGAAAATGGATCTGCAGCTTAATCTTCATACCTCATACCTCATCAACATTAGGGTACAATGAATTTGATCTAAAATAGGACATCATTACCATAAAATCATATGATAATACTAGAGAAAAATCAGAGGGTACTTTATATCTTCCTATCAATTTTGGGCATGTCATGCTCCTAGCCTAGTACACATTGTGTACATTCAATTCCCATATAATTTATTTCTTGGATGACCATGGATTCATGAAATTCATGTCGTACCATCTACATTACATCAATGCCTCAAATTCAGATCATGTTGGAATAGAGTTCACCATTCACCGTGACCCTCAACCCTTTTAATATTGCCAAGCACTCGAAGCGAAGGTTATCGAGAACCATTTTTTCCTATACAAAAATTGTACCATCACAATCTTTTTCTCCATTATCATCCACAACTTCATATATCATGCCCGATATTCTTCCATATACCTCACACAATTCTTCATCATCATCCACCCATCTCTTACCCACTCCATCCACATTTTTTCCTCTTTTACCTACTTTTTGTTGCTCAAGTTGAAATCTACAGGGTGTAGGGAATATCAAACTTTTAGCATCGAACAACTTCTACTTTCACCTAAATAGTGCGGCAAGCCCGTCATATGTCAAAGCAAAAGGAAAAAATATTCATTGGTCTCGTCCACTTTTAATCATTTTGGGTACCTTAGTAATGAGTACCTCGGTCTATCTAACACCACATGGCTCGTAAAATACTTTATATTGTCCTTCTACTCTAAGAACAAATATCTTATCCCTAAACCGATGATGACTCGCATGGACTATTCTAAATAAGGGTTCGGATGAAAAAACAAGGTGTCCACAAACCTATTACTATTATCCCCAACCTTGATGGTCATGGAATCGGGTATCACCACCTAGTGAGAGTATCCGTGATGACCATAGTGACACAACCGAAATACTTGAGGAGGCCATAGACACCATCAAAAGAAGTTCCTTCTATAGCCAATACAAATACCTCACCGCCACTAACCTCTTCCATGACACCATTATTTTCACCATCAATGTTTCTCTCACTTACCCAAAACTCATCCGATGGGACCAAAAATTGGAGCATGTCTCTCTTGATTCATTTCAAAATGACGAATCCATTCTTGAGTTCATGGGAACTTGAGATAATATACCTTCTAACGATCATAAGAAGGGTTTCCAAGTATGCTTAAATGTTGAAGCCTACTTTGGAAAATAGAAGTCTACCCTCTCCCTTTAATCTCATTCCAATATTCCTTATCCTTGCTCCTCTTTCCATCTTTATGAAGAGGATCCCCTTGTATATTTCTTCCAAGATTCCCCAAATCCCGAATAAGATCCAATTATGGATCACCTTCTTTGGCTCTCAAACACTCTAGGAAGGATCAACATCATTAATTGAGGAAACCATTGACATCAACATCAACATGGATGAAGACCCCAAGATCCTCAAATTGGGGGCATCCTTATCAGCAAAAGAAAAAACCTTCTTTATGGCACTCCTAAAGGAATTCTTAGACATATTCACATGGTCCTATATGGATATGTTAGGTCTTGACCCATCTCTAGTGGTCCATAATCTTGTGGTGCGTAAAGATGCAAATCTAGTTAAACAAAAATTACATAAGATGCATCCCAAATTTGTGTTTCTTGTCAAGGAATAATTGCATAATATTTTTGATCAATTTCATCAAACCCATTGACTATTCTGACTAGATCTCTAATATTTTCCCAGTAGGAAAAAAAAGGTTGGGGGCATCCGAATTTGTACAAACTTCCACAACATCAAAAATATTTCCCTAAGGATGATTTTCCACTACCAAACATTGACATGATCATGGATTCTACAACTGGACACAAGATGTTCTCTCATGGACATTTTCTCTATAATCAAATCAAAATTACAAAATAATATCAACACAAAACAACTTTTACTACACCTTGGGGTATGTTTTACTATCAAGTCATGCCCTTTGGACTCAAAAATGTTGGATCCACTTACCAACATGTCATGACCATCATTTTTCATGACATGATGTATGACATTGTTAAGGATTATGTTGATGACATCCTAGGAAAATCCAAAACTCGTGAAGAACATCCCATGGTTCTTCACCGAATCTTCGAAAGACTCTAGGAATACAAGGTTCACCTAAATCCCAAGAAATGTGTTTTTGGCATCACATCTAGAAAGCTACTTAGCTTTAATATATCACGCCACGCAATTAAAATTGACCCATAAAAATTTAAAGTTGTGGTTGAAATTCCTCCACCTAAAAATCTAAAACAACTAAGAAGCCTATAGGGTAAAATACAAGCCATCAGAATATTTATTACACAACTAGTAGAAAGTGCCATCCATTTCACTATTTTCTCAAAAAGGAATAGAATTCCATTAGAACAAAGAATGTCGACCTCTTTTGACAAGCTCAAGGAATATCTACTACATCCTCTAGTGTTAGTACCTCCTACTCCGTAAATGCCTCTTCTCCTATACATTTTAGCTACTCAACGCATGCCTTAGGATCTCTCTTGGTGCAACATGATGTCTATGGAAAAAAAAAAAGCCATTTATTATCTAAGTTGAACACTAATAGCTTATGATCTTAATTATACTCCTATGGAAAAGGTATGTCTTTCCTAGTATTTTCCTCTCAAAATTTGTGTCATTACATGCTCAACAATATGGTCAAGCTCATAGCCAAGGTCGATCCACTCAAGTACATACTCTCTAAATCAGATTTAACGGGAGAATGGATAAATGGATCATGCTCTTGAGTGAATTCGACATCAAATATGTTAATTAGAAGGCTATCAAGGGAAAATTATTGGCAGATCAATTAGTAGAATCCCCATTTCTTATTCCATGTCATTAAACACATGGTTCCCAAATGAATCCATATTCACCATTGAAGAATCAGACACGTGGACATTATACTTTGATGGATCTTTTACACATCACGGCTCATGACCGAGCATTATGTTTCTCACACCCCAAGGAGATCTAATTCCTAAGGATTTTCAGCTCGCTTTTCCTTGTACCAACAATATAGTTGAATATGAGGCACTCATCACTGGATTAAAAATGGTCATCCAATGGAACATCAAAAATATCAATGTATTTTGTGACTCACAACTAATAATCAAATAGGTTAATGATGAATATTCTACAAAAGATGACAAATTGGTTCCTTACAAAAGAATGGTGGACAGTTTCAAGGCTTACTTCCAACACATTCAATTCAAGCAAGTCCCACATGCAAGAAAAAATCAACAGATGCAATGGAAACCATTGGCTCTCTACTGGACATGCCTTCTAATGCCCCCAATTCATAGCTCTTGGTCAAACAACTCATGGTGCCAGCCTATGATGTCCCTGAATCAGAGATGGTATGTGAGATTGTTGGTCCTAACTCCCCATGGTACCATGACATCTACACTTATCTCTCGTGACCACACCCTTCCACCTAACCTTCCCCATAGCCATCGTAAATCCTTAATCCAGCATGCCTCTCAATTCACCATTCTTGGATACACCCTTTAATATAGAGAATTTGACAGAATTTTTGTTATGTATTAATTCCCAACAAGCCAAATTAGTGCTAAAGGAACTTCACGATTGTATTTGTGGTGTTCACACTAGCGGTGTGGTACTTGTTAAAAAACTTATGTGAACTCATTACTAGTGTCCTAGCATGAAAAAATATGCATGCTCATACATCTACAAATGTGTCCCCTACCAAAAATATGTCGACCTCATCC
This sequence comes from Taxus wallichiana var. yunnanensis, assembly GCA_018340775.1. Lineage (NCBI taxonomy): Eukaryota > Viridiplantae > Streptophyta > Pinopsida > Cupressales > Taxaceae > Taxus > Taxus wallichiana. The sequence goes on along the minus strand of CM031243.1, from coordinate 600,800,861 downwards.
ATGCACCATCCCAAGCTTTACAACCCATCACTACTCCATGGCCATTTTCCACCTGGGTCTCAATCTCATGGGCAAGTTGAATCCCACCTCCCCGATGGTCACAAGTTTATTATTACTGCCATGGAATACTTCACTAAATGGGTCAAAGCCATCCCACTTACCTATGTTCTTGGGAAAACAAATCTCCAAATTTATTCTTAACCATATCATTTTTGTTATGGTATTCCATCCACCCTCATCACGAACAATGGAAAGTCCTTTAAAATTTGAGAAGTCCGTGAACTTTGTGACCAATTCCACATCAAACTCAAATTTTCCATGCCATATTACCCATAAGAAATGGCCAATCTGAAGCATCTAATAAAACACTAAAGCACATCCTTGGAAAAATTGTAAGTCAAGTAGGACGAGATTGGCACATGCAAATATATCCTACCTTGTGGGCCTATCACACATCCATCCACACTCCCATTGGCTCCACTCCATACTCCCTTGTTTTTGGCACTAAAGTAATCTTGCTTATTGAGATCGAGCTCCCTTCCCTTCGTATTTCTCTCCAACACCTCATTGATGATGAGGACTATCATGTCAATTACCTACAAGAGCTCAAGTTACTAGATGAGAAATGCCTTCATGCCCTGGATAACCTCAAATCTTACCAAAATCACATCCGTAGACACTACAACAAATGCATTAAAACCCACAAATTTGAAGTTGGTGACCTAGTCCTCAAGGAGAACCAATGTAATACTAATGTTGATCATGAAAAGAAGGGCAAGTTCAAACCAAATTGGCTCGGATGTATGTTTTCATCGCCAAGTTTGGCTCAGGTGTTTACAAGCTTGCTACTCAAGATGGGTATGAGTTGGACGAGCCCATGAATATCATGCATCTAAAAAGATTCTACGAATAAATGCAAAAAAAAAATCAAAATATAATAATATAAATATAAATATAAATCATAAAAAATCCATCCAATGGTGAAAACCATTTTGGTGGTGCTTGGCAAGTACCATGGTGAAAACTAGTTTTTGACACTATGGTAAACCATATATTATGTCCACTAGTGCCCTATTAAATGCAATCATCACACTGGGAAAGCACCCCTCTATCCCTACTCACATTCTCATCCATATTCACATCCTATGCTCCTAAATCCAGACTTCTTCTGATCCTCACCATGAAGCAAAGGATCTATCATGACTAGGAACACTATCTGATATTAGCTAAGGTTTCATTGTCCATGGTCATATTTAGGAAACAACGGCATTAAGTAAAATCTAATTCAAATGCCAAGAAATGTAACCCTTGTAAGATCATGAGGCCTTCATTTCTCTCCATCCCCCATCTACCTACTATTGTTATTCATCCCCTTCTCACTCACTTCTCTTACTCTGCTATTTTGCCACATTTCATGACAATTATGTTGTAAATATTTATACAAATTTAAAGAATTTTTCAATATCCATCCCATTTCCCGTATGTAAATACAATCATCACATTATCCACATACATAAATAAAATACCATCAAACTATTTTTTTAATATTGGAAAATAGTTTTTGAAAGGACTATACCCTTAAGTACAAAATAAGGCCTAGAAGCCGGAATAAGAGTGAGAAACAGAGTAGATGTAACAAATTCCAAGCATAACAAAGAAATTCAACGTAGCCTAAAAGCGGCTACACAGCATTTGAGACATAACAGCAAAAACAACGGATGAAGCCGACAAACAAAAACAGCAGGAATAACGATAAAGAGCAGTAGAAGCATCCAGGACTACTTCTTGGCCGCTTGATCAATACTGATCTTGACTTTTTTCCAAGCATGAAACATACCCAAAGCGGTCATGTGGGCAGCATCCGTCTTGTCGAGCTCCTCGATGGTTCTTTTGCTCTCTTTTTCATTGCCCCAAAGTGCAAAATGGACACCGCTTTTAGGTTGGAAACACTTTTGGCATGACCCACGATAAACTCCTCAATGGCCCTAAAGGCGGCAATATTGTAATCATGTCTAGTCTTAGCCTTCCCAAGGCGGGAGTCTAAGGAGGTCAGCTTTTTGTATATGTCCTCAATCTGACTGTTGTCAATGCTCCCTTCCCTCTCCATGCTTTTCTTACCTTTTTGCTTAGCTAGGTTTTTGACCTCATCCTTCAGCAATTTTAACTCAGCCTCTAAGGCCTCCAATCTCTTAGAGGGGTTATCAATCTGTGCTTCCCGGGGACTGGCACTACTAATGTTCAGCAGGTCTCGTGCAATGTCAAGTTCAAGAGGCTCTTTCCCCCCAGCAAGAGTCTCAAGGTTGAGTCTCCTAGAAGCCCTGGTGATTGGTCGTTTAGAGGTAGAGGCGAGGTGGGTGACAGCAGCAGCAGCAGGAGGAATAGAAGGAGAAGCTTGAGGAGCCGGCATGGGGGTAGCAGCACCGGTGGCGGGGGCAGCAGCAAGAGGCAGCAGGGGAAACAGGACTGGCAGCAGCAGAGCCCATCAAAGGGGGAGCCGGGCTAGGAGAGGAAGGAAGACCGGGGTACTTAAGGAGGCAGTATTTGTGAATTAGCAATATAAGCCCTTGATGCAAGGGAACCGCCCGGGTATGCTTCTGGAACTCCAAAATGGAGCGCTCAAGAGAGTTTAACAGATAATGAGGGAAGCAAACCAATCTATTCCTACGGAAGTGGTTTAAAAAGATAAGATGCTTAGCAGGGACAGTGACAAACCGACCTTCCAATGAGATGAAGCGAATCATCATGCGAGTGACTTCATCAAACGGTGATGGAATTGAGCTTACAAGCAGACCCGCAGTGCTAAATGTAAGCTTCTCATCATCCTCCACAAATCTTCTTTCTTCAGCTTCTTTGATAACCCTTTTGTTGAAGAAGCGGTACCCTTCCAAACTGAGGCCGGTCGCTTCAGCAATGAGCTCTTCATTGACAGGAATTTTCTGCCCCCCATAGTCGACAGTCCTCTCTTTCCACTCCTTAGCAAAGCGAACAGATATGCTTTGATCATGACCCTGCACCCTTTCAACAAAGTTGGTGAAGCCGCCTATGCTGAGAATGTTCCAAAGCTCAGAGTTTTCCTTCCAATCAGGGTCCGCGCACGGCTCAATTTGACAGGGAGGCCCTCCCATCTTCTCTGCGGTGTGCTGGTTACAACAATTACTAGAATACCTCTGAGCGTAAAGAACAGTTCGTTTCTTACTGTTGAAGGTCACATAAGACTGGGAACTATAGCCGTTGGTTTTCTCACGAACGGCTGCGTAATTGCTGAACTGAGCCTGCGGGAAGTCGCGTGTGAAAACCCTTTTCCTGTCAACAATCACAATGTAATTATCTTCGGTTTTCGTGGATCTTGGCATCCGGATATCAACAGCTGTTGTACCTCCCGCGTGCGCGATTTTCAAATCTGGATAACTCCACTTGAAGTTCCTTAAATAAATCTTGCTATCATTTGAAATAGATATTATTTGCCTCGCCATATATATTAAAGCAGCACGTGTGAAAGAGTTAATGATTCTGATTTTCCTCCAAAGATTAAGGCTTATCTCTAGAGATTGCTTGCTTGTGAAGGTCCGCATGGATGCTGTTGTGAAGCTGATTAGGGATACTATCATTATCCCAGACAGTGAAATTTATATTAATTCCATAATTGGCCAGTGCATCCGCCAGTTTGTTGCCCTCCCTGTAAGTATGTATGATTCTGATACTATTGAAGGTGTGACTGATGCTTATGGATTCAGAGATAAAATCTTTAATACTCCAACTGGGAGATGAGGACTGATTAAGAAGTTTAATGATATTAAGGGAGTCTCCTTCAACAATAAGGTTCTGAATATTCTGAGCCCGTGCAACTCTCAATCCCCAGAGAGCAGATAAGGCTTCGGCAAAATGATTGGTTTGAATTCCCATTTTTCCAGCATAAGCAGCAATCAAATTACCTTTGTGGTCCCGTATTGCTCCTCCTCCTGCTGCTGTCCCTGGGTTTCCCTTAGAGGTGCCATCAAAGTTCAGCTTGTACCAATTGGAGTCAGGAGGATGCCATTTAATCAAAGATCTATCTACACTATTCCCAGGGTTGCTCCAATTTCCAATCTGCCATTTAGATAAGATGTGCTCTTCATTCTCAGGATAACACTTGTTCTTGGGAGGTTTGAATCTGGCCATGTCCTCTTTGATACCTTGAGAAATTTTGCCAATACTGAGTTTATAATTCTGCTTCTTATTTCTGAAAATGATGTTATTTCTATCCTTCCAAATCCTCCAGATTAAGTGTGGGATGGCTAATTTCCAGATTCTTTTGATAGCACAATGTCTGAATGGTGGGTTCCATTGATTCCATAGCTGATTAAGGTCCTTCGGCAACACCCAAAGAGCTTCGAATTTGGAAAGGACAAAGTTCCAAATTCTATTGGCATAATCACAATGTATGAACAGATGACTAATGTCTTCATAGTCATTCCTACAAAGATGGCACCAATTAGGAATTATAAATCCTCTTCTCATCAAATTGTCAGTGGTGAGAATTCTACCTCTGATGGCCAGCCAAAGAAAAAAAATTATTTTGGGGGTTAACTCAGGCATCCAGATCTTGTTCCAGTTAAAATCAGATTGGTTACTGTGAAAAAGATTGGTATAACCGGATTTGACTGAGTATTTACCATCTTGTGAATCGATCCAGACTTATACCCCATAAATACATCTCATCCTTGGAATCAAACTATTATACCCCATAAATACATCTCATATTCATAACATCTGTCTATCCAAACATTAAAAACACAATCCATAACTCAAACCTAAAAACCATCATCATCATCCTATTCATATCCCATAATCATCAATAAAATTATCTAACAATATTAACTCATCAATAACAAATACTATCCATCATAAACATACATCATCGATAATATCACCAACCATATACATCAATAAAATAAGTTAACATCTAAAATACCATCACATCATTTATATCCACATGTATCGAATCATCATGATAAGTAACATCATACGCATCATATGTCATCCTAAAAACAAAAAAATAATCATCATCTCATCTACGAAATCATCACCATATATCATCAAAAATCACATAATATTCTCTCATCAGCAATTTCATCATCATAAAGACATCATAATTGTGACAAGATCCCAATGACGATCACATCATCTATACATCAATAAATCAACCATCATCAACCACATCATCTATACATCACATTTTTCTATACAAAATCACCATGGTAAACACAAAACCATCATCGTCTATCATCGTCACAATACAAATAAAGTAAACAACTACCATCTCAATCACATCACCATATATCATCAACACAAAATAAAATAACATCATCTAATCAATAAACATCATCATCATAAATCATACCAACTCATGTCATCCATATCATCAATAAAAATGCCAAAATAATACATCCTCGTAACTCATCATGTACCTCATCAAAAATTAAATGATACATTGTGCATAATCCATACATATACATCAACACTTTGACCATAATGGCCATTATCAAATATCCACTAACATACATATAGTACAATATAAACACCAATAGTTGTTATGAGCCAAATAAACAAAAATGATGCTCATCACCGTGTTGAGTTTCCCGTATCATCTCGTAGACACAAAATCACACGCTTTTGGTAATTATCTAGTCCTAATTACATACTAATATTCATATGAATCCTAACTAAGAAAAGTACTAATTTCCAAGTATGCGTTAACATCCTACATGCCCCACTAGCCCCTTGTGTGCTTTGTTTTCTCTTCTCCCCTCCTTTTCTTTGCGTTTTGGTCTTCATGACAAAACCACCGCCACTGCTAGCCCGAGGCGGCGATCTCATGACCACCGCCAGGCGGCCTGCCAGGGGCGGCGGTCCTTCACGCATTTTCTAGAATGTTCTTTTTAACGTGACTCATGTAAAATTTCAATGTTTACCAGCTTTTTTCACCTTTGCTTGTATTTATGATTCTGGTTCCCTAGAATAGTGTTTTTGCATTGTTTATGGTTAAAGAGTTCAATTTGGTTTTCACCTTTGGGTAAATGGGAATTCTATAAATAGCTAGCTTGTGCTCAAGCAAATGGCCCCTCAAATTTTCCTCTCAATTTCTCATTTCAATAGCTTAGTATTTCAATTTTGCTTAGGAATTCATAGTTTTATTTGTTGCATGCATGGTTAGTGTTGTTTTGCTGTTAGGAAGCCACATAATCTTCTTGTGCTAGTGTTGTTACTGTTTCATGCAATTCATTGGAATAGGATAGTTTGATTTTTAGTAGGAAGCCATTAAAGTTGTAGGTCTTGTTCATCAAATAGGGTAGTTTCAGGTTCTAAATGTTTTATGTTGTATGACTCACAATAAATCCCACTAGGAATTGCATAAGCCAAGCTCTGTTCTCTTGCATTATCCCTCTCCTACTTGCATTGTATTCAGTCTACATCCTAAACTGCCACTATCCCAATACCTACTTCTGTTGATGCTAACATCACACACTTTTAGGATTCACGTGAGCACAAAGGAACAAAGAGATCACACTGAGGGGACAAAGCCACACACAACCGGATTCGCCACTATTCTACAAAATCCAGGTTCAAGCTTTCAAAGTTCTAGTTAAAATATATCAAATAGAGTAGTCAATCATTTCATTTCAGTTAATCTCACTTTCGATATTGTCGGGAAGTTGTGGGGATTGATAGTTTCTGAGAAACTATGATTCACTCCTCACTTCTGAGGTAGGATCGAGAGTCTTTCAAATAGATTAGATCAGTTATCTCGTTATTTAGAATAGATTTACAACTACACAGCAAGTAGCTATACTCAGCTGCTTTGTTTGTTTTAATTTTGTTATTAGTTTAGTTGTCAATTTCTAGATATCTTAAATAGTTTCTCTTTCAAGTTCGTTCAAATAGTTCATCAAAAACACAAAAATAGAAGAATATACATAGATGTATCTTGCATAGTTAGTTTATTCTGTCATTAGTTAGATTTATATCATTTCCTTTTGCATGACAATCACGGGACCTAGGGAGCCCAGAGACTACGTATTCGAGCCAATCGTGCCTCAACCCAATCTTGTTACAGCAATAGCTGATATAGATCAGAATCTTAGAATCCAAGTCTTCCAAACAACAACATAGACTTACAACAGATCAGCTCACAGTTAAGAGGGTTAAATATAGAAGATGACCAAGCACACACATTTTGGTCAAACCAGCCAAACTACAGATTACCCTAGGTAAATATCCACATGACCGTAGAAGGGCTTGAAAGAGAGAAAACATTCGGTTGTGACCCTTTGGTCCCACAGCCAGATGCAAGAGACATTCTCACTGACATAGACACTAGCTTAAGAATCCAGGTTTCTAGAACACCTGTAAGGTACTCTGAGAAGATTGCACAACTGTTAGTTCTCAACATAGAGGCCAAAAAGGCATATGACTATTAGATACTAGGGATTAGGGATTGATTCCACACATGACCATTGGAGGTCCACAACAACCACAAATCTACGGTTGTGATTCACAGATCCCACAACCCAATAGACCCACAGGTCAATCAGATGTTGATGTTGGCTTACACATTAGTATTTAGATCCACTCCACTTCCACCAACCATTATCACATAGTTATCCTTGTTAGACATAGCAGCTAACGAAGCTAAAGAGTTCTAGACTAGACCAGATAATCACCCATAGAATCCACCATATCCATCATCCATCTTATGACCCTATCTGAGATATACACGAAACAATCCCAGGTCATTTTCCCGTATCCCACAACCCATATAGATCGGATCATGCCAGAGCTCGATATTGATTGGAGCCTTCGAGCAGTCATCCTCACCAATCGATCTATCACACCATTTCAGGTTAGGAGGGCCTTCTTTGCCTTAGATTCATAGATTCCATTAGTGTGTGTCGAAGACATAAGATTTCCTAACTAGTTTGTCCATACCCCACGTATATTCCATCCCCACCAACGGTTGTCTCGGCACGACCTCGGGAGGTCGGGTGCGAGGAAGAGTTACTTGTAGATTCCCATGCTCGCTTGTCACTTTTCCATCGTACAAAATTGGTGAACCCAACGTGAATGAAATAGTTCTTCCTCTTTTTTTTAGTTTTATTTCTTCCATCCACCTTCACTCTTTCCCATTATTCTACGGGTATTCATATACCCCCCGAATATGTCGGGATTCGATGCATATGGCAGACCTCTCCTAGGTCTTGAAGCATACTACGATCAACTGAATAGACAACCATCACCCTCGCTCTCAGCATGGGGTGACAACTATTCAACTAACCGATTGTCAACACAAACTCCACCTCCAAGGACTAGATATAGTTCTTCTTTCCAAATAGAGGAGTTGGACCAGCTCACTCAAATGCAACAACCAGAGCCTTCAGGCTCGAACAACATGACGTTTACGGGAGAATCTGGTTCATCTCCTCAGGTGTTACTTAGACCACAAATTAGTAGACAATCGGATCCATATCCATTTTTAGATGATGAACATTCAGTGCGTTATGCCAGAATGAACAATGCTCTCGGAGTATGTACCCACCTATAGGAAGTTTACAAACACGACCCGAGGTCTCATTTCAAGAAAACACCTCCATGCCACTACCTATAGGAAATGCCCTCGGTGAAACTTGGCAGGGCAATGATCAGTTCATAGCGGGTACCACATGCCTATACAACCTCAGGATATACAACAAATGCCACTAAGGCAAAATACTGTGACTTCACCAAATGAAGTCATCTCAACTTTAGTAGAAAAAGTTAGAGGGTTAGAACTTGCTCAAGCAAGTCAAAATTCTCAATTCATGCAGCAGGAATTCCCAATCCTCCACATCATCCTAGCCAAGTAGACCTCCTCACAGGAATAGGCACGTTGGGCATGCCTCCTCAGTATTCACAACAAACCCCAACTAGAACCACGTTTTCTAACACCGTTCCGGTGGAAAATATGATACCTCCTGGTCTAGTACAAAATAATCCATTCCTGGGCAATACTCCTCCATACTTGAACATGTATTCCAAATCACCACAGGGAGATATGTTCTCTTCTCCTAGCATGTTCACTCAACCACAGGGATTTCCTTATGTCCCTGCAAATGCATACACCACGCCATATCAACAACCCATTCCACCTCCCCCCCTCAGCAGGCACCATCGATGGTCAAACCTATGCGATAGGGACTTATTCTGAATATTTGAAAGAACCCTTAGACTTCACTATACGAAGCATCATGCTTCCAAGACCTCTTCCCGATTTTCCCAAATACAAAGGGGAAGGAGACCCAATGCACATATCAAGGCCTACGCCACAACCATTCGAGAACTACTCCCTTGGGATGGGGTTGTTGCCAAAATATTCCCCAAAACCTTAGAGGGCATCGCCCTCGATTGGTATTATAGAATACCCGAAGCTTCCATCCATTCATTTAAACAACTCATTTTAGAGTTCATCAAGGCATTTGACATGAACAAACTATTGAGAACAGGAATCAGGGAATTCTTACACATTAAACAAGAACACAATGAATCTGTTTCTCACTTCATCCAAAGATGGCGTACAGTCCTTTATTCTTTGGCAAGTGCTCCAAACATGGACCAAATGGAACTATGTGATTTATTCCTTCATTCTCTCAGAGAAGGTAAAGGAAGAAGTCCAAAAGTTCCCACTAAGGACTTACGATGAAGTACTTGAGAGTGCCCTCCGAATAGATCAAGCATGCAATAGATAGCGTCACAAGACGTATGGAACAAATGGGAGGCTAATCACCCCCAACCAAAATACTACGACTTATCCCACTACCACAAAATGTCAATCAAGGACCTAAAATCCTTAACAAAAATCACGGCGTAACCACAGATGGAGTAACTGACCAAGCTAAAAAGGCCAATGTTGTAAATACTCCACCACCGAATAATCAATCAAAACAACAACTTTACCCCAACAATCAATTCGGTGGATTTTAATCATCCACAACAACAACAACAAAAAAGGCAGACCCAGACACAGGGTCCAAGTCAAAATTCAACTGGATATCAAACCAAAACCAAAACCAAAGACAACAAACGCAAAACTTTAATGGTCAACGGTTTAATCAGAGTTTTGGACCACAATATGTGCCAAACCAACAACCAAGGAATTACAATCCCAACTCGTATTGTGGTTTCCACAAAATTCGAGGCCACGACACTAGGACTTTCCACGATTACAATAAATTCATGCAACATTTTCCAGAGGAACAAAGACAACTTTTCATAGATATGTTCTTGGCAGATCCTGCAACACCTACACCAAATACTTTCACGGGAGCAGTCTCCCCTCAAAATGCTCCCCTCAAGATCTTCAACGATCCGCTCCCAAATCACAATAACAACAAATTAAATCCAAATGGGATGAACAAGAGTGTAATGACAGGAAACAATGATCATGAAGCCTCGACTTCACTAAATCCACCTATCGCACCACAATTAGGAAATCAGCTACGACCCAAGATAGTCAGTTTGGTTGAGTTAGACACTGAGCTACCCATGGAAACCATAACAAGGACACGAGAGTATTCCTCTCAGCCAAGTCCAAGTTACCCTCTAGAGACAGATAACATTCAACAACCATTAGTAAAACCCGTAGGTGCCTATGATTTAATTAATGACCTAACAAAGACCTTCTCTCACATCTCCTTTTTGGACTTATTAAAGAACTCTCCTGCCCATAGGGCTGCTCTTTTAGAAGCATTAGGTTTAGGTCATTTAATTAACATCACTCCACCTCCCGAAACACAGGTAAACCATATAGACTTTGATATCCACCCTCCGGGGCAGCCGGATAGGGATACCGAGTTTATATTTGACATAAAAAAAATGCCAACAGACACTGAGATTGCACGTAGAGGTGATCCAACCTTACATTTGCAAGTGTGGGTTTATAACAATTACGTTAAACACAATGGTTGATGATGGGGCAGCAGTTAACATAGTCCCCTTCTCTTTCCTTCAAAAGCTAGGGTATGGAGAAACAAATTGTTCCACGACTCGAAATACACTAAGAGGCTATGATAGCCTTAAAGCCACTTCGATTGGGACTATAATACTACCAGTCACCTTAGGACCCAAAACAATCCTCACTGAGTTTTATATTATAGATCGGGAAACCAACTATAATATGATCCTCGGCCGACCATGGATACACCGTATGAAGGCAATCCCTTCTACGTTATTTCAGGAAATAAGATTCCTACACTTGGGAAAGGTATTCATAGCAAAGGGAGATCCAAAACCATTCGATATACACCTAGTGGACCTGAAGAAAAGGCCAGGCATTCACTCTGAGTTTGAACTCCCAACAAACCAACTTAATAAACCAACCGACTCAAAACCGGAAGAAAAGTTGATACCTACAACCGAGTTAGAAGTTACGAACCTAATCAAGACTATCCCAGCCCTCAAGGATGAGGCTAACATCATCAAAATAGTATCATTAGGAACTACTACAAAGATTGTTCAAATTGCTAGAACAGGATCTACCAATCTTCCTGCCATTTGATTATGTAGGCATGGGATATACCCTAGGAGTTGGTTCTCTTCCAGCAGAAGAACTCTGCATGGTAGAAGTAACCAAAGCAGAAGAAGTAGATAGAAAATGTCCCAACATCCATCTTCCCAAGTAAATATTGGACTCTCCATTTTGATGGAGCTAGATGTCATTATGGGGCTGGGGCAGGTGTGATCTTTACTTCACCCAAGGAAAATCCTACCATTCACCTTTAAACTAAATTTTGAATGTACAAACAATGGCACTGAGTACGAAGCCCTCCTCCTTGGCCTCATCTTAGCTAAGAGGCTCGGTGTTAATGACATCAGGGTGTTAGGAGACTCTCAATTAATAGCAAACCAAGTCTCTGAGGTGTATGAGACTAGAGTGAACACCTACAGCTCTACAAAACAGCAGTACTAGATTTGAGCAAAGAGTTTGACTTTATATCAATTGAAGCAATCCCACGAGAACAAAATCTTCTCATAGATTCGATAGCAACCTCAGCTTCACATTTCACTCCAAGTAGTGAGTTGGAAGACACCCATTTCATGGTATCCCTTTGCTTGAACCATTAGTGAAGAAAATATCAAACCCTCTTTTAACAAACATAGCTGAGAACAAATCTACTATCTTAGATCACGTTGATAGTGATAGAGCCACTCTTGATTACTTAAACACCTATGCAGCATTACATCTCACCCATCACGTGGTAGATTTGTCTTTAATCCCACATTCATCTTCTTACTTCAGGAAATCCCATGATAGAGCTTCCCCACAAAAGGAACTCGACATATACGCGGTAGAGAATGGAGAAGATCTGGAACTACCTCCAGCCCCACCTGAGTTTGAAGAAGGTAACACTTCTTTAATCAAGGAAACAATTGATATTAACATCGAATGGAGGAAGAACCAAAGATCTTGAAACTAGGATCTTCGTTAACTCTAGAAGAAATAGAAATACACACTCGAATCCTCAAAGAACATCAAAGGCTTTTTGCATTTAATTATAAAGAAATGACGGGGTTACACCACACATCACGGTACATAACCTCATCACCAAATCAGATGCAAAGCCAATTAAACAAAAATCGAGACCAATGAAACCCAAGGTAGCTCTCATGGTGAAGGAAGAGGTAATGAAGCTTCTCCAAGTAGGATTCATCAAACCGGTTGATTACTCTCAGTGGGTATCTAATATCGTTCCCATTCTCAAAAAGAATGGGAAGATACGCATTTGCATAGATTTCTGAGACATTAACAAGGCGTGCCCCAAGGATGACTTCCCATTACCATCCATTGACATCATCATTGATGCAACAACTGGGTTTGAGCTTTTGGTCTCTCATGGATGGATTCTCGGATACAATCAAATCAGAATATCCGAACAAGACCAAGCCAAAACCATGTTTATAACTCCTTGGGAACCTATTGCTACGTTGTTATGCCATTCGGTCTCAAGAACACTGGCACTACATACCAGCGGGCAATGACATATATATTTCATGATCTTATTCATAAAATCATGGAATCCTATGTAGATGACTTGTTAGCTAAAGCCAAGAAGCGTTGTGATCACCCTGGAAGTGCTCCACATCATCCTTTCACGTTTGATAGAATACGAGTCACACTAAACCCAAAAAATGTGTATTTGGTGTGACAGAGGGAAACTCCTAGGTTACATCATATCATCATGAGGGATTGATGTAGACCCAACCAAAATCCGGTTGTTCTTGAAATGATCCCACCGTCGGATGAATCTGGAATCAGGTCATTTCTTGGGAAACTCGGTGCAATCCGAAGATTCATCCCAGATTTAAGCTTTTCCATCCATCCAATCAACAATCTACTCAAGAAATATTATAGTATTGATTGGACCAAAGACTGCAATGAGGCTTTCAAGTAGTTAAGCATTTCTTGTTATCACCACCTACGCTAATGCCTCCTAAGCCAGACTGCCCTTTAATCTTATATTCACGAGCTACTAATGTCTCACTAGCCTGCATGTTGGCTCAAGAAGATGATGACAAATGAGAACGTGTGATCTATTTTATTAGCCAACATTACTCGATTATGAAACACATTATACGTAAGCAGAAGTGAGAATGCCTTGCCATAGTCTTTGCAACCAAATGCCTTAAGACATTACATGCTAAATCAAGAAACAAGGGTCATTGTAAAAATAGACCATTTACGAACTTTCCTCACGCAAGGGTCCTTGTCTAAAAAGGTTGGATGCTTTATAACCTTAATGGGTGAATTTGAATTAACTTTTGTAAACCAGAAGTCCATTAAGGGACAAATCATTGTAGATTGGTTAGCTGATAACCCATTAGATGGAGGTGATCTAGTAGATCTAGACTTTCCCGATGAATGCATATATTACGTCAAAACTAGACCTCCCATCTCTAAATGTCCTTGGTATACTGATATTATTAATTATATCATGGACCATACATATCTAGAAGGTGCTACACCACAAAAAAGAAGGTGGTTACGCATTATCATAGCTAAATACGTTATTATAGAACAAGTGCTCTATCGTAAGGCCTTCGATGGAATGCTTCTAAGGTGTGTTGACACAGAAGAATCTAAGAAGATTCTCTACAAATCTCACAATGGAATATGTGGAGGCCACTTTGGTGGTCATGCCACCACTCACAAAATACATCGGATGGGCTATTTCTGGCCCACTCTAGAACACGACGCAGTAGAGTTTGTACGCAAGTGTCATAAATGCCAAGAATTTTCCCACGAGATTCACATGCTAACACAAGCTCTACAACCAATCGCTACTCCATGGCCCTTTTCTACATGGGGCCTAGATTTGATAGGGAAATTCTCTCCCTCATCAACAGATGGCCATAACTTCATAATCACGGCCACCGAGTATTTTACCAAATGGGTAGAGGCTATGCCTCTCACCACTGTACCAGGTTCCGTGATCACCAAGTTCATTTTGAACCAGATCATTTGTAGGTACGGTGTCCCACAAATCATCATCTCAGATAATGGTACTTCCTTTAAGAATGATGAAGTCCATGAGCTATGCAGTAAATTTAAAATAAACCATCATACAGCTTCCCTATATTACCCTCAAGCCAACGGGTAGGCTGAAGCAACAAACAAGACTTTAAAAGCTATTCTCCTTAAAATGGTAAAAGAAAATAAATGAGATTGGCATTTAAAGTTATACCCGGCCTTGTGGGCCCACCAAACCTCAATAAGAACACCCACAGGAGCAACTCCTTTCTCATTGGTATTCGGAGCAGAAGCAGTTCTCCCACTTGAGGTTGAAATACCCAGTCTCCGCATCTCACTACAAGGGATTCTGGATGAAGAAGCTTATAGAGAAGCACGTCTCTCCCAACTAGAAATCCTAGATGAGGCCAGGCTAGATGTTGAACAATGGCGGCATAGAGTCTATGCTGACCGGATGTGCCGGTAGTATAATAAAAAGGTCTATGAATGAGATATATATGAAGGAGATCTAGTTCTAAGACTAGATAGCCGGATCGATAAAAAGACCGGCGAAGGAAGGAAATTCCGGCCCAAATGGTTGGGCCCATACCGAGTCACGAAAGACTATGGAAATGGTGCATATCTCTTATGTACACTGGAAGGTGAGGAATTCAACGAAACAGTCAATTCCTTGCATCTTAAACGATTCTATGCATAAGTGACCAGCACTATTTGTATAATTATATCTACATTGCATCTTCATGTAGTTAGGTTCATTTTGTCCACTTGTTTCATACAATTTTGTGATCAAGGAACTTATTCTCAAAGCAATTCATTACAAACTTCTGATGGTATTGGCATTAGCATTCCAATCATACTTCTTCATTTTCATAACATCATCACCATTTCAATCATTTCATCCATATAAAGCTAGATATGACAAAGTCTTAATGGTAACCATACCAAGGTCTGCATGCTTGTTCTCACTTTTGGTTTCTTCCTAGGATAGGTGTCTTGCCTATGGTCTATTCTAGAAGCTTCATAGTGTCACATCTATCCCATGTGTATATCTCTTTGGAAATAAGAACATACTGACATTTTGCTCAAATAAATAAGTCAAATGTAGATCAAACAAAAAAATTTTATTTTTACACATTTCCTTTCCCTACCAACCTTCGGTGATGAGCTTGCATCTCTTACTAGTGACGTAGGGTTGGGAAAGGATGGGAATGCCCTTACTCACCTATGCCTTGTCCATGGTGATAAGCCCATGCTTCCTACTAGTAGCATGGGGCAAGGTGTGGGGGTCCTCTTGACAATAAACGTTGAAGGTCATAAGCAAATGGTTCAAATAAAGCTTTGAAATCTTGAGTCAAAAACAAATGAATCAGATGTCCAAAATTCCAAGAGAGCTCAAAACCCTGAAAACCAGATTTTGTCTACCATGTGGCCATCTACGGATCTAAGTCTAGATAAACCACAAAGCAAGTAGCATTCTAAACTATGGAGTCACTTGAGTAGAGTAGGTTTGTAGCATCCTAATTTGGTTCCACCAAATCTTTGTCTATCTCTCATCACTACCATTCAACAAATTTCATAGCTTGTGCCCTTTCTAGCTCTCGGTGGTGAGCCCTCGCATCTTACTAGTTGCATGTGGAGTTAGGAGTGGGGCAAGTTCATCTGCTCATCATACCATTTTATCATCTCATTTTGCCAAAACAAATATGAAGTACCGAAAAATTGCTTATAGAAACTAAAGTTCAAAATCACATTGTGTCTACATTATCATATATCAACATCACGAAATACAAAAAGAAAGAAAGCATTTGTATCATTTGTTCTCCATTGCATACATTCTGAAAAGCATATAAAAACAACATTATAATTTACATGTGGAAACAATCACAAAATCATAGATACCAAGAGTCTGATCCAAAAAGAATATATATATATATATATATATATATAATCAAGTTTCCTGTATAATGCCATCATGCGCTAGGCATGGTCAAAATGCTCAATGAGCCCGAAAATACAAAATGAATCATATAAACAATCTAAGAGAGCCAAGTGGCCTCTCAACCCCTATGAGATCCCTCTGAAGGTGCACGACCATGTCTAGGACTCCAGCTACGCCGGCTCTGAGTGCACCAAGGGCTCACGGTCCCGAGGAGTAGCTGCGGCCTCGCTATGAGAGTGACTCCTCATCAGGCACTCTGCTATCCTATACCCAGCCAACTCGGTACGGAGGGTAGACACCATCTTGGCCACATGCCAAATAGGGGAAAAAACATGTCGGTATGCCTACCAGCTGCTGAAGGCTCCCCTGCATCCACGGATAGCTCCGCGAGTCCTCTCCATGGGGATCATCAGGGTATCAGTGCATACCCGGTGAATCAGGTCTCGCCACTCATCAACAGTCTCTGCAAGAAAAGGAGAAAACAAATTAGAAATAATCAAAAGATAAAAACAAAAGTAAACAAAGAGAGATAAAAACTAAGGCAATCCTAAAAAAACAAACATTAAAGAGAAGGATGATAACTCACTCGGATCTCTGGCCTCCAAGATGGATCCCTAGGGTCAGCACCTACCACAGATGCCCACCGACTGATGTCCTCCTCCTGTGCCTGGGGCCACATAACATCCTACTACGGACTCATCCTCTCCACCCAAACCCTGAGAAAGTGGCTCCTCTAAAGCTAGGGTCACCCTCACCCTCTCTCGCACTCTCCCCTCTCTCACTCGTAAGATATCCTGAGTGTCATGCCACTCGGGATCACTGTCCTCCTCTCCACCCGACTCACTAACCTCAGCCTCGGTCTCCTCCTCCATCTCTCCCCTGTGAACTCCTCGACTCAGAGTCTATATCAATGGGGTCATCATTGCTGTGGGTGGGACAGTGGCAACAATCTGAAGTAAGGGTGCTTGAGGAGCACCGGCTCTCCCTCGAGCACGTACTACTCACTTGCTAGCTGCAATGGGGACACCAGGAGTAACAACGGTCCAACCCCGCCTCTAGGACCTCCCCTAGCCTCCCGAACTGATCTAAACACTGGCACCACTGGGGAAGCATACCGTAAGGAAGCCCAAACTGCTGAGGCACTCGAGCAAAAGGATGTGTCTCCACCTTCCCCGTCCTGTCCACAAGCTGCCCTGTGGTAGAGCAAGAGATCAAAGTGAGGGCCTCCTCACCCCATAACCCTACCATGGCCTGATAGGGTGTGGCCTCCATATCATCAGTAGTCAAGGAGGTGACTGGCTGGTGGGGTGCTCTAAGCACCGACATATCTATCCATCTGGCTGCCCTCACGGCTCCGGGATCCCACCTCTACACCTCTCCCATAAGGGATGAAACACTCATAGACCCAACTCATAACCAGGGTCGGATGGCTCAAGGACTACCCCATAAATGAACCACCTAGTACAAATCATGATAGGTGGTCCCAAGTATGTCAGCACCCTAGGCATAAATCCGGCCATGTCCCTCAATCTGTGTAATGATGGGGGACCAACAATAAAGTAAAGTGTCTCCTCCCTTGTCCCCGATCAATCTCGAGGCAAGGATCCCCATAATGGCTTGGTGAATCAAGGGGATAGGTAGGCTAGGAATAGATCGGACCCTCACCCCCTTCTTCAACTAGTGGAGATAACTGTGTCTCCCATATATGAAGCCCACTGCTATCTGAGCCCGTGAACCTATGCTGTCTCAAGTGTGAGTCATCTCCCGATGATCGGGACCCCCAAGATGTGGTAAACATCCTCCAAAGTAATGGTCCACTCACCCCTGACTCCTGGAAATCGAAAAGTGTTCCGATCAACATCCCAATATGAAAACAAGTCACAAAGTATGTGACTAGAAGGTGCAACATGCGGGACCCGTGATATACGCAATATGCCGGCCCTCTGAAGAGTGTCCTGCTCATCCTAAAAGGCATCCAATACTGCTGGAAGCCAGTCACACTCTCTCTCTCTGGCTCCATCTGATATACTCCTCCTTCACCTACATACACCCAAAAACACACAAAAAGGAGTAAGTTAGTATTCAAATGACATTGGAAAAATCATTAAAACATATAAGAATGCTAGAAATGCAAAAATGAATTCAAACAAGTATTATTTAGGCATTTTGTGAAGGACCGCCACCCTGAGCAGGGGGTGGTTCCATAATCACCACCTTAAAGGCGGCGGTCTTGTAACCACCACCCTGATCAGGCGGCGGTCATGTAACCGCCGCCCTGCTCAGGGGCGGCGGTCGTGTCCCAAATTTCCACGTGGGTCACGTGCCCTAAATGACGCCTAAAAACACAAAAAAAGACCATTTTGACTAAAACAAAGCCTACCCATTAGGCGCCCCCTAAGTGACCCTATTAAAACTGACATTTTCAAAAATAATCCCCCCATGACAAAGATTTCATCATTTTAACATTTTGGGGATAAAAATGTTAAATCGAGAATAACTAACCTATGATCTCGCGGTTGGTGTTCCACTCATGAGGCATGATCACAATCTCATCCCGAACATTTTGACTATACTCTCATCAAAAACCATCACCATGGGTCCCAGAGCTCAAAATCAATCAAATCGACACGCGCAAATGAATAGGAAAATGGGCCCACTTTTATATATATAGCATCTTGACTTGTTTTGAATGCCCTTTTCACAGTTTGGAGCACCGACGGAGGTAAGTTCTTCTCCCCACACAAATGGTACATCCTCATTTCATATTATTTTAGTATTTATTTTTTGATTTATTTTATCTATCTGCACTTGAGTCCTCTTTTCATTTTAGGTAGTGGGAATCTTGGAGGGCATCATTTCGACACACGGACGTGTCAGGTATAAATTCTAACTTCCCATTTCGGGACCACCATACTCGGACCCACCATTTTACGCCTCTTTATGGCTAAAACACTTCTCCGAGGGGGAATATGTACGTACCAAAATTGTAGGGTACTACACACCACTGAAACAACGTTACACGTGCCCCAATGATGATACAGGTCTCCTCGCAAGGTGTTCGGGATCTAGAAAATCTCTCCAAGTATGCATTAACATCCCACATGCCCCACTTAGCCCCTACGTGCTTTGTTTTCTCTTCTCCCCTCCTTTTCTTTGTGTTTTGGTCTTCAGTGACGAAACCGCCACCCTGCCTAGGCGGCGGTCTCATGACCGCCACCTAGGCAGGTGGCGGTCCTATAACCGCCACCCTGCTTAGGGTGGCGGTCCTTCACGCATTTTCTAGAATGTTCTTTTAACGTGACTCATGTAAAATTTCAACGTTTACCAGCTTTTTTCACCGCCTTTGCTTGTATTTATGATTTTGGTTCCCTGGAATAGTGTTTTTGCATTGTTTATGGTTAAAGAGTTCAATTTGGTTTTCACCTTTGGGTAAATGGGAATTCTATAAATAGTTGGCTTGTGCTCAAGCAAATGGCCCCTCAAATTTTCCTCTCAATTTCTCATTTCAATAGCTTAGTCTTTCAATTTTTCTTAGGAATTCATAGTTTTATTTGTTGCATGCATGGTTAGTGTTGTTTAGCTTGTTAGGAAGCCACATAATCTTCTTGTGCTAGTGTTGTTATTGTTTCATGCAATCATTGGAATAGGATAGTTTGATTTTCAGTAGGAAGCCATTAAAGTTATAGGTCTTGTTCATCAAATAGGATAGTTTCAGGTTCTGGACGTTTTATGTTGTATGACTCACAATAAATCCCACTAGGAATTGCATAAGCCAAGCTCTTGTTCTCTTGCGCTATCCCTCTCCTACTCGCATTGTATTCAGTCTGCATCCTAAACTGCCACTATCCCAATACCTACTTCTGTTGATGCTAACATCACACACTTTTCTGGATTCACGTGAGCACGAAGGAACGAAGAGATCACACTGAGGGGACAAAGCCACACACAACCGGATTCACCACTATTACAAAATCCAGGTTCAAGCTTTCAAAGTTCTAGTTAAAATATATCAAATAGAGTAGTCAATCATTTCATTTCAGTTAATCTCACTTTCGATATTTCCGGGAAGCTGTGGGGATTGATAGTTTCTGAGAAACTATGATTCACTCCTCACTTCTGAGGTAGGATCGAGAGTCTTTCAAATAGATTAGATCAGTTATCTAGTTATTTAGAATAGATTCACAACTGCACAGGCAAGTAGCTATACTCGGCTGCTTTGTTTGTTTTAATTTCATTATTAGTTTAGTTGTCAATTTCTAGATATCTTAAATAGTTTCTCTTTCAAGTTTGTTCAATAGTTCATCAAAAACACAAAAAATAGAAGAATATACATAGATGTATCTTGCATAGTTAGTTTATTCTTGTCATTAGTTAGATTTATATCATTTCCTTTTGCATGACAATCACGGGACCTAGGGAGCCCAGAGAATACGTATTCGAGCCAATCGTGCCTCAACCCAATCTTGTTACAGCAATAGCTGATATAGATCAGAATCTTAGAATCCAAGTCTTCCAAACAACAATAGACTTACAAAGATCAGCTCACTCACGGTTAAGAGGGTTAAATATAGAAGACGACCAAGCACACACGTTTTGGTCAAACCAGCCAAACTACAGATTACCCTAGATAAATATCCACATGACCATAGAAGGGCTTGAAAGAGAGAAAACATTCGGTTGTGACCCTTTGGTCCCACAGCTAGACGTAGGAGACATTCTCACTGACATAGACACTAGCTTAAGAATTCAGGTTGCTAGAATCCCCTGTAAGGTACTCTGAGAAGATTACACAACTGTTAGTTCTCAACATAGAGGCCGAAAAGGCATACGACTATTGGATACTAGGGATTAGGGATTGATTCCACACATGACCATTGGAGGTCCACAACAACCATGAATCTACGGTTGTGATTCACAGATCCCACAACCCAACAGACCCACAAGTCAATCAGACATGTTGCTTTGGCTTACGCACATTAGTATTTAGATCCACTCCACTTCCACCAACCATTATCACACAGTTATCCTTGTTAGACATAGCAGCTAACGAAGCTAAAGAGTTCTAGACTAGACCAGATAATCACCCATAGAATCCACCATATCCATCATCCATCTTATGACCTTGTCTGGAGATATACACGAAACAATCCCAGGTCATTTTCCCCGTATCCCATAACCCTAGAGATCACGCAGCAGAGCTCGATATTGATTGGAGCCTTCGAGAGTCATCCTCACCGACCGATCTATCATGCCTCCTGGAGGTTTAGGTTAGGAGGGCCTTCTTTGCCTTAGATTCACAGATTTCCATTAGTGCGCGTCGAAGACATAAGATTTACATTAGGTATGAGATGTAGTGCAGCGCTATCATAAGTTCACTATTTTGATAGTTGAGGATAGTCGACCCCTCATTCTACATTTTTTAGGATTTGATGTCTATTTGAGGATTTTACAGGTTCATATTTCATTGCGCAAGTTTCGATTGACCTCATAAATCATTGTGCGACCTCAAAGTGACCAAAGGAGACTAATAGAAAACACCTTGTGACACCTCAGAGGAGCTTTCCTGAGCTTTTCTCAGACCCGGAACCAAGAAATAGGCCTAGGGTGCCCACAGTTACACCCTTTTCCCTTTCCAAATGCCCCAATCCATCATATCTCTCCATATCTCGCTTTTTTATGGGTCTCTGTGCGATGCTCCTACTATTGTGTTCATCTGGTCATCACTTTGGTATAATTTAGAATTAATTGTGAATCAGCTAAGTACATTTTTCTTCTCCTTGTTATTGATTAGTTGCTTGGGAGTAATTTTTGTACTTAATTGCATATTTATTTTACTCACTATATCATTAGGATTTTATTTCACATTTAAGCTTAATCATTTTGGTGAACCCCACTTCTAATCGGTCTTTTGGATCCTTCTTTGGCATATCATTTTCTCTCTATCATGTCTCCTAAAATTCCTCAAATTTATTCGTATTATTTAATTCAAATTCATCCTAATTGCCAAGTTTTTCATTAAAAATCCCTATATGCCATGTATCTCCTAGCGTACGTTGTCGCATTAATTGAGTGTTATTTTATATCGTCTATCCGACGATCCTAGTCTTCGTGATCCTCTATCTAATCAATCCATATTGGACTCAATTCAATATTTGCATTCTTTATTTCAAGACAAATTTAAGGTTGTGGAATCCATGATTACATCTCTCAAATCTGAAATCCAACAACTTAAAGATGCTTCTCAGGCTCATATTTTTTCTCCTTCTACATCACGTCTTCATTCGATGTCTTCTACATGTGTTTATATTAGTGAGCCTTGAGTCTTTTCATTACCAAATCCTCTCATGTTTAATCACAATGTTAAGCAACATGACATTCTTACTGAGCTCCTCAGTCATCAATTGATCACTTTACCATCTATTCATGGTTATCCTCCTTATTGTCTTGTAAAATATCATGGTCATCCATATTGCAATTATCATCAAATCAATAGACATAATGATACAATGATTTCTATGCTTTACAATGAATAATCAAGTGTCTTGAACATCAAGGTTTTATCTCATTCATTATACAAAGATCATGTTACATCATCCTCTCCAATTGTTACTTCTCAATGGGTTCCTAAATTTTATTTTCCTATGTCTAATGAGCATCATGTCATTGTTTCTAGGTTTCCCTCTACTAAAAATCAAATGACGCCTAAGCAACCTCCATTAAAGAAAATTCCACCTTCTCCTCCTATCAAGTCTTCTACATTTTCATCAATCCCACCTAATTTATCACCATTTCATATTCCTCCCCATACTCGCTCCACTTCCATTTCCAATTCATCTTGTAAAAGAAACTACTCCTTCTATTGATAGGCCAAGACACATTTCAAATTCTGCCACCATCGCATGGTCCTACTATTGCTTCGGCCTACCATTGTGGTGGCCCTCACTCTTATCATGATACAAACAATACTCTCCCACAATGGCAAGGTATATCTCACGTCATTGCATAAATCTTCATCATTGGCACACTTGGGGGAATCACACTTATCCCCCTTTCCAAAGCACTATCATTTTTTCTAGCTTTCAGACGTCCTATCACACTTAACACTCTACGCTTCATGATTCATCTTTCTTAGCACTTTCAAACCATTTTGATACACATCTTGTATCTTCATTTCCTAATGACACACTTGTGTTCTTATGGTTCTTACATGACTATTGAGGGATCTCTTACAATAAGAACCATGTTTCATCTTCGCATTACGTGTTTCATCAACATCTCAGACACCCCAATTTCACATCTATCCTAAATCAATTAATTTCCCTTCCTCATTTCCCACAAAAATACACTTCGAATTAATCAAATATAATTTGATTAATTATCCATTTCAAAATCTAAAAATAATCTAATCCTCACCACATGTCATTATTCTCCATGTTTTTCCACTATTGAATTAAAAATTCAAATTCAAATCCTCACCCACCATTCGTGGTCCCCACTCACCTAAAATCCTCCACTTATGAATTAAAAATATAATTCAAATCCTCACCCATTCTTCGTGGCCCCCACTCACCTAATATTGCCCACATTTTCAAACCACCCACCTAATCTTGCCCACATTTTCAAACCACCCACTTAATCTTGCCCACATTTTCAAACCATGATTACTTAAATTAATCTAAGCTAATCACTCCCTCAGGCTATAAATACAACCTTACCCTCCCCTCTAAACACACGGAGAATAAGCTTTCATGCCATATCTAAGTTCTTGCATCCTTTGAGCAAAGAACATCCTTTTGCCTAGTCCTAATGCCAAAATAGTCTCATAATCCTTTTTCCCATCCAGTGCAAAGTAAGAGGATCGTTGTTGTAGGAAGGTCTTGCTCCGTCTTGAAGAAAAGCACCTACATATCACAAAATCAGGGCTCAATCCAAGTTTCCTAGCCCATTCTAAGGTTTGCTACGGAACGCGAAGAAGGAGGTACGATTATTGGTATTTTATTTCCTTGTCGTAGTGTATTTTTCTTAGCTTACATTCTAAAGACACCCTTAAGCATTTCGATCTGTTACCATTACTTTCTCAATTAGTGGTTTTATCTGTTCTTTGTTTATTATTGTTTATTATTATTTCCTTTTCTGTTCCTTTTGGTCTTCTTTGGTTAACCTTCACGCTTTGGGTAGTGTTTTTGTTGTGTGGTGTCTTGTGGTGTATCTGCAGGTTATAGCAACAATGAAACTATGCAGCTCATCCTGTCTTTGATCTCCTCGGTGCTTGGTGTTTAGTAGTTCTGATTTTGCTATTCACTCGTAATCTATAGAAACACAAGCACTAATCATTAGTTTATCATCTTAGTGTCATGGGACAACCAATCCGGAAAATATATTTATTTATTTCCTTTTGCTAAAATAACTGCTTTGTAGGAAGTTAATCATTTATTTATTTTTTTCTTTCTTTTATTTTAGTCAATCATTTTATGATCTAACTCTTTCTTTCTTATTATTGTTATTTTTTAACCTTGCTGTCAAAATTTTAGCTTCTCAGGTGAAGTACAGAAGTCAAAAATAAAAAAACCAGCTCCTGGGACGTTTTTCTCACGTTCAAAATTTCCATTCAGAGCGTTCTCGTAGCCCATCTTCCGGAAGCCATAACTTTTGCTCCCGAACTCGGAATGACTTCATTTTTTTTTAACAGAAGGTATTGAAAAGATATATGAAATGAAAAATAATTTTTAGATTTAGACTTTACAAAAAAATTGGTTTCATTTCTTATAACACTGTCTTTTTAACAAAAAAGCAACAAAATTATAGTTTTATTTATTTTTTATTTATTTATTTATTTATTTATTTCACGAAACATCCTCACACGTATGCTCTTTCCTCGCACTTCAAAAGTGATCTTGGAAATCAGAAACGTGAGGCCACTCGAGCTCTAGAAAACAATTTTTATTTTTAATTTTTTGCCTTACATTTAACTTTTCCACGACAACACTTCAAGGTAACGTTTTCACCCTCTTCTTTCATCGTTTTTCTTTTTTGTGAAAATAATCATTATCGCTATTTAGCAATCATGATTAATTGCAATAATTATTAACATTTTAAAAAAAAACTATTCCAATTGTATCTGCGTATGCTCTTTTCTTGCGCCTTCGAGCGATCTGGAAAATCAGAAACGGTCACAATTTTTTTTAGTTTCTTGTTCTAACATTGCAGGATCCTCTAGTTTTGTTTTCCAACTGTCATTTTAATAATTATTTTCCTTTGTCATATTCTTAATATTTTTTTGGTCGTTGGTTGTGTATGCTATTTTCCGCGCTTTGAACGATCCGGCAAATCAAAAACAACCACGATCACTTTTCTAACATTTCATTTCGGGATAACTACTATTTTTTTTTCTGTAGAACCGCATTACTGGAATATTGTCAAAAACAAAAACAAAAACAAAAACAACAAAAATTGCAAAAATACCACCATTCAAAGACAATTGCTGAAACCAAAAAAAAAAAAGTACGCTCAGGTACGCAATTATTTTTTGCTAGTGATTTATTTCAAATTGGAAAGAACCCTGCGTTTAATCACTTCATCATATTGTTTTAGCACGTAGACAAGGTGGATTTCATCACCACCAAAGCTACACCGGTGACGTGGACTTGACTACCACGCACCAACAGCATTTGCATCTGCATTGCACTTTGAGACCTAGTCTCATCACAACGTTCGGTATTTACCTCGCCGCTGCTCTTCACTTACAAATGTCTTAGGTGCAGGCGCAGCATGCAGTCACGCCTAAATAGTTTGTAACAACAAAGCTCAGCATCGTCCTCAGTAAATCTTCGGGAGTTATAAGGACACCATACACATTCATCCCTCCATCACCTTCCACCTTTTCACAAACCACATTACCGGACATGGTGATTCACTCCAAACAGGCAAGTAAGAATTGGTGAGTCTCCTCCAAAGGTGCTCAAGGGCTCCCCATACCAATTCTATCCCCATACGAATTAGGTATATCGGGACTAGGGTATATCGGAGGACGATCTTCTTGGAGTAATAAGAGCCTCGCATCCACCATTTCACAAAGATACTTGTATGATTGCATAAAACAATGATCATTCCCGAAGGATCTACCTCTTCACCCAAAACAATTTGATACACACGATCAACTTTAGCTTTGTTTGTAAACAAAATAGTTTAGCATTGTTTTTATCATAAAACTTGGCTAATATCAATGTGTTTATTATAAAATTTAAATCATAATCGTGTTCCACAACACCATTTCTCGATCGATTCAATACCAAGCAAAACATTCAAACAATCCAACAACACTGGACCAAAACATCACACCAATTTCATTAGCTCACTTTAGCCAATAATACATCATCCTCATAGCTTGTCTTTAGCTATATCCAATAGATATTGAGTGACTTGCATTCACTCCTTATCTCATCAATTGTCAGAACATTCTTTCTAGCTTGTTTCAAGCTATATCAAAATGACATTGAGTGACTTGTTTGAGTTCACTCATTATTTCATCAGCTGTCGAGTTTCACAAAATCCCATCCGACACAAATCCCTTCAAAACTCATTTTGAGTTCACAACCGTGTTCGACTCACTTCTTTGAGTTACTCTTCCTATCAAAAATCCAGATCTTGTTAAAGCCAAACCAATCAACATATTCATCATAGCTTGTTTGAGCTACATCCCACTTGTATTGAGTACCTTGTTTGAGTGTACTCCTTACATTTTCATCTAAGCTTGTTTAATCCAAACCAATCAACATATTCGTCATAGCTTGTTTGAGTTATATCCCACTTGTATCCCGAGTAGCTTGTTTGAGATTACTCCTTATAGCCTTGTTAAAACTTGATTGAGCGAAAACAAAGATCATAATCAATAGGTTGATTTCTTCATCGCACATTTCTTCGTTCTCCCTCTCTTTCAAACATGAAGAATTCACGAAAAACATCACACAATGAGCTATTAGAACAAATTAATAAGATGACAACACAACTCTCTCATATGGCTACCCAAATCAGTGAGCGATCACCCAAAAAGCCGATCATACAACCTCACGAAGAAATCAGTTCACGTAAAGTCCAACGTCAGTTTACCCCCCTTGGAGAAAGTCTCTCTAGTGTTTTTCATCAACTAAAAGAGGCTAAACTGATAAAATATCCAATTACAAAACCCTTTGTCAAAGGGGAAGCTAAGCCATGCTGGTACAAACCTAACACATACTGTGACTTTCATCGCATTGATGGTCATCACATAGATAAATGTGTATGATTTAAGAATTATGTCCAAGACTTAATTGACGACGACGTCATCTCTGTAGAACTTGATGACAATGCTCTTGCAACCAACGACACATCCAATACCACAACTTTCCATGAAGAGCTGACTACTGTCGAAACTCCTATATATACTGAAATTCCACGAGATCATGACGACAATAGTCAAGACTCTCTAATTCCAAACCAATCCATATCTTCTTCAAATTTCCTTCCATTAGTTCAACATACATTGAACTGATTTTGGACAACAACATTCTTCCAACATCTACCGAGCCCTTGAACTTATTTCAAGACTCTCTTTCAGCCCAAACATATATTGAACTGTTTTGGGTGACAACATTCTTCTTCCAACATCTAACGAGACCTTGATCTCGTTTGAAACTCCCTTCAAACCTTGATATTCTCGTAGACACTACGCATTTGAGGTTCCATCAACAGTACCATTAAGTTTGATTCTATCATTCCAATATTGGCTCTTATGCCTAATGTACTCTAGCCTTGTTGTCGAAACACAACCACATCGAGTTTGGCCACTTGTGACAATGCATCTGACCTATTGTGTCCATCATGCTTTCAACAATCGATCTTGTAGGAATCTCATCACTAATTATTCTCACCTATAGAGACTTCTATGTGCATACATTCTATGAGGTAAGTATACCCAGGGAATATATTTACGCCACTTTTTCCATCTTTAATCATGAATCTATCCTCAAACAATCAATTAATGGACAATTAGAATAAAAACCAAATAACACAAAAAATCATTGTCAACACACATGGAGCTATTGGGCTTAACCAAATCTATCCCACTCTTTGGGCTTACCGTGCATCTTATCACACACCTATTGGAGCCACTCCCTTCTACTTTATTTATGGTTGGGAAGCTATTTTACATGCCAAGGTTGAATTTTCATCCTTCATAATATCCTTCAAAGATGTAATCAATAAAGATTATTATCAACAATGCCACTTACTTAATGAACTCGAGCTTCTTGATGAAAAACGACTTGATTCCCTAGATCATCTTCAAGTATATCAAAATCGGCTACGACATAGCTACCATAAAAAATTCAAACCTAGAAAGTTTAAGGTCAATCATTTCATTCTCAAAGAAAATCAAAAGAACACACCCAAAGAACGAGACAAACAAGACAAATTTGAGCCCAACGAAATCATAGATAATTTTGGGTTTGGAGCTTATAAATTGGCCTTTGACACAGGCCAAGATCTTGATGAACCAATGAATGCAGTTCATTTAAAGAAATTTTATCCTTAAGATGTTCACTATTCCGAGGATACTGATATGTACATTGTTCCTTTTGTCTTACTTATTTCCGAATAATTTAAATTCATTCATTTCCATTGCGTATATTTTTTTATCAAAATCACATCTTCATATTTATCATCATGAGACAAGTGCTAATATAAATCCTATTAAGTTTGTGAGCATCATACTTCTTCCACTTTCGCTTTCCTCTATGGTCATACCTGCTTACCGATGGTAATATATCCTTCTAATACATTCTCTCTTTCATAACAAAGCTCTAAACTTCGTTACCCAGGTTCATTTGGTCGTCCCATCTCGGCCTTTGGTGTCAACCCTCGCGTCCTACTAGTCGTGTGTGGGGGTTGAGATTGAAGGGAGATGTTTCTTCCCAAATACAAAGCACTATTGTAAAAAAATCCATCAATTCAATAACTTATGAATAATTCATTGTCACATCTTTCGCCCTTCCATAGTCTTTAGTGTTGAGCCCACTTCTTACTAGTAGTGTGAGACTGGGAATGGAGGAAGGTGCCCTTACTCTACGTCTTGTCTTCTGGTGATAAACCCTTGCCTCTTACAAGTGACATGGGGCAAAGTGTAGAGGGTCATTCTCATACAAGCATAAAAACATTGCAAAATATTCTAAAAAAAATAAAAAAAAAAAACAAAAAAAACAAACAAAAAGGAAATTCACTCGCCTATATTTTGCCTTTGGTGATGAGCCCTTGCTTCTCACTAGTAGCATGGGGCAAGGCATAGGGATTCATTTCAAAAATACAAAATCTTAGAGTGCTTACAAATTATAGAATCCCCAAACACGTAATTTAGATGCCTAAGTGCGAAGAGAGAACTATCCCTTAACCTCATATCTTATCAATCAAGGAGCCACATAACCTGCCTAAGTCTAAAGCATGTGACTCATATAAAGTGAAAGCTATTTTTGAAACCGGTTTAGTACCATTATGAAGAATGGAGTCACAATTTCCCAAAGGGATTGTTGTTAGAATTTGTCTCTATATTCATTATCTATCTCCCTACGCCCTTCGATTCTTGGTGATGAGCCCACACATCTTACTAGTTGTGTGGAGTCAAGAATGGAGTTGGAATTCTTTTCATCATATCATCACCACCATATCATGCCAATGGAAAGTGAATTTATGTTATTTTGAGTATAAGTTACAATACGAGGAACACGGTACATCGTCTCTCAAAATAAATCTCGCACTCCGGTCCATAAATTGTCAATCACAATGTAAAAATAAAAAAACATTTGAAAATCATCAAAAATCCAAAAATAGTGTAAAAATCCAAAAACAGTGTCAAAATCCAAAAATCTAAAAACAATGTAAAAATCTAAAAATCAAAAAACATTTGAAAATCATCAAAAATCTAAAAGCGAAGTAAAAATCCAAAAATCCAAAAGCGTGTAAAAATCCAAAATCCAAAAACAATGTCAAAATCTAAAAATCCAAAAACAATGTAAAAATCCAAAAATCCAAAAAATATTTGAAAATCATCAAAATCCAAAAATAGTGTAAAATCCAAAATTGAAGATCAAAATTCAAAATCTAAAAACAATGTAAAAATCTAAAAATCAAAAAATATTTCAAAATCAATAAAAATCCAAAAATAATTAGCAAAATCTAAAATCTAAAATAAAGTCAAAATCCAAAATCCAAAAATAATGTAAAATTCCAAAATCCAAAAATATTTGAAAATCATCAAAAATCCAAAAACGATTGTAAAATCCAAAATCTAAAAAACATTTGAAAATCGCAAAAAATTCAAACACAGTGTAAACATCATAAAAATTCAAAAACATTAGAAAATCTAAAAAATTATAAAATTCAAAAACAAACATTAGAAAATCAAAAATCTAAAAACAAAAACATTAGAAAATATCCAAAATACAAAAACATTTGAATTTTTTTCAAAAGACTAAAAACATCCACAAAATTGTAAAACTCAATAAGTAACACAGTTCATCCTTTGAACTATTATCCCAAAACGAATGGTCCAACCACCTTATGACTACCACCTCAAACCACTTCTCCTCGCATGAATCCTCACTTGGGGAAAATCCGGCTCTTATTGTTTCCTTGTTTGAGGAGACCGACCTATCCTTTTGTACCTCTGTAGGGCACATCTAATCAATCATCACCAGGTGGAACACATTAGGGACATGTTTAATGGTTCTTGTGTTGCATTATTAGTGGCAAATTATTAATTGCTTTTAACTTGTATCTTGATATATTATAGTGG